>VXAL01004306.1:189480-241980 GCA_013399475.1 Chauna torquata
TGAGGCCTCCCCTCATCTTCTCTTGTCTGGGCTGAACAATCCAAGTGACGTCAGCTGCTCCTCACATCTTGCCATCTGGACCCTTCGCCATCTTCGTAGCCCTCCTTTGGATGCTTTCTAATAGTTTTATATTCCTCTTATGTTGTTGCACCCATGTTTGGTCATTTTTAAATAAATGCCCTTGTATTTAAAAAAGGGGGGAAATTTGTAATTGTTTTAAAAAATCTTTGCAGTTGTAAATGGTGTTGAAGATATAAACAAAAAGAATTGGGAGAGTTTTTTTTAAAACCCACACGTTCGTAACTGATTGTGCTTTAGCAAGAGGTTTCCCCAAAAAAAATTTCACCCCCCCCAACCCCCCAAAAAACTGCACAGAGCCACAGCAACTTTCTCTGTAGAATCTTGTTCTCCAGACAGTGGGCATGACTTGGCCTCTTGACATTCTCTGGATGGCGGACACGACTTGGTTCCACGGTGTTCTCTAAATGGTGGCTGTGCCTGGTCACCAGGCCATTCTCTGAACAGTGGCCATGACTAGGCCCCAGACCATTCTCTGGACAGTGGACATGACTTGGTTCCACAATGTTCTCCAAACAGTGGGCATGTCTGTACCCCACACCACTCTCTGAATGGTAGGCATGCCTATGCCTCTTGGCATTCTCTGGTGGATCCACCTCCATGAGCTCCTCACTGTTCTCTGGCAGATGGCTATGTATGGGCCCCACGCTGCTCTCTGGATGATGCACATGCCTTGGCCCAACTCTGTTCTTGTGCCAATGGACACACCTGGACCCCATGGCATTCTCTGGTGGATCCACCTCCATGAGCTCCTCATCATTCTCCAGCTGACGGATATGGCTTGGCCCCATGCCCTTCTCCAGACACTGAGTATGCCTCGGCCCCACAACATTCTCTGGCTGACACACACGCCTGGGCCTCATACTGTTCTGTTGGATCCCCATACATGGGCTGTATGCCATCAGTCACAGAATCACAGAATCACAGAATCACAGAATCACAAGGTTGGAAAGGACCTTNCCTCCATGAGCTCCTCACTGTTCTCTGGCAGATGGCTATGTATGGGCCCCACGCTGCTCTCTGGATGATGCACATGCCTTGGCCCAACTCTGTTCTTGTGCCAATGGACACACCTGGACCCCATGGCATTCTCTGGTGGATCCACCTCCATGAGCTCCTCATCATTCTCCAGCTGACGGATATGGCTTGGCCCCATGCCCTTCTCCAGACACTGAGCATGCCTCGGCCCCACAACATTCTCTGGCTGACACACACGCCTGGGCCTCATACTGTTCTGTTGGATCCCCATACATGGGCTGTATGCCATCAGTCACAGAATCACAGAATCACAGAATCACAGAATCACAAGGTTGGAAAGGACCTTNCACCTCCCTGCTCCTGCTGGCCACACTGTTTCTAATACAGGCCAGGATGCCATTGGCCTTCTTGGCCACCTGAGCACACTGCCGGCTCATGTTCAGCCTAGCATCTATCAACACTCCCAGGTCCCTTTCCTCATCAAAAGTCACGTGAGTGCTGGCCATCGCTCTCATGCCAGAGTAGCTCCTGCTGTGCCCATTCCACTTTGTCTGCATGCAAGGTGGCGTTCTCCTCTGAGATTCCTGGAACTGCCTCTCTGTCACCCCACACCAAGGTGGACAGCCACCTGCCTTCTTGCTCTGGCTTCTCTCCCTTCCACACATGCATGGCATAGAAGCTCAGCAAGTGGTGGGCCAGCTGGAGGTGGTCCTGTTTCTGTAGGGCCCAGAGTAAAAGTCAGGACGCTGGTGGCCACTGTGGTGTCTGGAGGCCACTGTTACGGCTGCTGTGGTGGTGTCTGATGCATGTGGCCAAACCTGGCTGTGTTGGGAGTTAGGGGTCTGTGGCCTGAAAGATGCCCTAATGTGGAAGAAGGAGGAGGGTCATGGGGACTGAGGGCCCCTTTCCTGGGGATGGCAGAGAGCTCACATGGCAGAGTGTGCAGAGATGCTGGGTAGTGCCAGGTCATCTCTGTGGGAGGTGGATCCATTTCCATCGGTTCTTCTTTATCTTGCGGTGCATCCACGTCCATGGGTTCCTCGACATCCTCTGGTGGATAGACCTACATTAGCTCCTAGCCGTTGTCTGCCCAATGGACCCTGCTGGATATCACAGTGTTCTCTGGTGGATTCACCTCCAAGAGCTCCTCTCCATTCTATAGACGCTTGTATGTGCTAATGTATCTGTTCACTGAGAGAGGTTTTTCTTTCCCTGCCTTCTTCACTGGATACTGGATGATGGGAAAGCTCCATCTTCATAGAATCATAGAATAACCTGAGTTGGAGGGGATCCACAAGGATCATTGAGTCCAACTCCTGGCTCCACGCAGGACCACCTAAAAATTAAGCCTAAGTGCAGGCTTATTAGCCTGAGTGTTATTGCTTTTTCATGTCATTGACTAACACAGTGTTACTCTATGAAATTCTAATGCATGATAAAAATTATATCTGAGTGCATTGTCCAAACACTTCTTGAACTCCAGCAGGCTCAGTGCTGTGACCACTGCCCTGGGAAGCCTGTTCCAGTGCCCAACCACCTTCTCAGTGAAGAACCTTTTCCTAACATCCAGCCTGATAATAAATATAATAGAAAAAGTTGGAATCAAGTATAGAGAAATATTTCCTATTCTGAACTTCTTTTAAATAAACTTTAATTCTAAGCCCTTATATTCACATGGAATCTACTTCTTTTCTACTATTTATATTTTCAGATTCTGAGATGCATGTCCTTGAAGGTATCCAGTTACTGCAGACGACATACACAGTACAGCACAAAGATTTGGGAACCCATGAGTCAAGTTACACACTGAATGCTATATTTTTTTCTTTGAAGGACTTGTAATTAATCATTAAAATGAAGGCAACAAAACTAAATGTTATGCTACCATTACCTAGAGTTTATTAAAAAGTATAACTTCAACCTTGCACATTGTCCTAGTTTAGCTTCAATATCAATTTTACGCCTTCAGGTCCTCATAGATAACAAGATTAGCACATATTAATATTAATCCCTTAATCCTTTCTCTAACTGTTATGAAATCTAGGGTCATTAACAACTTCAGTCATTCCTGAGCAGCTTTTTTAATTGGACATTTGTTTTTGTCATCTATGCTCAAACTTGTAGGCACAAACACTGCAAAGTGGGACAAAGCTCAGGTGAGAGGACACGGACACTTTAGACAGACATTACGAACATTACGTAAGGGGAGTGTCTGCATCTGTGTAAATACAATGTTTTTTTCTGAAATAGTTTACTATGAAAGGAAATCACTTTCTCAAAAAAAATCAAGAGAGAAATATTCAAAACTTACTTTGTTCTTTAACCAGGTTTTCCAGATACATTCATTTTTTATGGGCTTCCTTTTGATGCTGTTTCTGGTATTGTTTCAATGCTATTCTAAGGCTCTGAGTTTTATTTTGTAAGTCTGACTGTTTTACTACAGATTATTTAATTGCTAGATAAGCCAAAAGTAATTTAACACGTATTTACCCTTGAATAAAATGTTTGCACAGTTTAAATGCCTGAGAAGGAAACAATCTAAATTTGAAGACTCTACAACTGGCAGTAAAATTTTTTCAGGGAGCAATATAAATACTTTGAATGTTGATGGGATTTTTGTTGTTTTGTTTTGTTTTGTTTTGGAGGGTGGCAGCAGCCTAGAAAATTTCTGCAAGTCCTACCCAAAAGAAAATTATGAAACTAAGCTAAAATTCTGAAATGCAGGAAAGAATATGTGGAACTTGGTATGTGTATGTTTGGTGGGGTTTGGCAGGAGAAGAGTGCTTGATCTGAGTCAGGGATGCCATACTCTATGCATTCTATTGCTTTTTCATGTCATTGACTAATACAGTATTACTCTATGAAATTCTAATACAAGATAAACAAAAGGCATAGTGTTGTCAATCAGGGCAAGAGATCCAAAGATGCAGAAGATACACAGAAACCATTATTAGAATAGATGCTTGACTTTTAGATTGTTTGCAGAGAAAAAGACAAAGACAAAATAGACTGTATACTGGATGAGAGATGCAAGATGAACTAGAGTAGGGGAGAGAGATAAATAACCTGTGTACCCATCACAACACAAGCACTTTTACCTGAGCGAGCTCATTCAGACAGGAAAAGTAAAGCTGCGAAGCAGTCCGATGGGGATGATTTAATATAGTTCGTTTTGCTACCCCAGCAGGTTTGGTTCAAAGGCAGCTCTTATATCTCTGCATGGTATTGGCATGTACACTGCACTTAAATCATTAGGCACTGCATCAGCTGATGAGTTCAGGCTCAGAAAAGAGCCAGTGCGGCCTGTTTGCTGATCTAGAGGGTCATAAACCAGCTGGGGGTAATGAGGGAGGCAGAAGGCTTAGAGCTCTGAGCCTATGGGATGAATACTTTTGGGGGGGCCTATCTAGTATCTGTAAAGCACCTCAATAACTGTCCCTAACAGCATAGTTAAATGACATACTGCCAAACCCTGAGTTCAGTTTTAATATACTGTTCAGCTCACTCCTCTCTAAAATGGATATTAGAATGCATTTTTTTATCCAGACCACAGTGATCAAATAAATTACTATTTAATTATTAAAGAAGACAATGAACTTCATTATAAGATATCTTTGTATATAAATGTTTGTGTCACAAAAAGCAGACAAGAAACAACCAGGACTTAAAAGAAATGATTGAACTGGTATTGGGTAGATCTAAAGAGGCGACACATGACTGCAAAGACAAAAATGGTCATTCTACAACCTCCTAGATATTTCTGGACCTACTCTGTACTATGCAGTTTAATTATGTGAGAATCAACTCTATTTTTTGGATACCAGTTCATCTTGTGGTAAACAACTTGCCTATGGCCCGAGCATATGAAACATTAGTCATTTTCCGTTTCTGGTATGGCTAACCACTTTCAAGGAAAACTGTGTGATACTTTGAACATAAATGTGTTATCTAAACCAACAGTTTTACAAAAAATATTAAGTCAGTACCTATCTGCAAACATGGAGTATTTACAGAACACCCAGTATACAGTGGTTCCTGAGATAGCTTTCCAGACTATATCTTACAAAAGCTGACCTGTGAACCTAAGAGGTTTGACTTGTTCCTTAGAACCAGTACAAAATTCAATTTATATTTTTTAAAAAATCAGGTAGTGGGCTGGTTTTAAGGGATGCTTGTAAGGTCTGTGGCACACAATAAATGAATGCTATCAGAATTCTTCTATGAGTTTCTTTTGTCCATTAATACTTTTCTTTAAGAAAAAAAAAAAAGAGGGAAAAAATCCACCTTTCTCACCACTGGCCCCAGCTGGCACCCTTAGTTGTGCAACCAATACCAATGGCTTGTCTATCATTCCTGGACGTTTACTGCCAGGATTATTGAACCTGCAACTTGTTATTCAACCATAAGAGTTCATTAGTAATCCAAGGTTGACTTTACAAATCTTTTTCAATTACTGTCAGACATTTTATTGTATTTACTATATTTTACTAAATATTCTGGCCCCAAAAGGGCCAGCTGTATCCTAGGGTGCATCAGGTACAGCGTGGCTGGCTGGGCGAGGGCAGGGATTGTCCCGCTCTGCTCTGCCTGGTGCGGCCTCTCCTCGAGCACCGTGTGCAGTTTTGGGCACCACAGCATAAGAAGGACATGAAACTATTAAAGAGTGTCCAAAGGAGGGCTATGAACATGGTGAAGGGTCTAGAGGGAAAGATGTATGAGGAGCAGCTGAGGTCACTTGGTTTGTTCAGCCCAGACAAGAGAAGATGAGGGGAGGCCTCACGGTGGCCTGCAGCTTCCTCACGAGGGGAGTGGAGGGGCAGGCGCTGATCTCTGCTCTCTGGTGACAGCGACAGGACCCGAGGGAATGGCATGGAGCTGTGACAGGGGAGGGTCAGGCTGAGTGTTAGGAAAAGATTCTTCACCGAGAGGGTGGTCAGGCACTGGAACAGGCTCCCCAGGGCAGTGGTCACGGCACCGAGCCTGCTGGAGTTCAAGAAGTGTTTGGACAACGATCTCAGACACATGGCTTAATTTTTAGGTAGTCCTGTGTGGAGCCATGAGTTTGACACAGTGATCCTTGTGGGTCGCTTCCAACATGGGATATTCCATGATTCTATGATTCTACTCTACATAGAGTAGACATATATACCTGTCCTTGAAGTCAATATAAGCCTCTCCTTTTTCTTCAGCTGAATGAGATCAAAACTCATAAAGGGATATTTTCACATGCCTGTAGAATCAATTTCCAAATTGTAAGTGGTTTTGTGCAAGAACAACCTTTTGTCCACAACGAACTTGAGCAGTTTGAGTCATCTCTCTATTGCAGTAGCACAAATGCAGATTTATCCTGTGGAATCAGTCAATAGACACAAATGCCAAAATAATTTGAAAAAGCAAAGTTGCCTTTGCAGCTTTGAATGCCAAAAAAATCTTCCCCTAAATCTGTATTCTTTACATAGATGCTGACTGGAAATCAGTAGACAGTCCCAGATCTAGTGATGTCTGGTCTCCCATGGACTTGTATCCTGTCTCAGTATATCCAACTGAAATAACTGTGACCTCTCTGCAATGCTTCCAGTTCTTCTCCATAAAGCCCCACAGACAATACTTTCGTCTTTTTCCCAGGCTTGTAAAATGCCTGCTAGTGCAGAGGCAGCACATGTGGTGTCTCTTTCTGAGATACAACCATGCCGACTGGCCAGTCAGTACATGTGCTAATGGGCTAGATGGTAAACTAAACTGAAGAAGTAACTCTTGAGTTCCCAACACAGTTCTCTCCAAAGCAAGGACACTCCTCAGGACTCTCTCTTTTTGCCCAGACACTGATTTTCATAACTTTGAAACTTCTTACTTTCCTGTCAGTTTTGATTGAATTTAGCTAAGTTCAAAGGGGCAAATGGCAGAAAGATTGATAGATGGACAGATAAACAGTGCACTCATGTAAATCTCACCTACCTGGGAAACCAAGGTAAGCAGGGACAGACTCACAACCAACATTATATGCACTGCGAGCCCACGTATGTGTATCATTACTGTTCACTGCCTCCTCTCATGTCTCTGACTGAAGCTCATATAATGAGGTAGGCATTTGATATTTTTATCCTTATCTTTTAATTAGTAGAGCATATTTCTTTCCAGTGATCCACCCAATGCCAGCAATTAATGCATTTGTTTCCTCAAGACCTTTCTTACAGTACTCACATTTTTTGTGCCTCACAAACGTGAAACATCTATTGCAGGATAAGAATGTTACTGTCTTGATAGCACAAATGGGTAAAATGAGCTAAAGAGGATTGTCTGAAGATTAAATCTGCTTTGGAGCTGAGGCGGGGATTTCAAGTAGGTAGCTCCCAAATTGCCAACCAGTATTTTGTTCTACATCATGTTGCCTATCTGCCAAAGCACCAAAGTGAGACCACTGCCCCAGCACAACCTTTGCCACTCAGTCCTGACACGTTGCCTGGAAGGTGGACGGGTCTGAGGAGCTTGGCATCGATCTCCCTCGCTGCTTCCAGGGAGGCCATCTGTTCTTCTTGGTGCCACTTTGTTTCATGCTTGCACAGAATCAGTCCTAGATGAGAATTTTCACGTGTACCTATTGTTTTTGACACTGCCATTATTTTGTTCACTATGCAACTAAAAAGTCATCATTTCTTCCCTGTCAGACTTAATCTCTCCTTCAAATTTGAATGGAATTTAATAGGGCAAAACAATGCACTTCTCTAGTCACAACATTTTCTCCTTGCCAAATTTCCAAGGACTTCCGCAAACCAAAAAAGTTCATTAATATTTTTAAATGGAGAGTGTAGGCAACCTAAATAGAGAAAGCACTGTTCTTCTCCCCATAATAATATTCACTGGAGATTTCATTTGACTTCTTGTCTCCTGTAGCCACCATTTCACTCACTAAGAGTGGAAGAGCTTCCCCAGTAGATCCCATTCATCCTCTTGAGTAGCATGAGATGCTTTGAGGACATTCTTCTCCTTCTCTTTGCAGTGTTCCTGAAGGCCAATGACATCACATGGAATTCACAGTTTGGTGTCAACCTTCTAGTGAAGTCAAGGAGGTTTGCTATTTTCTAAATCTGATTTCTGTCTTCCTTCCCTCCACTGAATACTTACACTTTGTAAAGGTTTGGAGAGGAGGGGAGTGAGAAAACAAAAACTTCAAAATTTTAGGCCTCATTCTACAATTACTTTTTTTTCTTATAAATTCTTTGTGATTGCTGCAAAGAATCAGCATTTTTTCAAATAACCATGCTCCTGAAATTGCTCTTGTCACTATGGAAGTCTGTTTTTATTCACTGATTGCAGATATTTGTTTATCCCTTTCACAGACCAGCATGCTGTTAAGATGTGTATGTACTTGTGTGTGTTTATGAGTTTGCGTCTGATCTTAGCATTCTCCTATTTTTAAAATAGTAATTTCCCTAGAAGAAAAACAAGTTCCTACTTCAGCCTGGGATAAAAGGCAACCTACAAGGCACCACTTGACTGAATTGCTTTTTCATGTAATTCTGCATTTTAATTCTGCAGCAGTCTAAAGGCTTTGCTGTAACGGAAGGTTTCCCTGGCTTATATAATAGTTCACGCAGACAGACAGCACTTCAGAGGCTGCCACTGAAATTCAGACAGAACTAGTTCAGTCAAAAATACCACCCAGAATAATAAGCTCACAGTTTCTTGAATCCAAAGGAGCCCCCTGCCCCCCTTCTTTTTTTCCTCCTCCAAGGATCCTCCCAAACATAGAGCAAAATCAAAACACTGAAAGGAAAGAAATAGGACTGACTTTGTCTTATTAACATGGCACACATGCGGCTGGCATTTGCAGAAACCTGCTAGGAGCAACTCTAAACTCTACAAATAAGTGTCACTATGGAAACTAATCAGACGAAGAGAAGTATGAAAGAGACTGCCCCAGGAAAATGTCTGAGAGGGATAAATATTACTATCAACAAATTCTTTAGCTTAAAGGGCCTCTCTGAAAAGGTTAAAGAAGTTGGCCAGGTGTCTCAGGGGTCTGGAGCAAGTTCAGGACTCTTTCTCACCAGGTTGGTGGTGTCCAGGAGCACTGTGTGCCTGCGAAGGGAGAACAGAGCCTGCTTCATTCTTATGCGCCCCGGAGCTCTTGGCTTGGAGGAAAACCTTGCTTATATCCTTCAGGAAGATGGCTTCTTGGCAGTGTGTTTTGTCCCTGACAGCTCTTGAGGATCAGGATAAATAGCTGAGGAAAGTAGCAACTCAAATACAAATGAGAATTAAATGTTGTGAACAAGCTAAACTTGTTAGACTGGAAGCCAAAGACATGTTTTATTTCCAATATTTATAAAAGTTGCAATTTCTTTTCTTTTGTAGAATATCTCAGCCACTTCTCTAAAGCAAACATCATCTTCATTATATCTTTTCTACAGTTAACGTAAGGACCTGTGTGTACACCTCACTTTTAGTGATTCGTAAAATAATGTATAAGAAAGGAATTGTAGTTATTCAAAAGCAAATAGTAAAATTCATAGCCTCTATTGACCCAGAGCATATGTCTTTATGTTTAAATATACCCCATGCCCTATCGTACCTTGTTACAGCATTGTCATGCATTATAAATAGTCAGTCCTTTGAAGACAGGAAACCAAACCTGAAGTTTGTGTGGAAGTCAGTAAATGTTCTTATCCAGACTTACTGGTAAAATGGAAAGGTAAATGTGGAGTCTCCTGACTTTGGTCAGGCAGCTGTAACCTACTGCTCCTCTAATCACAGCAATGGTCTTTAAAGCAGAATGTCCAGCAAATTTTGGAAGAGAACAGAAGGATGCTCAACAGCTGAGTCTGATCAAAGTCAACATAGTTGAATAAGACCAAAAAATTAGATAAAATGTAGTTTTCTTGAACACTACCAATAGCTACTTCTCGATTTTGGCTTTTCAATAATAAGTGGTAATAAATATGTGCTCCAAAGTCATCCACATTTACTGCTTATTTAAGATGGGCTTGGCTGGAACTGACTCACGGGAGAACTGTAACTGGGTCTGAATATTTGGCTCTTGGAATCACTGTGACAGGCTGCAACATGCAGAAGTAATCACTTGTGACATGTTCTTGTCAATGATGAGCCAACCCAGGGAAATTCACAGAGTGCAGCTTTGAAACATTTATAAATTCTTTGGTTTATAGTAAAATAACGTGGAGGGAATTATATGTGAATTTTAAAAAGAGATTTAATCAGAAAGGCGATTAAGATGATAGACTAATTGACAGACTAATTGACATCCAAATGCAGAGTGAATAAAAATGGTTAGCTCTGTGGGCATTGGTAGGTGATACTGACTGATCACTCTTTAGAAGTGAATCTCCAAGTCTTTTGGTAAATGGGGCACATGGCATACAGTGTCTGTGCAAGCTTTTTTTATGCCACTTTCTTTACTGGCAAAAGCAAATCTTCTTTTACTGATCTACCCATAGCAAGTATGAGTAGTAGAGGCCTCCAGCTACTGGGGAAGAGAAACTGCAACAGCATTAAAGGTAAAAGACCTGTGTTCTACATATATTTTACTATGATATTTATTCTATTTTAAGTGAAACAATTGGACTTCTTTCACTTTGTTCCACCCAGTGTTTGGTGTATGTAGTTCCACAAAATGTAGAAGTAGAGGTCAGGTAGAAAGCTTTCCTTTAAAATGCTCTGATCCTGCCCTTAGTCAACACAAGCTACCAGAAGCTTGCTTTGAAGCCCTTGTAAAGGGAAATGTGGCCTGCCATAGTTTGAAGAGTGCTGGGTGGAATTACAAGCCCTGTGCACTGCGGCGCATTCAAGAATGGAGAGTGATAGGGCTGCTCCAGTCATAGTTTTTTCCTGTAACCCAGTCTCTTATTCCCTGCCTTGGATGAACGTTATGACACTGAGCTTGAGGGATACAGGGCCTCTTTACAAGATCATCCTTAAAATGAGGTGTCTTCCTTGTGCTGCTGAAGTTGGTTTACAGCAGGTTTTGCTGTCAGTGCCACACAAAGTAAACACACAGCACAGGAGACCTCAACAAGTTTATTGTGCCAAAGCACATAATCAAAAAATAGAGTTTTGAGAACTAGAAAATTGATCAAGTTCAGTTCTCTGGGGTTTTAGCAGTTCCTTCTCCTTCTTTATTAACACAGATGATGGAAGCATCAGTTCATTACAACAGCACTCCCTCTCCCCACCCCTGACTTCTGGGTGTTGAATATAGCTGAACAGAAGAGTTTTCTGCACTTTATAAAAGTGCTCCAGGTGAAAGCTCTGAGTACGTTTGCATATCCAGAAGTGTGCATATTATTTTCAAAAATTATATTGGTGGTAAATGTAGGTGGAGAGTAGAATAAAGTATCTACTGCATGATGGAGACAGCGCTTAAGAAGCTGGTTTATGAAACAGAGCTTCTTTGTGATTTTTTTAAGGTTCTTGCTCACTTCAGTTTCAACACAGCAGAAAAACGATTAATTTAGGTAATTCGGGGGAAAAAAAGAAGAAAAAAAGTAAAACCAAAAAAAGCTTTTGTAGATTATCATATAAAGAAGGTATGTCACAGAGTAAAAGGTGCACCTGATATCCTGGAAAAGAGAAAACTTTCCTTCTTTAAGCCTGAGAAATGAATGCTATCAAAGCTGCGTCCCTCCAAAGAGGGGCTTCTGCTGAAGAGGGGCACCATCTGGTGGATGTAGCAAGTAGGACCTGCCAGAGGACGGCAGCTTTACTCTTGTCAACTGCTACATTTTCTTCGATGGGCAATAGGTATGGGGATTATCTTTATACAGAAATCTCCCATTAGCCTCCATAAGATGACAGAACCTTTTGCTTGAGAACTTCTTCCTATATTGTTACAGGAATAAGGCAAAATTACCTGCTGTTTTAAAGCCCTCCTCTGGCACTTCTCTGCATCATTCTTAATTTCATACAGATGTTGTGATGTGTATTTTACATCAGTTCGCAAGATTGAGAGTTAAATAGTTTAAAGGTTGTTAAAAATACATATTTACATTGTTAACCTATTTAATCAGAGGGTGATGTTTCTATAGATGTCTCTCACTGGAATCTTTTTGTAGAGCTGCAGAATTATCAGATACTAAATTGAAGGTAGATTATTATTAGAGATATTATAGTACATATTACCAAAATAGGCTGTCAAGAGGAGAGGGAAAAAGTCTATAGTAGAATAATTCTACTATTTAAACCTCTTTTTTGTTTATGTTCAGCTTTTATGCCTTTTTTTTTCTTTTTTTTTTCTTCTTTTTATAGTCACAAGCTTTTCTCCTTAATAATTTCTCAGGAAACTTAGACATAAAAAGCTGAGATTCTCACAAGTCATTTGATTCCAGGAATTTTGCCTTTCTGAACAATACCATCTATCATTAAACTTCATAATATTGCTTCAAATCACACGGATAACTCTTGAAGTTGAGAAAAAGCCTGGACAGCTGTGGAGAAGATCTGGCTATATACTCATTCAGTCCAAAAGAGGGAAATACAAATTCTCACTATCCAAAAGCACAAAATTATTGGACCCCTTCCTTTTTTTTCTTTTTTTTCTATCTATGCAATCTGTGCTAGAGGCAACAAAGATTTCCGGACTACTCATCTATACCTAAACTTGTATTCTCTTTAGGCTTTGAGCCAACTGTTTGAAGATTTTAGATGAATGACCTTGTGAGCTAAGATATCAGTGCTATTGCTATTTCACTCATGCAGTCACATGCCTTTCACTTAGCTCTTTCCTCATTGATGTGGAAATCAGTCCCAGGTCTAAATGAAAACTATGTGCTTCCTTGATTGTTTTTGCTTTGAATATACTTTATTAAAGTTATTAAAAAGATAGGATACCTTACACTGTATCAGCTAGAGGCAATTTTAGGGTGGACTTTTAGGACTCTTGGGAAAGTCTTTACGCAGTCTTTTAGCCTGCATGATAAGCATGCACTGTGCACGTTTCTGCCTCATGTAAGATAACACTGAAACATAACGGTTCATTAAACGCATTTGCCATGTTGTTCTCAATCCAACCCCAAAGTTAAAGTGAGGACTGCACTTACATACCACGGTAAAGCACTATCCTGTACTGAAAGTGAAATCCAGATCATTCTGATGAAAAACACCTAAGGATGAAATAAAGGAGAAAGTTTTTCAGAATGGCTCTGTAGAGCAAACCAATGAAAGCAGCACTTCACTGTCCTCCCTGCAGGACTGAACAAAGGTGGGAGTCACTACCTGCCTTCACAAAGTTTCAGAGCCATACACTGAGATAGCTGTGTATGTTTTCTAGTCCCTGTAAGATTCAGTCTTGTATATTCTTATCTAAAATCAAATTTGTAGTTTGCCTGCTGCTTACAGCCTCACTTCTCCCTTTAGCCACTCCATCCCATGATGGCTGTCCATCGCTGCAGGACCGTTGGCTCTCCAGGGCCAAGCTGCCCCAGAGTTTGTTTCTTATCTGTCTTTTCCAGACGCTAGGCTCAACCACCTCTGGGCCAGCCACAAGACTCAGCTAAACACTTGACTGTCACACTTCCTCTCTGGAGCAGCAGAGAAGACGGTTCATGCTGGGACTGGTGACCGAACCATACCTTGCAGGACCCTGTCAGTCCAATGGTTTGAATCACTCCAAATGATGAATTTGCTTCAATTATGACCTTGGCTTTCCCTTACAAGTATTTGATTATGTCCATTATGCTGTGTCACATGTTAGTTATTACCTTTTACTGTATGCCCATCATGCATTTCTCAACTGGTTAATTACTTTATCTAGACACTAAGTGTATAATCAAATTCTAGTCATTATCATCACGCATTCAGTTCATGCCTAAGCCAAATTACTAAGGGGGCTATATTTGGATGTTTCCCAAGACACATACAGCCATCATAAATCCTGTCCACAGCTGATATCTCAGATCATGAGTAGCTCATGCAGCACTGTCTATCTCTGTTACCTCTTCAAGAATGCCACACAAGGAAAGAAACACTTAAAAGCCAAATGTCTGCAGCTCTGACATACATAAAAGTATTTAGACACAGAATTTATGGTCATACTTTCGTTTCTTCTCATTGCTTTCACCTGAAGTGTAATCATGTTTGTAAAGTGGTATCTTACAAGGAGTAGGAGGACAGAGGGAAAAGCACAGACAGGACAGGACTCAACTTCCTTCTCCACCTTGTAAGTGCTCCTGGAGGAGGCTGTAAGTAAGCAGCCGTAGGAGTCCCCCACACTTGGTGGTCATGAGATCATGGCATAACTCAGGCTGGAAGAGACCTTGGGAGATCTCTTGTCCAAACTCCGCCCAAAGCAAATTCAACACCAACAGACCAGGTTGCTCAGGGATTTGTACAGTTCAGTCTGGGGAAGCTGCTCTAATGCTTAGTTATCCCCACAGGGAAAATCTTTTCTTTATATCCAGTCTACGCAAGGTAGGTCTGCTGCACACAGCATCTTCCTGAAATATGAGCCAGTGGGCCAGAAGCCATCAAGACAAGATAGGGCTATGTCAATAACAACCACCTGCTCAGTCCTGCCACAGCTCCTGCATCCTTGTGCACTGACACAGCTACACAAACCTGGCACTGGATCGGGCTTGTGTCCACCTTCTAACGGAGACATGCCCAGAGGTGCAGAGCAGAGCTGCAGGCTTGGGTGCCTGACGCCACACCCCATGGTGACGGTTGTCAGCGGGTGCTGAAGGGCTTTCTTCCCCCTCAGACGACAGGGCTGTAAGCAGGATGAAAGCAATCAAAGCAATCTAAATCAACAGGCGAGAACTCTTGATTAAAATTTTGTACTTTAATTTGTTTTGCATTTGTATGCCTTAGTAATTTTGGTAAAGAATACTGACTTCCACTGTTTTGTGAAACATTGATTTGTGACAAGTTATAGCTTTAATACTATAATTGTTATTTCTCTGATCAGAAGGAGGATAAGCTATACCTTATATATTTACTTAAGAAATTGTCTTTTTCTTCATTTAAATACTTATGGTAAGGGTACTCTCTTGTCGGCATTGCTGCTTTTGATCTTTCAAGTTTTGTTGTTGTTGTTTGTTTATTTGTTTTGTTTTTTATTTGTCTAAAACAGGAGTGATCAAGGGTCCAAGAACCTCTTATGTGAAAACAGGGCAAACGGACTGATTTTTTTCTTTGGAAATATTTTACAAAAAGAATGTTAAGGAAAGAACCTAAGAAGATGTAGATTCTGAAGAGTAGCACTGATATGGGATTTCTGGTCTATCCATCCAATACAACAATGAAGGAACATTTGATTAATTTAATACAGAATACTGCAAAGCAGTAAAATACACTCCTATTTAAAAATGTCTGTAATTAAACTGTGTAAACCTCACTGCCACAGGAGGTTAGTGAAGGAAGAGCATTATGAAATCGTAAAAGGACTGGATATTTTTATTGATTTGGAAAACATCCTGAATTATTAGGAATATGAGACAGAGGACTCAAAGTGACCATGTGGGTTCATCAGTCCAAGCCTGTGCTACTAGAGGAGCCCACAAAGTCTGCTCCTAAATTTATCAAGCTTCATTTTAGCAATAGCTGTCCCCACTGTTTCTGGAAGGCTGTTACTGGTTCTTCTAACCATTGAACACATTTTCATCATTGCTACCATAAACACAGGCCACCTTGTTCTTACACAAACATTCTCCTTCAACTTAAGTAATCCTCCTTCTTTGCTAGCATTTGTTTCCCAGCCATTTCTATAGAGAAAAGCATACCTTCTCCCAGGACATCCATCTGCATAGCACACAGTAGCGCCCTGCACCACTCTCTCAGTGGTCATCTAACCCCAGCCACATGGCTACACCAGCAAGCTTCTCTCACCAAGGTGCAACATGTGCTGATGATCATCCTCTTTCTCAGCCTGGAGCTCTCACTTGGTCTTTGCCAGCCTGGACATCTCTGCTTGCACTCCCAGTTTGGTATCGACATGCCCCTAAGGTGAGTCTCAAAGGCAAACACAGGCACTTAACGTGCAATCTGGATGGAAGCTAGGCATTTCCCAGACAGCTGTGCAAAATCCCTGATGACTTTAGGCAAGCACTGAGGTACCTGCGACACCACAGGCACACAACGAAGCCTCTTCCAGGAGCTGTGGGACTTCATAGCTGCAATAACTTGTAAGGCCAGAGCACCGCTGGCTCAGCTTGCCTTTGCAGACCTCTCCATCCTACAAGCCCACCTGGACTCGGGCCCAGGAGTCATTTCACCTCACTTACCACTCAGTGTAAAGGCAGTTCACACGAACAGCTGAGATGTACCTATCCACCTGCAACCAGTGCCACCCAGGACACCCCTATAGAGAATGTCTTCACTCCCTCCCCATTGTTTGGAGGAGTGCAACATACCTTAGCACTGAGTTCTGGTCAAAAATCCCGCTGCCCACACTGTTATTGCCGTCTCAGACAACAGCACTGACCCAATATGTGAAAAGCCACATTGCAAGCCTCTCACTGTCAGAGCGATGTGAACCCACATCTCCCACACAGCAGAAGAGCAGTCCGACCAGGAAATTGTACAGCCAGGAACAGGCAGCAAGGAAGAAAAATGCATTCCTGCTCTTTGCCTCCGTCATCTGTTAACACTGAGCCACTGTGCAGCTGGGAATGGGTCGTGGGTATGGACATATGGAGGGAGACCACAGAAGACTGCTAAGTAGCCCAGAAAAATCCACCAAAAGGGGATAGATGTGGATTCTGATCCTGGGTTCTGTGCACTTTCTGTTCAGATTCACGTTGCATGAAAACATGGACACACTGACTAAGGAGCGCTCTAAACACTGGGCTGCAGAATAAATAACCCTTTTTACTGTCTCTCAGGACCTCTGACTTGGACTTGTGGCTGCATTTAATCTACAGTGGTGGACAAACAATCAAACAAAGTGTGAGCATCTATGGTGGGAGATAGAAAGAACTGGAAATAGCATTGTATGAATCAACACCTGCATTTGAACTGATGTGCTCTGGTCAGCTTATCTCAGAAAAGACACAGGAGCTGTGGAATGGCTTTAGAGACAGATGGCAAATGAACAGAAGTATAGGAAAAACTTTCAGATAGAGATTGGGACTGTTTAATTGAGAGAGAGAACAGGAGAGAACTGAAAAATGTGCAGAGGAAAAAGTATAATTCTTTTAGTACAAGAGCAAGGCGACTGCCAGTGACAGCAACAAACATAGATCTGATGAAAGAAAACACTTCTTTCCTCAGAAGAATACCATGTATTACTAGTTTGTGGAATTCATTCACAAGAGCAGGCCAGCTGCCTGAAAGATCTGAAAAAATGCTTGGATATACTGCATGTATTCAACAGGAATCATTCACATATTAGAAGAAGACTTCTGAAAAAATGAGGCTGTAAACCCTTGTTCTTCAGGGAATTAGACTTATTGGGTTCTACAGGGAACTGAAAGGGAATTGTGCAGACTCTAATTCGTCCTCTGAAGCAGGCCTCCACGTACAACATTAAATTGGGCCAGGAGAACCTTTAAAGTGACTGCCACAGGCAGTAACTAAATATTTGGAACTTATTTACCTTAGGAAAAGGAAATGGAAGCAGAGAAGAGGGAAGTAAGCAAAAGCACACAGAATACAAGAAGAGCAATAAATGATAAAGTGTAAAAAAAAAAAAGAATTGTAAAAATGATAGCAAATAAGTTCAACATTATAGATGTCAATGTGTCACTGGACTACTGAAGTGATGAGATTCATGAGGATGCACGTGGCAGACTCCAGTTTTCATACTGTGATTTGCTGCTTCTCAGAAATATTACAGGAGATATTGGTCAGTTTTGGAAAATACAAAGATGTATTCAAGCACACTTAAAACCATTTGTCAACAATATATGTGTACAAAAAAACACCACCACCTTTTCCTATGGCTCAGCTGGTCTTTGCTCAAGTCTTGTAGCTATGCACTATGATGTAAGAAAATAATGTAGCTTTTCTACACAGAAAAATCTCAGCATCAAGCAGGAAAAAAAAGGAAAAAGTTTCCCCAGTCATATTTCTAAGTAGATAAGCTGAGATTTAAAAAAAAAAAAGGGATCTGAATTCTAAATACTCGCAGGAAAGAAAAACATCTCATCATAAATAGGAATGAAAGAACTAAGTGCCAAGATATAAGAAACAAAGGGGAGGACAGAGTGAGCCATCTGCTTCATCAAAGAAAAATTTCATACCCTGCAAGACTACAGAACATAAACGTTGAGTGATAACAGAAAAGTTTTGGATTTTCAAGGTCTGGAAGGTAGAAACCTCATGAGTAGTGGTGGAGTTTGTGCCAACTAGATAATGAGAAGATCAACACAGCCGCAGTCACTGGCCCTTCCCAACTCATGACCTTCATGTCATCCTGGGAACAAGTCAATCCATAACTGAGTAATCCACAGGGTCCTCAGTCCCAGCAGTCCTTCCCCAGGCACGCAGGGAGCGCGTACCTCTCCCAGGGCGTGTGGGAACATTCCCTGGGGTGAGGTCTGCTCATGCAATTTGGGCTGGGAAAGCCGGTGGGAATGGGAAAAGCAGGCCTGGATCTAACCGCAGAGTCGTAAAAGAGAAGAGGAGTCATGCTGGGGGAAGAGGCCAGCTGCTCGCAAGCAGGCTTTGTCAGCCACGTCAGCACAAGGCAGTGAGGTGGTGAGGCAGGGCAGCAGTGCCGAGAAGGATGGATGAGCTGGTGGCTGGTGGAGGAGAGCAGAATAAGAGGAGAGGACAGGCAGCATACATATGTGAGGCTGAACGGGGGAAGAGGAGCTTTGTTAAAGGAGGCACTTTACTTTAGAAAGGAATTTGGGGAGATTGGGAAATCTGTATAACAACTTAATAACCGTAAGACTTCTTTGTCATTAATTCATCACCTAGCACTGTCTCAGTCGGGTCATACCCACAGTTGGAAGTCTGCTCTCCAATTAATTAAGCCTGGCTGGCTGCATGTCTGGAAACTGCCCCATATATTTGGGGTATTAGAGTGATATAAATAGTACAAAATCCCAGGGGTAAATATGGAAAATACCACTAACTGCATTAAAGAGAGAGGATGTCAGGTGTATTAGATTAATTCAGTACAACTATACAAAGGATTAGAAGAAAGTTGGTCAGTGCAGTTCCTGGACAAATGATTGAATGCAGGGCCAGACAAAGCTAACAGTGCTTATATTTAACTTACTAATGATTACTTACTAATGCGACATCATGTGCACCACAGGTGACCCCAAGCAATTTAATCAGAACTTAAGCTCTCTTTTAAGGATAAAAAGGAAAATCCAGCCCTCACTGTTGTGAAAATAGCTCCCTGAATGTGGACTACTGTAGCTATATGAAAGACCTGGTTAATTCTAATGTCAGCTAGCCAAAAAAAAAAAAAGAAAAAGAAAGAAAGAAAGACACAAAAAACCTGAGCCTCTAGCTTGTTTCCCTAATTTTCCCAGATAAATTTCCATGCTCTTTGTCACCACATGGTTGCCAGCTGGGCAGCCACATGACATTGTACTGCGAGGACGTTCTATTTACCAGGGATGTCAAATGAAACAGGCAGTTCAAACATACTGCATGGACAAGATCATGAACTCTCTTAATAGTCTACCAGCAAACAGAGACCATACAGATACTGGGTAAAGAATTGCTATGTAGTGATTAGTCTAAAAGCTGGTGTTCACAGCTCTCCGCTAAGAGCAGTAAATAGCGTCACAAATATTTTCTTCAACTGTGCACCAGAGAGGGTAACAATTTGTCTAGGCACGAGTGGGATTTTTGAGAGCTGAGCTAAACAGCCCCAAGAAAAAAAGCAAGGAAAGGAACTTGAAAGTAAATTCTGCTGCCTAAACGCAGTGCCATTTGAATTGTCTTGGGTTTCCAAAACTGCCACATGAAGCAAAGGACCTGTAGGAGATTTGTGCATTTCTGGGCTGCAGCTGGACACCAGGGAAGATTTCCTACTGCACCAAAAATTACACCAGTGCACATGTTTAAGCAACTGAATCTTTTCCTCCATATATGTTATATATGTGGTTAGGCATGGATAATTCAGTGCTGCCCATCTCTGAGTGTGCTAACTCTGCAGTACCCTTTTGGAGCAGAAGGTACCTGCTCTCCCAGAGGAGAGCTCACCCTTGTTTCTGTAAAGGTACTTTAACATTGTCTGTTCTTCTGTGCATACACAATCTAACACCTTGCAGCTGTTATGGTCAAGGATATTTCAAAGGAATAGAAATACACCTTATTTTTCCATCCAATGTATACTTCTTTGCATTTACCAACATTAAAGTTAATTCACTATCTTTTTGTTTGCTTCTCTAGCGGGTTTAGATCTGAATCAACTTCCTCACAGTTTTCTTTCATAGTGGTGAACCAACATTGGTAACTTTGTCCTCAGATTCCTCTTTTTCCCTTTATGTCTCTTCTTTCCAGACCACAAACAAATACATTAAACACCAGAGGGTTTTGCATGGCATCTCAAAGCATTCTGCTGTTAATTTTACCTCGCAGGGAGCTGATTTTTCATTGCGCTCTTTGGTTGCTGTCAACTGGCCAATATTAACTGTTGGATGTGTTATGAAATACAGGAAATCCTGATGTAAAAAAATTCTCCAGAGTAACCTAATCATGCCACAGCATGGATTCAGAGCACTTGTATTTCCATTTCAGCCACCGCTGGACTTAGAGAGTCCGTATTGGTGCTATCCAATCCCACAGATAAGATTCAGAAAAGCAGATAAGGAGCAAAGCTTTGTCTGCATCCAGCTGTGTCCTTGCTCCCCATGTCCAGAGAAGCAGTGACCCGCTGGTTCCCCAGCCGTGCCAGGACTGCTTCCCTGGGTGCAGCTGCTTGGACCATGGCAGATGGAGCTACAGCATCACTCCCAGCCCATCTTTCACTCTTGGAAAAGGACTATAATCAGACCAAATCTGCTTCTGCCCCACCATCCCTTACCTTTCAGCCGAAATACAGGGTTGGAGCTATGCTCTGCTCCATGCAACCTTCCTCCAACCCTGGCACTACAGGCAGGAGTTAAAAGCTTCTTTCAGTAGTAGTCCTTTTGTTCCTGAGAAAGTTGTTTTCCCAGCCTGGCTCACCAGGAGGTGCCCCCAGGGAGCTGACTGCTAAGGGGGAAATTTCTTCAATTCCATTTCCATTCAGCCACCCCAGCTGACTAATGCAATACCAAAAATTCATATGCATGTTTATTATTGCCAAAAACATTGGAATATTGCTCTGTCTGGCAACTATTAGTTGTATTTGCTTTTTATTCAGTAGCAATTGGGAATTTGGCAGTCAGCTCACCCTGACTGATTCCAAGGGGCTCTTTAAATACAGAGAAGTACTCAGGAAAATTGCAGCCTGAATTTTCTCCTCTAAAACAGCTATTTGAAACAGACTCATAAAAATATTCTATAGTCGGAGTAGTTGGGGTAGATAACTTAGTTTCAAAAAGCATATGAATCATCAAGTTAAAAATAATGCCAACTGAAACATGGAGTGATCGTATATGTGAACTGAGTTGTTGGTTTATATTACTCCAAATGTACCTCAAGGTATTTAGTGCTGCAAGTGGTAAAACCTTCATTCATTATCTTAGTATGACTATTAAGTTTTAATAAGTTTTTAAACAGGCATCAAATGAATTTTGAGATGTGACTATATTACATTGTAGGAGACACGTGATTTTTTTTTGTGTATCCCTGAATACAGACTGCACCATTCTGCAGGCATGATGCAAATAAAAGAGGGGGCTAGTGCAGGAGGGGAAGTTTATTTCATTCCAGTTTCGTTTAAATTGCTTTGCTATCTAACCTCACAGAAGGGATTTAGAATTGTTCTTTTCTGTAAACTTAAAGCTGAATGTTTTATTTGCAGTCTTGTGTTAGATTAAGAGCAGGTACACACAGAATCATGCTCACATTTACTTGTTTTGTGTCATAAGATTTGTCACAGGCTGGGGGACAGAGTTAACACTTCTGTGCTTCACGACTGCTAAGAAAAATGTGTGCAATTTAACTGAATGCTCAAACATTTTAAACATCTGGTTCACAACAATGAGAAGGAGACAAACAAAATAAGAGTATACAAGAATATTAGTGAACAAGAAACTGAAAAATCCTCGGTAGTCCATAAAAGAGATATCACTCACTGAGAAACGTGATATTGGACAAACAGTAGGAAATTCCTTAGGATGGCAGTAAATTTAGCTTTCTATCATATCAGCAATTTTAAACAGTAGATAGTTTAATCACATGAAGAAAAAAGTTCGATCTTGGTATGCATATATACCTTTACTTCAGTCTTAGAAGTCATTGAGTGGAGAAAGTTCCTGTAAGCAATGAGTAACACCACTAGAAATGAGACTTTCTTGTGCAAATTAGGGCATTTCTAGATTATAAATCCGAGGGCACTACAAAGATTTTCCTTTATGAAATAATATGTTCCCACTGTTACTACACATAGTTGGCCAAATCCTCCTCTGACTGCAACCGCTGACAAATCCAGTGAACTCAGAGGTTTCAAATCCAAAGCCAAATTTTAGTCCAGAATCTTTTAATTGCCCTCTTCTGACAGCGTGACAGCTGGGAGCTTGTGGCTGCTGTTTTGTCCATCCTACTTTACACTGTTTTATGGGTTCAGAAGACAGACTGATATTACAAAAGGACTAGAAGTCTTCTCTTAAAATTTGATTGAAGTAGTTGGAGTGAGGAATTTATTCTGACTGGCAAGACATAATTGGGTATACTCCAGTAGCTTGCATTCAAATGCAAGGAAAAGAGGAGATTAAGTAGATTAACCTCCATCATCTGGGAGATGACATTTCTTGCTGTGTTTGAAGTATTTTTTGAAGGAAAGATGGCACTGATTTTGAAGTTTATATTAATCAAATCTCTTTGATTTTGTTTGATGCAGCAGCTGCAGTGACACACCCTTGCTCTTTGAAAGACTTGAGCTGCAAAGGCCAGGATTTAGAAGAGCCCAGCTACAGCTCAGAAGTGTCACCTTCAGCCTTCTGGGGAAGGAAAGCACTTTTCTAATTTCTCCTGTTATCTTCTTAAATTTGCGTTAGAATTGGAAACAAAGGTGGGTGGTTATACCCTGAGACAAAGCTCTGGCTGAGATGTGGGTATATGCACCAGAGCAAACTTGAGAATTACCAGAGAAGGTTTACATGGCAAAATGTTCTCTTTTATTATTGTTTTTTAATAGTTATGGCAAGAAGTTGTAGATGAAACCTCTTATTTGCAGAGACCCAAATTTGCGACACTGAAATTTTACTAGTAAAGTGACTACAAAGACACAAATACACTGCGTGAATTCAGTTCATCGTGTTGTAAGTGATGTTGGGCTATAACCCTACACATACTTCATGTGTGGTTCCTTTGCCTCAGTCCTACAGATTCTTTTGGCTATATTTCATTTTGTGTTTGCAAGTAGTCCTAAGGTAAAGTGAGAGTTCTGAGGGTCTGAATTAAAGAGCATCAACTTCTGTCTGAGCATCACCAAAGGTGAATCATTGTCAGGAACAAAACTAAAACATTTTACACTACATCAAAGGCAAAGGTTTGTCATTAAGCAATTAGACGAATGGTTTGATTTCTATGAAAATCCTTTTTCAGCAGCTGGAGTCACTGGAAACCAGCTCTGCATACCCCATTACGAGGTTCAAGCTGATCTGACTACCAAGGCCTTACCTAGGGAGGCTTTTCGTCTCAGGAAGCAGAAGACACCTCTCCTCACCCCACATGGACCTGCTTCTGCCTGCTAGGAACAAGAAGTTTCACCTCATCATGCCCAAACGAGCTGTCAGTGCACATCAGCCACCATCCCTCGCTGAGCAAGGGACCAGAGACCATTTCCAGATTGGTCCCTCCAGGAGCGTGGTCCTACGTAGCTCATCCACGACTCTCAGACATTTCAGGCTGATGGATTTGCCTGGAGGCGGGGGGAAATCTTCAAAAGGGCTGGGGCAGGTAGCACACTTTCCCAGCCATGCTAAAGAAAGGAGTGGCAGCTTCTGTGCTCATTATGACACTTACGTTCATTACTACTTCTTACAGGAGGAGCAGGGGTGGGAGCAGGATGAACCTTGGAAAGCAACAAGCCCTGCAGAGGTGGCTCTGAGTGG
Source organism: Chauna torquata (assembly GCA_013399475.1). Taxonomy (NCBI): domain Eukaryota; kingdom Metazoa; phylum Chordata; class Aves; order Anseriformes; family Anhimidae; genus Chauna; species Chauna torquata. The sequence continues at coordinate 213,657 of VXAL01004306.1, forward strand.
ATTTTGTGCCTCCATTTTATTTTCTTAAAGAAAATCAAAGCCCAGAGAAGGATGAGTTTTGACCTGTTGTTATTCGTTTTGGCAGTGATTGAAAGGGATAAGGCAATTATCTGCTGACGGACTTTATATTTAATTGCTAAAAATCAGATTGCGAGTGACTTGCAGTGATAGGCAAGTACTCAATGAAAGTATTCAGATCAGTAACTCTTCCAGTGAGAGCAAACCAATGAGGGCAACCAACAGCTTATTGAAGCTGAACCACTATCAAATCAACATTTATCTATCAAGATATCTTTGATCACAATTTTGAGTTTAACTGCTCTATTCCCAAAGAGTTACTTAGTATCTTAAAGGTGGTGTTATTTTTTTTCTCTTTTCTGATCAGAAATCACCCCTAGGAAATCTTTTATTTCTACTTATCTCACTTTCCAGCCACAAGTCAATCACAATATGCTGTACAAGACATCAAATATTAGCTGAAAGAAGCAATATTACTGTAAATGGCTGGAAGGCGTGAGTACAAATATCAAGTTTTAACTAGCATATGACAGTTAAATCTTGAGAGAAATACTGTAAGCTTGGGACACATTTAGCATTTGTAAAGCTGGTCTCCAGCTGAAACAGTTTCTCAGGAGAGATTCTGGCTACAGACATAGGCAACGAACCTACCTGTTAAGTAAGGAAAAACAAATGCATATATTACTGATGGTTTTGTTTAGAAAACACGTTGAGGCTTAGGTACCACGTTTGAGCAATGATTAACACTCATCTCAGAATATATCTCCATCTTTTTCCTATGGTGTTACCAAAAGTGATTGTGACACAGGTGTTATTTAATACCATTTTCAACAGGAATGAGATTGCCCAAAGCAGAAAGACTTCATCAACCCCAGGTCAAAAATGCCCAAATTTCTGTGCAGTCTGCTTGGGAATTAACAGTTGCAGTCTGATCTGAGCTCAGACTTCAGTTTTAACATGACTAGTGTTTTTCCAATTAGCTGTAAAGCGAAATTGTTTTTCCTGAAGCCTCACAGTCCTGAAGTGAGCCCTGGCTCCTTCATGTCCTCTAACTGAAATACCGCCAAATCCTTACTGCTCTCGACACCTTTCATTAATACAAATCCTCTCCCTGGCAGACAAGGAAGCAGCAAAGCATTAAAAAAACATCTCCAGCAACATGAAAGAGCAGGCAGCACTTTCCCTAATAAAAATCCAGCCCAGAGGATGATACAGCATCTTTTTGACGCGTGATAAAGCTTTTAGAGTTGTACTTCTCCCAGCTGCTGCTACTGCATGCCCTGACTCTGCAGCATACCTGGGAAAAAACAGATGGGCTTGCAGTGGCCCCAGTACCACGTGCAGACTCTGAGCAGCACCGAGGAGCCCAGCTCCCCTTAGGAGTTCAGAAACCACTCCTAACGTAAAGGACCAGTGGGAAATACTGAAGAAAATGGCAGCAGGGACACAGGTCTACTGAAATCTGATAGCTTTACTGTCTTTCTATGGAGTCCTCTGTCGGTTAAGCTTTTAGCCTGAGCCCAAAAGAGAAGACAAAAAAAGAAGCAACAATAACAAAAACAGTAACAGGAATCACCAGAACAAGATCAGTCTCACCTGAGTAAGCACAGATTATAAAAATCAGGCCAAGGATTAGATCTAGCCCCGCCAAAACCAGGATGACACACTAAGTATGTCCTCTCAGCACACTTGTAATACTGCAGCTGTATATTAGCAGTTAGATAGTACTTCTGTACTTATTCTCATTCTGTTAAAGGATTATAATGTTATGTATCTCTTCCATGTGATATTACTTTAAACTTTGCCTCATATGCTGTATCCTGTTGTTAATCCTTCTGGTAAAATTCTCTCAAAATCAGTTATATGGAATACTTTGGTTTTTTTCCTGGAACTCATTCCTCGCACTTTTTTGGTTAGCAGTTCATAATGTGGAGCAACAGTAGGAAGGAAAGGAAAGCATAAAGGAGAGTTACACGATAAGCCGGTTGTTCTGCCTGAACCGAACATAGTCCCAGCGCTTCCTATTACAAGAAACAGGCAGTGAAACAGGGGTTCGTTGGGGTGCAGTTGATGCGAGGCAGGCTGAAGGAAGCCAAGCACGAGGGCAGGCAGGTTAGAGCCACAGCTCCGGGAGCCCCCGCCGCAGCGCAGCATCCCCGGGCACAGCGGGCGTCAGTTATCCGTTCCTTCCAGCAGCAGCGGTCTGTGCGGTCAGTGCCCACGCTTCAGCCCTGCCGGTGGCTGGCAAGAAGAGGGAATTGGTGCTGTGGTTAAGACAGTTGAGCCTTGCCTTTCAATTCTCCCCCTGCTCCGCCGCAAGCTTCTTTGAGGGGTGGCTTAGAGAGGAGTTTTCACACGCAGTCGCTAACCGTAAGTTCCTCTTTTCTGGCAGCTCTGGGGCAGGAGTCCCAAAATCCCCCACGCCCAGCCAAAGGCATTTGGGGTTGGCCCTTGAACACAAACACAGATTTGTTCACCAGGTACTCTGAAAAACAGGTCCCAGTATCTCAAAAAGGTCCCGTTAGTTTTTTTTATGACATTCCTAAGCTGTAACTCTCCAACACCAAGGTGGAAAAAATAAAATCTTTTAAGTGTGTGGTGTAAAGACAAATCATTTTGGTAAAGCCCTGCCCCTATGACAGAGTCTCAGCAAAGACCTCGATGCTTTTTTTGTGTGTTTAGATGATTTTGAATGCACTAAGTGATGAAGAATCAGAACACACATTAAGCCTTCATTCTCTGATTAAAAGCTCTTCTTTCCACTGAAAAAAAAAAAAAGATGAGGCTTCCTAGATTAAAAAAAAAAAAAAAGAAAGAAAGAAAGAAAAAGAAAGAAAAACTGATACTAATGTCACAGAACAGGGGCACTGAATCAAAGTTCTCTGCAATTCTGCTGCATTTACTTCTCATTTTAAATCTTTGCCAAAGCAGGGGACAGGCATCTGTTTTTCCAGGAAGGGTTACACAGCATTAAATCCCAGAGCAATTGCATGTAAAACTGACAAACAGGTGTTAGCAGCATACAGCTAATTTCAGAGAGATTACCATTGGTTACATTAAATAAACACATACATGTCAAATGCTATAAAAAAACATCAGACATATCTGGGATACTACAGATAATTTTAAAATGAAATTTGTCTTGTATTCACAAGTTTTTGGTTTGGTTTTTTTTTTTCTGTTAGGTATGTATGCTTAGTTGCAAGAATTAAACATATCACTTCTGTTTCCACACTGTGCTGCTTAGGGAAGCACCTGGAGAATACAGCAGCACTCACTTCAGCACACACAGGATCCCAGGCTTTATTCTCTAATCGGTGTGCACTACATACTGCAGCATACAGCCAACGTGAAGAAGCCCTCTTACAAAAAAAAAAAAAAAAATCAGAACCCTGTAAGCAAAACAACAAACCTGGGCTTCTTCACAGCTTGCAGGACGAGTCCTTGGATTAGCGCTGACTCGTCCCTCAACTGCTGGAAAAAACAGATGTGGTTCAAAGAAGCCTTTCAAGGTGGTGGAGGTGCTGGCACCTGGCCAGGCCAGCATCAATCAGCCCAGGGGGCTCCAGCCCCATCCTCCCAGTTCCCCGTGGTGGGACCTGCCGGGCCGGCTGCCCACCCCACGCGCGGCTTCGCAGCCCCCTGCCCGGACCCAGCCGCCTCTCCCCGCTGCTGGCTGCTGCCAGCGCTGGTTGCATTCGCAAAACGCAGGGGTGCGAGGTGTCAGAAGGTGGTTTCACGGCATTTCAAAACTTTAAAGCTTAACGGTATTCCTTACACCTGGTGGGTTTTAAATTAAAAAAGAGAGAGAGAGAGAGATTTAATGCATTAATATGTTCTAGTATGGGTCTTTCATTGAAAATCAGAGAAAGGGTCACCCATGGAAATGCACTGGGTTTAACCCCCGAGATGCAGGTTTTAATGCTGACTTTGCAGCGATGGGCCATGGTGTACCAGTCCCAGCAATACTGGCCAGCGGTACTCCATGGGTCATCCCTTGGAGCCAAGTGAGATTGTCAGGGAGTGGTGTACAGGTTTACGCAAAGTGTACATGAGTATATACATACGTAACGTGTTTCTGGCCCAGTGGTTGCATGTCTCCCATCTTCTACCCTGCTCTAAGCAATCCAGTTCCTTCTAAGTATGGCGGCTGTACCTGCCCGTTCAGGGGAACTGTACATCTTAATTTATACACATCCGAAACTAGGGGAGAGGGGCTTCATCTGCACCATGCCCCTGTGAAGTGTTCAACATACACTGTTCTCATTGAAAAAAAAGAAAGAAAGAAAGAAAGAAAGAAAGAAAGAAAGAAAGAAAGAAAGAAAGAAAGAAAGACTTTCAATAGGGAACTTGTATGAAATTCTGCTTAATTAAAGTCACTGCAAGCTTTTTGCCATTGATTTCAGTAAAAGCAGGCTTTCAAATGTTATCATTTCCCAATTTAAAATTCAGCTAACAATAACAATATGAAATGCCCCACCGGAACAGAATTTATGATCATTCAGTTTCTTCTGCCTGTAAATACTAATAAACTTATTCCACAGCCTGGTTGTGGCAATTGCTATGACTTTCTCCTGCCAAGACTTACATAGAGCGAAAGTACTCCCAGGATTTTGCAAGAGAAACATCTGGTACAAGTCCAGGTTATCACTGTGCAGAGAAATTCTGAAGGCTTTATTCAGGTCTTATGTGGTCCTTTGGCAAAACCTGCACAGCTAAACATTTAATGGAAGCCATCAAAGTGGGAGGCTTGTTCTTTTTTTTATAAAATTAATATGCTTCCTTCTTACTATTAGTTCTCTTCCTAAAGGTCTCAAAGCAAAGAAAGCAGCATACGAAATGATTCAATAGGAACAAGCAGGGTTTCTTTCTCCTATTGCAACACAGTGGTTGTTAATAGTTTGGATTGTTGCAAGCCAAATTTAACAAATTACCAGTGCCTGAAAAATTAAGTATTCTATTTCCAGTATTAGTCATTTTCTCTCATTAATTTTCTATTACAGCCACAGAGCACCCTTAGGTAGGAAGCTGAGCAGGCATACGTCACTAGCTCAATCACAATGACGCTAAAGAAAATCTCACAGCAAAAAAAAAAAAACACAATGTTCATTTTTACAGTTTTCTGCAGAATTATAAGTTGTCTTTTTCAATTAAGTTTCAAGAACTGCTTCTTTTGAGAAAGCCTTTATATGAATTCGCCCTGGCAGAAAACAACCTTCTTTTCAGCAAAAAGCATGTGAACTATTTCACCAGTCATACTGTGTTCATAAAAGTGTTAATTAGGCTTTGAAGTTGATGCTGTTATAAAGCACAATAATATGAGAAACAAACACTCAGCTGAGGCAAGGCACATTTATTTTTTTTAAATCTCTTTTCTTCTTCCCACAAATATCTTTTTCAGGGTGGACTCTGTACATCCATTCTCCCAAAACAAGATTTCCTGTCACACAGCTGTGTTCACTAGACTCATCAAAGGAGTTAATAGATTATTAATAGCAGTTAAAGGTTATTACTTGCAATACCCTCTCCAAGAAAGAAGTCCCAGAAGGAATCTGAATTCCCATTAGATGCATTTCCTATAAATATCTTGAAGAATTGCAGCTCTGCCTTGTTCTGCAAGACCAACCACACCATTGCTTTCCTAGAGAGACTTCTGCTAAAACAATAGCAAGCTAGCTTTTCTGTGCTTAGTGATAAATGGAGGAACTAAGGATGTGCTCTGCATATTGAACAGATCCTTAGGGCATACAAAAGACTTATATTAGGTCCAAGTCCTAAATATCCAAGAGTCACTCTAGACTTCCAGGACTGCATGAGTGAAGAACACAGACAGCAAGAAGATGAGGGTTTAACCCCTTCCAGAGCGGTGTTTTCACCAAACTTCCTCACTGCTTTACAAACTGCCACAGCTTGCTGCACACCTGCATCACCACGGGCTCGTGGTCCATGAGGCTCTGTGCTGAGGAAGGTGTGCATTCCTGCACAAGACCTTGCAAAATCCATGCCAGTAAGTCATTCATCATCTGCATTCATCACCTTAATTAAATACCTGTTTGGATGCATGTGCTCTGATTAGCATACTATGTTTTGGTGTAGAGCTGAGTATTCATATGGAACAATCCTTCAGCAATGATTTTTCTTTGGTCTGGATTTGTTTTGGGATAGTGCTTAGCGTGGAAGCTTGGAAATACAGATACAGATATTCTGAAGCCCTAATATTTCATCCCAGGTTCTCACAGTGTACTCACATCTCTGGAGTGCTGTAGTAGGCACCAATACCACCCCTCTATGTTCGCTGCTTCAAATAAAACAAAAAACTCATTTCCAAATAAAAAACAAGGGGACTAAGCAGCCAAAATTACTTAAAAACATACTCCTGGGTTTATGTTTCTAATAGTTTGTGTGTTTCTATGAATCATTAGACATATTTCTTTTTAACATACAGAAATCCATTCCCCTACAGACAGTCTGTTCCTGAGGTTTTTATTGTAAGAATTCAACTTACAATAAAAGGTAGATGCATATCCTTTCTGATGTAATCATCAAGTTTTCCCCAGATGAGGCTTTTAAACATGTTGTATCACAGAATCACAGAATCACAGAATCACAAGGTTGGAAAGGACCTTCAAGATCATCTAGTCCAACCGTCATCCTATCACCAATACTACCCACTAAGCTACTAAACCATATCTTGTAGCACCTTGTCCAGGCGCCTCTTAAAAACCGCAAGGGTCGGTGACTCCACCACCTCCCTGGTCAGGCCGTTCCAGTGCCTGACCACTTTCTGAGAGAAAATTAGTTTACAAAAGATACAGTTCTTGGATATTTACTCATTTCTACATTGGAAAGTTACTTGACTGAAATGTAAAAATCTTTTATTTTTCAGAAAACCATCAATTTTATCTCTAAATATCCCCTAACCTACGCTTGATGCCATTTTGTAGCATAAGGCATTGAATGAAGCTGAAAAACAGTGCATCCTTAAACTACTCTTGTCTTGAAGAGACAATTATGTTAAAATCAAAGGGGTTTCTATTTTAAAAATATGACCGCATAGATTGCTGCAGATAAGTGATTTTCAGCTGTTGCTTACTGCAAAAAAATAAATAATTAGGTGATGAGCTAATTTTCATGTCACTGAAAATGACATGAAACACACTGAAACACCACTAGGTGCTGAAGGTAGATAAACTCATCCCTTCCTCAGGCTTTACTTAATTCTTGGAATTAATTCTTCTCTAACTCTTTTCATTAATTTTCAGTTTTCCAGGTGATTTTGCCAATGAGCATTTCAGGTTCGTTAAATTGCAGTACTCATTTATGCACAAGTACAATAAAGGTCATAGAAGCTTCTAGTTTATTTTTCACAGTGTCCTGCAGAAACCCAATGTGAACCATGATAAGCAACGCAACTGATATTAATTCAGAGTTTCCCCTTTAAAAAAGGAAACGGGTCAAAGGATATACCCTCTAGGGTATGCACTGGGATTACACACCTGTGATTAATCTAACAAACTGCTGGAGATGTGATTGTTTCTTCATAGAACTGCAGCTGAAACAACAGTTCTTTGGCAGTAAAATAAATGTAACCCCTTGTGGTGCCCCTAGACATACAAGATAATTACAACAAAGTACCTTCATAGGAAGTTAGGACACTCCTGCTGCATCATTAAAATAAACGGACCTGCGATAACTGATGCAGCCTTGGAAGTGCCACAGAGGAGCATGGTACTCAAGAGATGAAAGAGATCTGCTCTCCTCCTGGAACATGCATGTGACTTCCATTAGCTCTAGTGGAAGCTGAGATTTCTAGCCCAAATCTAGCAAGAATAAGAGACAGGTTTTACCCCTGTGAAGTCAACTGCAGTTTTGCTGAGGAGTTCAGTGGGGCAAGACTTCTAAAGTAAAACTTAATTATCCCAAGGCTTTCGGGGGCCAGCCTGTGCCTCGCGGTGCAGCCTGGTGCCGAGAGGCTGAAGCCAGCTCCAGCCAAGCCCTCTGCGAGCGCTGAAGGCACGGAGCCCCGTCTCCCAGGCGCTGCGCCCAGAACAGCCAGGCTGCTGAGCCAGCTGAGCTCCCCAGCACACGACAGCCATTCCCCAAGGGTTTTCCCAACATAAAATACAGGCAAAACGCCGTAAAGGCGAAACAGTACTATCATTATGCAATTACATCAATTAAAGCATACTGGCATGTGTTAATACCACATAAACACAAAGCTGCACCATTTTCACAGTTTGGGTGATGACTCGCACAACAAAGTAAATGAAAGGTAGAAAGGCTTACCAACGATTTAGTGCCTCCAGCATCCATTCCATTTTGATCTGTATGGAACATATTCTCTATCACTATAAACATCTCAAATAATAGTGTTTCAGCAACTTTATTTGGGTAGTGATTTCCAAGTTAGAAGAAGACTTGTTCCTCACCTACTAGGCTACACTGTGTTAGCACGTACACTATTCTTCTCCATCTATAACCAAAATGCTGTGAGTACCAGATGCCCACATGTGTCAGTACAAACAGCCATTAGGAGAGGTAATTTATGTTATGTTTATCATCATTTAGTGGGGAATAAAATATGTTGAGGCTGCTTTCCTTCATTTCTTTTTTTTCTGACCTGGTGAGCCCAGCAGTGTCCATTTGTTTGACTTCTGCCTTTTCATCTTTTTCAGCCAAATAGGTGTGCAGATAATGCTGTAAGTCTAAAGGAAAAGTATAGCCTTTATAGTAGACAATACTTTTTTCTCTGGAAACAGGAAAAGGCAATGCTGTAGTATATATGTGAAAGTTGTCTTCACCACTTCAAGAATGAAAAATGTGATTTTTTTTAAAAGGCAAAAACGTACAGGCATAAATTCCGCATGGGTAAATGTTTATGTAGGAAAGTTTACCATGTTACAGAATCCTGTTCTAAAACAACCAGGGCAGTATGACGCTTTAATGTAACTTCTGGCACAGTAAATTTGTCTGTATAAATGGGGCCCTGAGCTGGGCAAACACACCAAGTTGTCTGTCTCGTGCCAATGGAAAAAGAGTCTAATAGCCAGGGTACAAGGAAACAAGTTCCAGGTTCAAACTTATTTAGAAACACAATGAGAGCAAGTGGGATTAATTTTTAGGGCAGAAGTAAAGGGACACATCAGGAATATCACTGTACACACACTCCATGTCATCCGTGCTAACTGCTTGTGTACCTCTTGGCTAGAAGCAGATTTGATTCACCATGATGTGAATCTAATGTTGTGGATAAGAAGCAAAATGCAGATAAAAGAGGAGCGTTGTTCTTAGATGTTCTTCCACTCTCCACTGCTAGAAAAGTATGCAGAATCTGAATACTCCCCTCCTTGTAAATTGGCAAAGAGCAAAATTTGAGACTGGTTTAGAGGTCTAATAGCTGAAAAAAAATCTTATTTAGGGAAAAAAAATGAGATTTATTTTCTTTCCAATGCATATAACACATATAAACAACAACAAAAAAAAACACTATAAGTTTGAGTCTCCTAAGAGAATAAAATAACTGAAAGTAATAGGGAAAAAAAAAAAAACTAATGTCATTAAGAATTGCTGCTTTATAGAAGATTTTAAATAACATAAGTGAAAACATTTTTCCTTGAAAAAGTCCAGTGCTGGACGCAGTTTCTGAATTTTATGGACAAGCTTCAGGAAAGATAATTCTATATTTTTATATGAGTAATTTATTTCTTATACATTTCATTTTTTCTTTAAATTGCTAGTCATTCTTGCCACAGTTCTTATAACAATATGCGATATAATCATTCTTAGCATAACCAGTACAATCAACTGCATGATTATTATACCATCTCAGTCAATTCTTCTTTTGAAATAGATGCCAATTAACCTAAGGTAACATGACGCACAAATGAAATAACTGCATCTTAATAATCTTCATAAAAGAATAATTATCATACAACATGATTTTTAATGGCTACTTCAGCAAATTCCCTATTTACTGCAATTATATTCAAATAAGATTTTTTTTTACCTATTAATGTACAAGAATGCATCCATATGCAAGTTGATGCTTGTTACTTTAATCACACTAACCAAAGCTTTCTTAACTATTTCTGGCTAAATAAAGACTTGCTACCCAACTGATAGACTGCGTGAAATACCCTTTATTGCCCTTTACTACAGACTTGCAGATTAACAGGACTGTACAAGCTCTATTTTATAGCTATATTTCTGGTAAATACCTTTATCTATCTTCTTTCTTTCTGAGTCTGCATCATTCCGTGGATTTCTACCTGCCTGCCTAATTCAAAATTCATGTCAACCAAATCTTCATTAACTTCTCCACAGCTCTCCCTGTCTTCAGCCCAGACCGAGTCACTGTTTGAGCTGCCCTGCGGGGTCCTTCCTTTCACGGTTGCCTATTTCTGCTTTTAGCAAAAAAGGAAGATCGTTTCAACCAGATCTTCGCTTCTGGTGGCCTATATCAGTTCTCAGAACTGGCATCTCTGCTTTTAGCAAACATCGCACTGCTGCTGGGGCTGGGGCTGGGGCAGTCATCCCAGCCAGGCTCTCACCATCCCTGGCTGGAGAATCTCATTTATTTCCCTATAAAAAATTCAGGAAAAGTGTCTCCTTTTCATTTCTGTTCCTCAGCTGGGAGAAACATTTTGGCAGATGTCACTTCCATTCCCAAGGATATTTTAGGCTTTTGCTTGGGGGTCTCTCTGGTTACTGCACCCTGGCAAGGAGTGTTTGGTTCATCTTCACTGGACCCTGACTATTAATTTCAGCCAATATGTTACTCACTTTAATAATTTCATTGCACATTAAAAAGCTGAACATAATATTTATTTTGAAGTCATGCATGAAGCTTTACGTATGGGGTAAAAAATCTAAAGTAAACACTGTAGATTGCTTCATAGAGATATTTCCCTCAAAAGCTGGAGTCACCATCTAGTTCAAGCCTCCAGGCAGAACAGATGCACCAAGACCCAAAGCCAAGCAGAGGACAGTGGGCTCAGCTCCCAGTGCCTGCCCAGCCCAAGCAAATTCAGTTTGGCATTGAGATTTTGCCACCAAGGTGTTGGTTTCACATGTAGTATTTCACCCACCAAGATACACAGTGGAGCACATAGAAAGATAAGGGAGAAGCAAATAAAATATTTGTAATGCCAAATTTTAAACAGTCTCTTTCTTCTTCATTGTTCATATCATTTTCTTTGCTTGGCAGTCTCTCAAAGAGTATCAAATGTCCCTTGTTGGTAAAAACATGTGATAGCTCTCAGCTTTCACGTGTAGATGGTTAAAGCCTAAACCTTTTATCTTTTAGGGACAAACAAATAATGAGAAGAAGCGGGAGGGGAATGATAAAAGATAGGAAACTGCAGTTCTGCCTTCAATACTCACCACTCCATTTACTGAAAACCTCAGACCTGTGTAAGCCATTCTGCAATCTGGCAAACCTTTACCTCACCCGAGCTGCTCAGGCATGTCTTTTAGCTCACCACTCTGGACATAGCAAGAAGTACAAAGGCAGATGCTTCTCAGGCAGCAGCACCGGATTCTTGGTAAACGGAAACACACACAGACAGATGCACAAAATGCGGCTAATGGAGAGAGATGGGAGGCAACTGAAATTTTAGGCTTGTTCCCTAAGAGAGGCTCATAGCAGAGCAATAATGTCCCATTTGTGCTCCCTGGCTGCTCCAGAGAGAGACCAGGAATAAGACCACCAAAGAGCGTAATGGGAAGCTCTTGGGAGCCTTGACATGTTGGGGCATGGTGGCAGCCTTCAGGGTCTAATGCTGCTACTGAACGTGATGAGATGATCACTCTGAAGTGCTCAACGTTGCCTGCCAAATGTCCTTCACAAAATAACAGCCCATGTGCTTGTTTCATCAAACTGTCCCACTTGGGGATGGCACCACGATGCAAGACTGCCCAGGCACGTGCCCTCTGAAGCTGGGGCTCTCCGTCACCCTCCTCTGCTGTGAGAAACAGCTTCTAATCACACATGTGAGCTATCAGGGCTTGAGATGCTCTCCACACATGGGATTTCTGGTTAGAAGTATAGAGACTACAGTCTATAACGTCTCCACAGAGCACATGCAAACAGTGGCTTTGTTCTATAGCTGTGTTTGGCTGGGTTTTCAGTTTCAGAATAAGAAAAAAATCCTAATCCAAGACCTTTACTCCCATCCCACTATCAAGCCTGTTCCAAAGCAGGGAGCTCGTGTACCGGTAAAAAGCATCACCAAGAAGTTTTAAGATGGCTAAAGCAGTTTTCCATTTTCTTCTCAGCGGATGAACCATTTTGGCTGAAGTTTTCCAAACAATTTCAGCACAACCCAGGTTCACAGTAAGGGAAATCTCAGTCTAAGCAGGTAACAGATGGCAGAGTTTTAAACAATTGAGAACTGGGTCTTTTAGTAGAAACTAACAGGAGACCTTAATAAGAGGTCGTGCTAACATATCTGCTCATAAAACTTAACTTTTACATGGCATATTCTTATTTCAAAGCAGACATATGAATAGTTATCATACAATTGTGTACTTTCTTAACTTTATAGTTTTCATCACCTATTTCAATAGCTCTGAGATAGTCCATGTTACACTTTCATACCACATGAACTTATGAAAATAATAATAGAATCTCATACTATAAATCATTTGCAAAGGAAAGGAAGGTGATGTTTTTTAGAAAGGAGTCTTTAGACTGTGCACACTCATTTAGGTTATTTAAGCATATATAAATGTTTACATTTGCCCTTAGCATTAAAATATTTGAGCATTATTTAATAAGTAAAAATACAATGATGGGGGAAGTTTTTGATCAGGAAAACATGTTCCAGGAGAGCACTGCCAAGGCCATGCTTGGGTTGCAGGGACAGGATAAGTATTCAGCAAGGGTTACAGTTCCAAGCAGGTAAACACAGAGAGCAGCATGCACAAGGCAACCCCACAACTACTTGTGAGCATGAGCTAAAGCTGCACTTCCAGCCATGGCCGCTTGCCTTGAAAATACCAGAAAGTCACCTTTCATGTGCTTTTGATGTGATGTATCATTTTTGATCATACAACGCCTAGGACAGGTTGACAGGTCTCAGAAGCCTCTTAACCTGGGGTGCTGCAGCCACCCCAAACTCAGGGTGCACGGACCATTCCTCTGCTGATAACAGAGTATGTCTGACAACTGTATGAGATCCTACCATGCAAATGGCAAAAGACTGAGAAGGTAAAAGCTCCCAAAGCTCTGAAACATATTTTAAAAAAATACAGGATTTTGTTCAACATTTCTGAATAGTGGCTTATTGCCCACCAAACAAAATGTTAACAAGATAAACTTGTAAATTAAATTACTAGTACTTCCAGGATACTTAGAAATGTATATTCTTTTCATCTAGCCTGATGATTAAAAATGCCTTTGGGATCATGCCTAGAATAATGTTTTACAGTAAGAAGGCCAATAAAGAGTCTTTTGCTAAAAACTTGGATCAGATACACTGTTACTGTTCCCACCTCTTAATCAATTAAAAATATATATCGTAACAGCATATGCCTTGTAAGAAGCAAAACACAGAAGTTATTCTCCTCTCTGTGAACATGCGTAACTGCTACTCAATTTAGTGGGACGTATATACGTATACTGAATGAAAAATATCTTCCAGCATATGAAGGATTCATATGTATCTGTAAATTATTACATGGTTAGGTGCAGATTGGCCTTTAGCCATGCAAGACTCAATGCACCCAGTTTTGCCTTGTCTTGGAAGCTGAACAGTCCCAGGCCTGGCTAACATTTCAATACAGAGACCATCTGGGAATTCAATGCGCCATGGGCACAAGCCAAGGAGTCACACGGTGGTGAATATTAGGCCACAGAAACTGAATGAGTGGGAGATTTCACTCGGCTCCATCAGCACTGCCAATGTGATGAATGGGAACTCCCTGTTGCTCACCTGCCTCTCCCTGCCTTCCTCAGTACGGAAATATTTGGATTAATTTTGATGGGAAGGATGCTGGAATAACGGAAGGACACATGCAAAGTGAAGGATGTGATGCAAAAAATATCAATAAATGTAACACAGAACTAGAAATATAGTGAAGAAAATACCAATAATACAAGTGGTGTTTGAACACTTGAAGTCAAGTGGATGAAACCTCAGCTTGCAGAAATCTGCATGATTATTTTTTTAAGCACTCACCTGAGCCAAATGGGAGACATTTTCTTTAACAAAGTAAAGGAAAAGCCCTGTGGCTGCACACATCAAACCTGTGGTACTTACACGCACTGTGACCGATACGAAATCAAATGGAAAGGTACTTCTGGTTTGCAAGTATATGTACATGCATGCCGGACTTTACTGCCTTATTATAAATGACAGGAATGCTTTTGACAGTCAAAACATTTAACATTATGCTATGCTTCTAATTGAGAGTTCAAACTAATGCCTGAGGCTATTTCACAAAGCACAGAAGAAATCTAAAAAACATTTAGGGCTTCAGCAGAAAGATGGGAGCAGGGAATTGCAATAAGTCCATTTCTTCGTCTCAGGTTTGACCATGAGAAACCAGACTTCCTCAAGGCATCGCAGCCTTGGCAATAGCCAATCCATGGGAAATCAGACCTTTAAGTTACTGGAATTTTTTCTGTTTTTCTACCTCTTCATCCCACCAAGAACTGCAGAACATTTAAACTGCAAACTGTTATTAAAATACAATTAGAGAATGGGTAATGATATTTACATACAAAGCACTTGATAGTTTAATGATTCCTGGAGTTTATTTTACTTATACTTGAACAAGCTTTCATATTGTCTTTATTTTTTTAAGCAAAATATATCTATACATTAATAATTTTTTAAATGTCATGTGCATAAGCACAATGACAAAGGGAAAGAAGGGGACTTATAACAGAGGTTTTGTAAATAAAAGAAGCCATTGCTGGCAAATCACTAGTCATGATCATGCTAATTATTCTTTCTTGGGCTACCAGCATCTATAAAAATATCCCCGTATACATCTACCCAGAAACGGAAGGGGAAAAGCTGTCAGAACTCCTGACATGGCAACACCTCTGGAATCAAATATCCCAGTTCTCCTCCCAACATTATACCGTAACCATTTGGTTACAGCTACACAAAATGAACACATGGATTACTAAACCAGAATAGCAGCATTTGACAACAATTTACAGGGGTGTAAAATTTCTGTGCCATGTTCTAGGCAACAAAGAACCACAGGAACTATAATCCGTTATCTGAAACTTCACTATCTGCAGATGCAGACAGATACAAGCAAATCCTTCACTGCAAACAGCAACGGGCTTGCTGTCATTAATCACTACAAGGAGGCTATTGAAGACAGACTCTGGGATGGATTTCAGCAGCAGGCTGCAACTTTATTAGCTTAACATACCCAAGCATTTAAGTGGATCCAGTGTAGGAGTTGCAGGACTCCCACCGTATGACTTATAATTCATGGTTGACTGTTCTCAACCTACCTACAGAAACCAGCTTCTGCCATCTGACATCTTCTCACCTTAGAGAGAGAGAGAAGAGCACAGAGGGGGGCTCTCAGCCTGCAGAGCTTCTGGGTCTCCTTTTTAAGCAATCCTCCAGCAAAACGCCAGCTTTTCATTTCTGGGAGATCGTACTTCAGCATCCTATCCACGCTGGATACCAGCTTCAAGTTTCAAAGTAATTATTACACTAAATATTACAAAGGTATAAAATGTACAAAAGCATAAAATGTACTTAATATTTATATCCACATCCTATACTAGATTTATTGCCATGTTGACATAGGAGTGGAAAAACAGACAAATAAGAAATTAAAACACCTGTCCTTCCTCAGTTTTACCCCAACAGGAAAAAAGTACTATTCAGACACCAAAACAGGCAGCCTATTAAATCTGCAGACAGCTGAAAACACAGTTCCTAGTTTATAACTACAAGTTGGGAACAAAGACAGTTTAAACTCATAACAGTAGCTCACAAAGGGAGTTCCCAATTACTGCACACACCATGCCACATAAGCTCAGGAAGCACCATCGAGCCTCCAAAACTATGCTTTTCTCATGGTAGCAAACCTTCTTCTGATTTTCACCCTAAATTTATTCATTGGCAGTTTATACCGCACTTGACCCAACAGTGCCTGTTGGCTTAAATAATTCTTCTTCCTTCCTGGCATTTGCCTCCTAACCTGTTTGCAGCTGTTAACCGTGTGGATGAAAGGGGGAGCGCAAGGTCCTACTGTCTTCTGTCTGACCAGTGGGAGAAAAAGCCCTCCTTGCAGGAGAGAAACTCCTTTTTCGTCCCTCTCTGGTGCTCACTTTCCTGCCCGCTCCTTCTGCAAGCTGCTCACCACCCACACCTAACCAAAGCTCTGACCACATTTGTCATTTCTTCACTGGATAAAAACATGGCCTCAGATGTTTATTAGGCGTGAAACAAAGAACTGATCCCCCTCTAGAAACTAAGATTTGATATTAAACAAATCATGGTGAATGGACTTGAAATGATAGTTAAGCCAAAGGATTTTGGAAAGCTGAAGAAAAATGAGAAAAGGAAAGAACTGTGTTTTGGGAGACCTGAGCTGTGAGGAAAATATTAGAAAGCTTTTGTGGTCTGGGTGAGGGCAAACCTACCTCTTCCCTGACATTGTTTAGTGGATTGGCTAAGTGCATTTCAGCATGGTGATGTGATCTGGAGTAACACAGACTCTCAACATGGCTGTCCTCCAGAAACACCACAGAAGGTCAGAAATGAATGGAATGACACGAAGTCCTCCACCAATTCACAGGGCGCATCTCATCTCACCGAGAAGAAAACAATAAACAATATTCTCTTAATTAGAAGTCACCCAAATTTACAAAGAAATGGAATTTTAAAGCTATGTTATATGTTTTTGGGCAGTTGGCCAAAGACTGTCTGAGGGCACAAATGCCTCTGCCACCTCTATCCTCTCTTCAGAGCTGGAGAAGTTGGAGCTGAAAACACAAAACAGGGCTATAAACTCATGGAAAGCTTGCCTTGGCATTTGTTTTTACAGATTTGCAGATGCAGTGAATGTTCATTTTAAAATATCCACCCAGCCACTTTTTGTCAGCTTCAGGTGATTCGGCACCCACTATGGTCCATCCAAGACAGCCCAGCAGCACGGGGCCCTGGCCATCGCCAGATAACGGAGAACAGCAGCAGGCAGGCAGCAACAAGCAGCCCCCTGCGCTGTGCCGGGGGCAGAGAGGGGGCTTCCCCCTCCCTTCATGGACACATCAAGAAACAGCCCGAAGGAAGGCAGAAGTGGCGGTGTGGTGGGCTGTGCCACGCTATGCGGCAGGAGACTGCGGTGGAGGAGAAGCCTGGCGTGCCGAGGGGTCTGCTGCGGTCAGGCTCCTGCAAAAGGCAGAACTGAGCTGAACGGAGAAGATGCCAGAGGATCCGGGCTCGCTGCTGCCCGTTAGAGAGGAGCAGGGAGCAGCGTGGCTCCTGTACCTTCTCTCACGAACAGAAGCAAGACTGCTCTTCCTGCATTTTGGCATAAGCAAGGCAGGCAGCAAATCCGTGACCGTTCTGCAACAGTTTCCAATGGTTTAGTGCCCCCGGCGACTGCCTGCTTCCTACAGACATAGGTCCCGCTCCAGATTACTGGCGGAGAATTGAAAGTATAAAAATAGAAAAGTGGTTTCTTTAGGAACTGCCAGAGGAGGGCTCCTTTGTCAAACTTTTACCCACTTGAAGAAATGGTGGGTGGTGGAGCAACTACTCCATTAGAGAAGCTATGGGCCAGAAGCTGTGACCTACAGTGGACAGAAGAAATTTTTCCCCACCAGGTCTCAGGCCAGGTGCTGCCCAGAGGCCATGCTGGGTGGGCAACAGCACTAAGTCCAGGGGTGAACCATATGCAAGGGAATAAAGGTGCTGGCAGACAAGAGCCACCACCAGCAAGCGTTAGTATGATCCCTGCAAAGATCTGCATAAGCACCTTTGGGCTTGAAGACATCAGCTGCTGGCACACTGCGGTGATGGCTCAGAGATGTGAAATTATGCCAGTTCTTGGAAAAAACCCTACATGCAGGAAGGAACAAAGTGGGTACTACACAAATTAAAATAATGGCTATCACCAAGCACATGCTGTAGGTAACAGCAGAGATCCAGCTCTTTCTAAAGTTGGTGAGACCAATGTTCCTGTGCTACTGAAGCTTCGAGCAGTCAGGGTTGCCATTAAGCAGAAGTATGTTACAGGCTGAACGGAGCGCAGGAGCCATTCCTAAGGCTGAGCAGGAGGTGCAGCTAGTGAAAAATCAGACTGTGCAGTCAGCATCTCAAAGCCTCTCACAGCAACAGAGATGAAAAGTGGTGAGGCAGCCTGGCCGGTAGAGTTGGAGATTGACTTAACAGAAGCCTTGGTGGAAGGCAGTGAAAGGAAGCAATTAGCACAGCTGCAGTAACACTGCCCCAGTGCATCCTCCAAGAATAAAGGGGAGCTTGTCAAGATATGATCAAGTGCAACTTCAGATTGCACTTAAACTGGGGAGTACTCTTGGCAGGCAGTTCCCAGCTTGAATTCCCTGAATATCAGGTAACAGTGAACTAAGTGATATTCTGGAGGTTAGCCCAACTGGACAACGTGCCTAACGCTGGACATGCGCACCTGCAAGCCCTCAAAAGCCCAAAAGAGGTATGAAAACAGGCATAGGCTGCATGAGGTGTAATGCGCAGGCAGGTCAAGATAATTCCTTGCTTATCTATATCGACAAACACATGGATAAAATATATTTCTGAGAGCTGAAGAAGCCTTCACATATTCCATAAGACACTTAAGGACTGGAAATGATTTTCAAGCCTTTTAAAGGTTTAAACCTGAAAAAAAATAAATAGCAGTGTGTAAGGAGCTGCATCCTGAGCACACAGGGCTCAGTCCAGTGAGGACAGGCTAAGAGCTTCAGGCCCCCACCACCACCACCAGCAAGCATATTACAAAAAAGATACTGGCAAAACCACAGGCCATCTCCACAGGAGACACTGAATTTACAAAACCTTTGAACATGTTATCGGAATGGACAGCATCATCTTGTCATTTAAGAAACAAATTATCCAGACAAAGGAAGAACACGAAGCTTAGGAGTGAAACAAAGGAATGGTTTCCGAGCCATGTTGTGCTCACATTTTCAGATCCACCCCTCAGCCTGTGGGAGTCTGCAATGCCCCAAAATCTCCTCGTCATACTGGAAACTGGTAAAGTTGGTAGGAGATCTTTGATGAGTTTCTCACAGATTAAACACGGGTTGCTACAGAACTGGAGAGTTCAATTGTTGTGGAAGTCCTCAAATTCTCTTATTTACGTTTACTCAGTAAGGAATTCAGTGTACACAGACTCACAACAGCCTTTAGCAACTCCTTATCAAGCACAGCCTAGCAAGACATCCATGGAGATGGATTCACAAACTATCCAAATAAACATTCGTAGCTCGACAGGAAAAAAAGGAAAAATGTGACTGCTGTTTGCAGGGCACAAGCATGCACGGGCTCACTCTGATCTCTTGCCATGTCAGACAAGACGGACCTAAGAATCCTGGTTAATTTTTATTCACAAAACAGTCTATCGAAGGAGACCCTAGCTCATTTCAGGAATATAGTACCAATAGAGCAATTGCCTGGAGTTCATACGGATTAATTTCAAGGACTGAAAAATACCATCTGGAAATCTCTGCTTTCTGGTTGTGTATGACACTTCTGAAAATATGTACCAGCAGAGCCACTGAAGCATGAAAAGGAGCTTGAGACTGTTACAGACACATTGATGAAATGTGTAATGCTGCGGTTCAGCCCACGGGGCTGCGTCTACGGTGAGACAGAGAGGGGAACCTTAGGTAAGAGTGCCAAAAACTTAAGGTAATCATATGATCACATTCAATATTGTATAATATATAAACAAACTGTGTTATAAGGTGGCTTAGGAAAGGAATGAAGAGTAGTCACCCTACTGCTTTCACACTCACAGTTCTCATCCAAGAACAACAGGACTAGGTGAGGAAGATACCTTCAAATAATTGCAATTAATGAGTCAGTGCTGAACTATCTGTCTGGCTCCCAGTGGGACTATTTTTAACTCCACAAACATCAGCTTGATTTTCAGAGAAGGTGTCTTGCCTCCCTACAGGTGTGGGAGATGAAAGGCACCTGTTTCAGTGACCTCAGGACAACACAGTGCCAAGAGGTGGAAGAGAGCTAGAGGCTCTCAGAAGTGAACACGCCAGCAATGAGATGGCAGGTGAGAGCAGAGGTAGGTGCCTGTCCTGCAGGGACGGTGGTGGGTCTGTACAACAGGAAAAATCTGGTGAAAAAATCCAGACATACATCTCCTTAAAGGGAATTTTACAATGAAATTGAGAAACTAAACAATCTATGCGTGCAGATAAAAAAGTTGGAGCATAATCCCTTGTAATGCATTAAGAAAAATCTAGAACACTGTCTTCTATGGCATTCACTTGATCTCTTGTTTTATAATAATTAATGAAGCTTTTATTATTATGTTCCCAAACGCCCACTGCTTTCTATGAACTGTATTGTAAAATTTTGCTTTTTAAATGCTAGAAGACAAGTGCCAGGTTTGAGTCAGTACAAAAGCAGGAACTTTACCACTGCTGTTGGATCTTCCTTACTCAGACTTCTTTCTTTTTTGAACAAAGAATAGCTTGGCAGTCTTGTATCTGACACAATTAGAGTCTATTCTGCCTTGATGTAATTTATATATTTGCAGGTAATAATTGAGTGGGAATGCACAGAAAACCTGCTTTTAATTTTAGACAAAACCTGCCAGGGATGTACAATAAGAAGATCTGGGAAGTAATTTGTCTCTGTAAACTAATTTGTGCAAACTTCAGACAAGGACGTTTATCATTTTACTTTCCACCTTATCCAGGAAACAGGCAGGGGAAAGCTCAGCAATAAGTAACGCCTTGCAGAACATGCCGTCGGTTAGGCAGGAAGAGGCATCCTTCCTTCCTCTTGGGGGCAACACGAGCTGTTCCATTTGAGCCAGCATTTTTTTGTTTTTCTGAATACTGATCTCCTTGCTACAATGTTAAGATAAGGACCAAGAACAGTCAAATTGACAAGACAGCAACAAACAAAAGACTAGGAAGAGAGACAACAGCTCTGACTGATCAAATTCATTTGCAGACGTCTGTCTCTCTGAGGGTCACGGTACACTCGCTTTCAAGAGCATCAGAATTTGATTTAAAAAACACTTTGCTGGAGAAAAAAAATCCATTTTTACTCGGTAATATGCACAGCCATTGGGCTATTGCTGCTAAACAATTAAAAGAAATTGTCCTTTACCACAAGAAAAGAAATGTCTTAAAGGAGAAAACTGTAAAAATAGTTTTAGCACTCAACAGTTGCATCACAACGGCTACACAAAAGGCGGACGAAGATGGAAGATAGCACAGGAAACCTCAGTCTGGCATTTCCTAATCCCCAACCCCTTGTCTTCACACCCTCTGCTTACTTTTGTACATAGTTTCCTAATGGAAATTTCCTTCATGGGAAGGGTGGGAGTTCTGTCAGGTGAGACCCAGCCCAGCTTGTGAGGAGGAGCACCCCACCACACAGCGCCCTTGCACCGGGTCCAGGCCTTGGGCCCTGCACCACACACCCATGCTCCCCAGCCCCGTGCCCCCTGCCCAGCCTCCTGCCCCGCTCTGTTCCAGTCCCCTGTCCCCTCCTGGTCACGCATATCTGCCACTTCACAACTTCCCTTTGCCTCCCCCTGCCTGGGTGCTGCCCTGGCCCCACCAGAGAGCTCAGCCCCACGGTGACCTCCAAGGCCAGGAGAAGCAAGAGCTCCAGCTAGGCCAAATCCTGGGGAGACTTGAGCACAAAACCCAAACGTGCTCAAACTCTGACATCCCTGAGGATCAAAACTCAGCCAAACTCACACACATTTTTGCGGGAGCAGCTAAAAGTCTCTTTCCAAACACTATTGTTCGCTCAAATACTAGATCATGACGCCATTACAGAAAACACTACAGCTTTTCTGTTTTTTTTTTTTAATTTCGTTAACATAAGCCAAACAAAGCAATTTTCTCTCTCTTGTTTTTAGAGAAATCTGAACTCTTTTAGCTGAAACTTTCCATTGCAAGTTCTGCCTCAGGCTCAATGTTTCTTTGGAAAGTTTCAGTCTGAGCTGTTAAAGTTTGGCTAGGTTATAAGCATGGCCACATAACGGAAAGAATCAGACAGCTTTAGTTATAGGCAATATTACTAGCTCAACCACTAATATACATATAAACGCTCCTATATCTGGCTAGCTTGCTCAAATTACAGGAAGATACACACTAATGACTGAATTTCCAAATAAGCACATAATGGCCAAGACTTACTTACAGCAGTAGCTTCTTTAGGGTTGTCTTTGCCCAGAGAAGCTGTGGATGCCCCATCCCTGGGGATGTTCAAGGCCAGGCTGGATGGGGCTTTGGGCAACCTGGTCTAGTGGGAGGTGTCCCTGCCTATGGCAAGGGGGTTGGAACTAGACGGACTTTAAGGTTCCTTCCAACCCAAACCATTCTGTAATTCTATATATGCGCAGACCCAGTATACTTAAGTCAACAGAAACTTTTTTTTAAAGCAAGGCTCTCAGAAAATGAAAGTGTTTTGCCCTCTTATCTAGTATGCCAATATAGTTATAGTTATTCAGTATATAAGTCTGCACAAAAGTGGTGACACATCGTAGCATGCTGTCATTTCATTTAGAAAGAGGAAAGCATTTTTCTCATTTTTCCATGGTGGTAAAAAAAAGGAAAAAAATGGGAAAAAAAATTAACAAATGTAAACCAGCATTTTTTCTCTGAGGCATAAGCATGAATTTTTTTGCTCTTCCCCTGTTCAACAGAAAACCTCTACTGACACTTTCACCACATTCCTTCGCATACCTTAATCCTCCCTCTTCGCTGGGATAATCCCCAGGCAGTATGGCATACAAAGTCAGGGCAAGTGGGATGACAAATTATCGCAATGAATTGCATCCGATAACCTATGGGACACAATCACGTGACTTTGCACACACAGCTCCGCATTTACTTAAACCAGCCTTTTCTGCTATACTGACAGTGAAGCGGTCCTACTGTGAAACATCACTATTTCAGCTTTATGTGCTTATCATTCTCATTGTTCTCAAATTGACCTAGACAGGTAAGTATTATGATTCAACTTGCAGATGGATTTTCATGCAGATCCTACTGTGATCAGCTATAGTCAGTTTGATTTTCAACAACCCTGTCAGATAAAAACTTACAGCCCATCTTGAAACAAAGCTGAATGGGATGATCTTTGATGTTACAAGCCCAGTAGGAGGGAAAGTAGATAAAAGGTGTTTATATGCCATCTTCTGCTGTTAAAATAGTGCACAATGCAAAGTAAAAGTAAGCATTTCAGTTTTAGTAAATTTAGCAGTAGCCCGTAGAAATCTGACAGGGATAAGTAGACCTCTTGCAAAGAGAGGAGAGAAACAGTCTTCCCTATGTATTTCTCTAAAAAAAAAAATAAAAATCAGTCTAGTGGTAAATTCTCACATATAGACACAGACAGAATGGCAGAAGTATTAACAACTTTAAAATGAGGACAGAAACCACAAGCAATGAACACCCTGTCAGCAGTGTCCAGGAACTAACACAATGAAATTAAACTGTTGGTAAACTGTGCAAGTGGTTACCCCAATACTGTGATGCAAAGTACTTCCCTTTATAAAACACTTTTGGAACACACTTGGGAATATACAATACCTTCAAGTTACTTCCAAAGATTTTTAAAATTTAGCAAAAGAAAAGACCCAGTGCCGGAAAAGCGCCTTTCCTCTGTTCCATGGTTATGATTTGGCCCAGGTATAAAGTCGAGAGCATTCCTTTCAGTCACATGTTCAACAAAAGTGGTGGCAACGCACCAAAAGTAACTGAGCGTGCACACTGTAACCCAAGGCCAGGCCAAGCTACTGCTAAGGGAGCCGCCATAGCACCCACTGCATGGGAGACTGGAGGCAAGCAGTGGAGTTGGATGGGGGAAGCGGAGGGGTGCGCAACCCGCTGCCCGCTCCGAGCATGACCCCGGGAACCCATTCTCCACACCCAAAATAACGCTATTATCCTGGATGCAACCATCACGGTTAGTCTTGTAACTCAAGCTGTGGTGCCCTGCTGAAGGTTCAGGTTTCAGATCCTGCTAACAAGGAATGCTGCAGCAGTTGCTGGGAATCTCACATTTAAGGAAAAAAAAAAAAAAAGGAGAGATTGTTTTCACCTTTAGAAAAGCCAACCTACAAAGAAAGGTACTGACTGAAAAGTTAGGATGCCGGAGTGTAGGCTGCTCGTGTGAATTTAATTTGGTCCCTTTTGCGCACACATTGTAAGACAGTCTTTAATTGCACAATCACGTGTTGTTAGGATTTGGTGCTTTTTTTCCATGAGGCTTGATTCAGTAGTCAATAAACAGCTACAGACGTAAAGCATTAATCAGGCCTATGTAATGAATGGGGCTATTTTTAGGGAAATATTTATCTCATTGAGATTCAGCGTCGAATATATTTCACTGCCTTCAGCTCCGGACGAGGATTTTGTTCTAGACAGATAACTCCCAGTTTTGCATCATCCTTAATTTCCCAAAAGGAGTTTTGGAGCTCCTCGGGAATACCTGACCGCAGGTACCGCCGCCTCTTTTGTTGCGTGCTCAGTGCCGCATGTTCCAAAGGGCAGGAGGCCGGGGCTGGGGACGGGGCTACCAAAGACAGAAAGGAGCAAGGGGGGAGGGAGCGGGACGCGGGTCTGACCTGCACCGGCTCCTCCGGGAGAGCCAAACAATTGCGCCCAAGCAGCCATTTAGGAAACATTTACCGCTCGGGGGGAAAAAAAAAAAACAAACACTCACAGGAGGGGGATGGGATGGAAAGCCCCTCCTTGCGTGTTTTTAAGCTCAAACGGACGGCGTGCCCGCAGCGGCGGGGGATGCTCCCCAGCTGTGCCCCCTCCGGCCTTGCACCCGGGGCCGCGGCTTCAGCCCGGTTCTGCGCAGGAAACGGGGGGACGGCGCTGCCCGCCGCGCCCGGCCCGGCCCGGCCCGGCGGAGCTGGCTCCCGCGGCTGGACGACGGGGAGCGGCCGCGAGTGCTGGGGCAAGCCCTGCCGTGCCCCCCGTCCGCAGCAGGGCTCCGGGCGGCCCTTCCCCGAGGGTACGCCCAGGAGCCGGCGCAGGCTGCGGGCTTCCCCGGGCACCGCTCCGCCTGGCAGGGCTCGCTCCCTCCTTCGCCCCCGCCGCTGGGGCTGCGGGCCGGCTCGGCTGCGGGGCTTAACTCTTTCCCGCCTCCTCACGCCGCCGGAAAGTTTATTAAAGTCCCAGGGCCTCTAATTGGAGCTGCGCTGCCGGGTGAGGAGAGCGAACGGCTCGGTGAAGGGAATTCCCTCGGCACACGCCGGGGAGGGCGTCCGCAGCCGCACGGGGGTGGCGGACTCCGGCTCCGCGCCTGCCGTGCTGCTCGGCGTTCATTTGTAGCTCGCCTGCTGCGGTTACGCTGTGAAAATGCACGTCAGTAGTCTTCTAAGAGGCCACGTAACATAACGGGGCTCGTACCTTGCATGCTTCTGTACGCATCCTACAAAAAGACGGTTGGAAAACCACGTTTTCCCAGCACTGCTTGTTTTTGCCCTGGGAATCGAGAGAAAAACTCAGTGACAGCTACATTAGTTAAAGCCATAGAATAACCGGGTAAGTTTATAGCTCTCCCTCTTCGCAGCTAATAGAGTTTGACATTCACGTAAACACTTGTGAGTCTTATTGTGGGGATGTTTTCATGGGGCAAAAAATGGGTTACCAGAAAGCAGCAAAAAAAAAAGCTGCCTAATGTAAACCGTAAGAGATGCATTTTTTTCCACAGAGCCCATTCAAAGACGAGCGTGTTTTATCTTGTTAAAATGGACAAGACGTCTGTTGCTGTGAGCCCAAGATGTGAGCTCTGAGCTCTAGGGGAGTATTTTAAACCAGAAGATGTCATCGAAATCTGTATGTCTGCCTAGCACTGATAACTCACATTTCACAAGGTGATTTTCTTCTCAGTACAAAGTGTAGCAATGTGTTTCCCTCTCTGTAAAATAACTGCTTTTTAACAGTTGATAGAGGGCTCGGTTTTTTGAAAGGCTAATTGATATTTAGATTGACCGAGCACTGCCTGAAGATATTTTCATTAACATTTTTGTTTGACTAGGCTGTAAAAGGGTTAAAAGTAACTATAGTCTCACAGTCAACAGAAAGCTATTGAAATGTTTGATTATCCCTGCAGCAAAGGAAAGAGGATAGCAATACAATAGCAACCTCTCTTGGGGTAAAGTCAAGATTTAATAACCTAGGACCATAGCAATTGTTCAAATCAAGCAAAAGGAAGTTCAAAATATTTTCACGTACAATCTATTTCCTTGTGTTTATTTTGATCAAGATGCCTTCAGATAAATAGCCCTCTTCCACGGAAGGCAATAGAAATGTCACCATTGACTCCAGGGAGATCAGGATTGATGCCTGGGCATCATGTGGGAACATTAATTTAATATTCCACGAAAGAGTGTGGTTAAAGACTCAATATTCTCTCTTCGTTCTCTCCCTGTTTTGTCAGATTTTTTTTGTTATTTCTATTTAATCAAATCACTGTCCTAGAACTCGGTGACGGAAAAGATCTAGCAGATCGAGTGATCCGTCTGCCTCTGAACGCAATGTTTCTTCATGTTCTTTTACTGATGCCTCGTGGAGCGCAGTTTTTTAAACGTCCCAGGTGATAAGGGCTCCTGAAAGAGCCTTCCTGCACGTTGTAATGGATCTCGGACTATGATCAAACCCTGCTGTTTCTTGCTATGCAGGAAGTCTTTCCAAATTAGTCTAACACCACGGCTGAGCACTGTGACTAATAGGCATAACTGCACTGTTCGTGCTATCTGTAAGGCAGGTTCAGCAGGGAAAACATCGGCACCAAGAATGTGCTTGCTATTCCACGGAGTGAGAGGCAAAAATCTTAGAGAAAAAGACCAGGGAAATTATTTGAGAGGTTAAACAATCTCTAGCATAAATAGTTATGCAAAGATACTTTACTCTGGAGATAGTTTGTCAGTAACAGCTCCAGATAAACCAAAGGAAAATGAAAAACTGCTAGACAGCAGCCTCGAGGGATGGTACCTGTGCTTCAGGATCTTCACATATTCCTTGATCAGAGTATCTGAGTTTGGTCTAAGTGGAAGAAGTGACTGTGACCCTCAGCGTTAAATTCTATGAATCTACAAAACATCCACAAGGAGCAGATACATTTTTGTTTACCACTGGTTATCAGATCTTATCTACTTCACCTACTATTGGGTGCAATAATTTGTGTCTGACAGAACATAATTTCCAGGAAGGCTTAGAAACAATAAATAACCATGAATTAGCCACTTCCCTGGGCAGTATCTTACAAGTGAGTGCTTTCCTCCACATGTGAATTTGTCCAGCTTCATTTTCCACTTATTTGTTCAGGCTGTGCCTTTCCCCATAGTTTGAAGGGACCTTCCACAGCTCATATTTACATCTCATAGGGTATTTCACGTTGTAATCCAGTCTCTTAAGAAAGGAGATGCTTCCAGAGAAGCATCTGTATGACACTTCAGGGTTTCAAAACATAAGGGGTGGAGGGGGGGGTCTTTTCTCCCTGCTCTTCAAAATGTCAATATCCGTTTGGAAAAAAAGAAAAATGAGAGTGTGACAGGGCATTGTAACCCTGCCTGGACACAGAGATGAAGGAATGGCTTGTAAGGGAAAGGATGGGAGTAAAAGTGTAAACTGAGCAGTAGTGAGAAAAGGATCCCAGATGCCACATTTTGGTATTGGCTGAATATGAAATTTTATTCGGTTAGATGCTCACACAGCATTTGCTGTTACCTGTGTGAATAAATACTGCTGGAAAGCTTTTCCTTCTCTTCTTAATACTAGTTATTGGCCTTCAAGATAAAGAGAAAAAAAAATATTTTTAAAAACATAAAGGGAAAATCTGAGGCCCCTCTGCAACTAAAATAACAATAATATTAAAAAAAAAATAAAGGTCGGGATCACCCTTTTCTTCGGTGAAACCCAAAGGAAAACTACTGCATTCCCTTTTCCATGATGCCTTGTGGCAGGTGAGTGTGTGGGAGAGCTGAGCTCTGTAGATCAGCCTGCCTGGGCAGCCCGGAGAGGTCAGAGTCCCAAGGGCTTGAGAGGTCCCCAGGGCTGGAGGGCTCCCAAAGGCCTCCGTGAGGTCCTTGAGGGCCACAAGGTCCCAGCCACACGAGC
>VXAL01004307.1:8426-22829 GCA_013399475.1 Chauna torquata
AAACAAACAAACAAAAAAACAGTATTGCCAGAATGGTTTGGTCTGTAATCTAAACACATGCTCAGTTTCTGAAAGTCCAATAACGTTTTTGTTAAACAGAACTATGCATGGCGTGAGGTAAAAGTGAATTCAGCAAACTTTCTTTATTTGTGTATTTATTCAACCAAAATCAAGAGGTTTATATCCGGGCATGTTAAACTCCCTGATGTCACTGAGCTAATATTTTACTGTTATTTATTACTAAATATTTTGAAGGTGAAAGATATTGTTGTGTCTTGGCATGCTGTTTATTAATTTGAATTAAGTGTAGTCCAGCTTTTCAAGAACAGGAAGGAAATGTATGACAACAGAGAGAAGATTAGCCAGAGGAAAGTAACTGCAGTGCTATCTTCACAGATTTGGTTTAGATTACTTTATAGAGGAGTCAAAGGTAGGCTATCATTTCTTCTGAAATCAGGAAGTCTGAGCATGCATGCCTGGGTAAAATTTGACCCATAGGATTAAGTCTGCCATTGCAAAGAGAAGATCAGTGCTATCATATACAACCACGTATACCTGTACGTTTAAAATGATTATACAGATAAGGAAAATCATGTCTACTTTATTGCCCTTCTATATGTCCTCCCAGGAGCTTTCCTTAACACTGTCAAACATTACAGACTTTTGTTTGAAAGTGTGGAATTTGCTTTGTACTTCCTTGGAAAGGAATACATCTTTCACTACCACAACCTTCTGTAACCCTACTGCCCTCCTCACTCCCACACCCCCACACAAAGACACTCCTTAATTGTATTACTGTTAGGCTGACCTCCAACCCCTACTAAAATGAGGACAAGGCTAGTTTTGTGTTTCATGGGATAACAATTTATGAGCAATTAAAAATGAAGAGACACAAAGCATTCATCACAGTCTCAGCTAGACAGGCAGCTGAGGTCAAAGGTTCTAGCAATGAAGTGTGCACAATATATTTTTATTTCTGTTTTCAATAAGAAGGAAACGGGTTAGCTAAAAATTATGGCATGCGGCTTCCAGTTCAAAATAGGTGCACTTAATCTTTCAAGACAGTCCATGCTTGGGCAAATAGGTTATGACAGCACACACACACACACATGCGCACGTACTTCCCATATCTGCTAGAAGAACTCAGAACATATTATTGGCAAACTCAAACATGCAGTTGCTTAAAATGAGATACACTGAGTGCCCTCAATGCTTACACAGCTTGCAGCTTAGCAGTTATGGTTGTCATGCGAAACATACTCTGACCCCTAAAAATGAAGTATGGTAGGATTTTATCCCTTTTGTCCATATTTCAAACTGCATTTGGGAATTCATGGAAACTTAATTTGTTTACTTTCCTGAAGCTACACTTGATATTTTACATAAATGTGGAGATTAAGATTTCCATGGTAGTATCAATATCATGGTACTTCTGTATCTCCACAACTGAAAAAGGTGTCCTGTAGTGACTTTTTTTTTTTTTTCTGTCAGAAGGATTTCATTTCTGCAGTTTTGAGAGCATTCTTCAAAAAAAGAGATGGTTCCACCAAAGACTCTAGTCAGAACATAAACATAATAATGGGAAGATGCTTTAAGCTTCGTAAGTATCTATCATACAAACATACTCTAATAGAGTTAAGTGCTACTCTACATGCTAGCCCTAAACTTCCCAGGGGCATGTATACAAAAAGTTGATGGGAGCCACTTGCGTTTCTAATGATCAAGTCAGTTAACACCTCAGCTATGTTTGGGACTCATACTGCAACAGAACAGTGGCTCCTACTTAAACATCTCAGAGTCCATGTCAGCCACAGTGACAGTGGGGAAGACTCTGTAGAAGGCTCTAGAAAATAATAAGTTGTTATTCTTTTTTCTATGAAAGGACAATAGCATGTAGACTTGGTTCCTTCTGGCTAAGTAGGAGCAGTGCAGGAGGAGAGAATAGTCTTTCAGGACTCATAAAAAGCTATGTCATGTAGGGGGAATGTGTGAGATAAAATATGGAAATTACTGTAAGAATACTGATATATGTAGATAATATACATATCATATATTTATGCACTACATATACAACAGTATATATCTCTATATATAGTGTTCTAACTATTCTGAGAATGTGCCATGGAATATGAAATTTTTACTTTCATCTTGAGTGCAGCAAGGCATCACCAAGGCATTCAAAATCTTTCCGAAAGAAATCACATACCTGGTATTAACGGTGATCTGAAATTATGAGTTCAAGAATACATTTTTGAGGATGGCAGCTATAGTATCCACAAGAATTCAAGAATGAAACAATGATCATTTTAATTCAATATTCTCGCTCCAATAGAAGCTAATAGCAGATGTCTAGGGAATAACAGAACGGGGAAAGAAATGAGAATACAACCGAGCCTCAGCAAATGCTTTAAGTAATATTAAAAAAGCCTTTCCTTCAGCACTGTTTCTATTTTATCATTCTTTTCAGGACAGTTGACATGCTTGGGCTGAACAATGTATTTTGCTTGTAGAATCACCTAACACCTGTGGCCAGTCTGGCCATCAAGGAACCAACAAGATAGTTGAATAGCTCAGGAAGCTGAGACATGATATGTCTGAAGGACAGTGGGAATGCCTCTTTCTACCAAAGGTCTTTTAGTTCCTGGCCAGAGGAATTCCTGGGATTTAGCATGCAAAATGGCAATTAAGATGGTTGGGGCTGGATTACCTTGGATGCTCGTGGGGCTCTGTTATGGAAAGTGTCCTGTTCTCTCTAGCTTTATAACTGCCTTCTTTAGCTAAGTTAAAGTCAAAGTGAGTCTGCATATTCCATCTTCTTGTCTAGGCCCAGAGGAAAGACCCTTCAAATTCTCTGTTCTCCTGTTTTTGGCAGAATCCATGAACATTTTCATTTGTAATTCAAAGACTGACTGGAGGGGAACAGTTTGTTGTTATACTGGCATGGTGTCCAGACCTTTAGCACTGCCCAATGCAAGTGTTCAAGAATTTTGTGCTAGTCTGGCAATAGGTTAATGATTCTTTCTTCTTGCACAGCAAAAATTGCCTTTGGCATGTTACCAGATTGCAATTTGCAATGGTTATGAGAAAATCTGTTGTATGCATTGCCTTTAATGACTTTGTTTCCTGTTCTTTTGGAATCTGAGCAGCCTACCTAGAGGATGCGATCAGTTTGGTGACAAAGGTTACACTTCTAAACTACTTCCAATTGCTGAGTGAGGGACAGAGCAGACGGTAGGGCAGTGCGATGTTACTGATGGGTCGTACTACCTTGATTGGATTCTGCGGCAATCTGGCCACATATGGGCTAGGTTCAGTGCTGTTGCGTTGGCTGGTGCGAAGTTGGATTGCAGCTCGCAAGTCCTGACAGAGGAATAGTCACTTGTCTTGATCACTAGAAGTTATCAAATGAGTTTTTTTCACGATGGTCACTAACATCACAAAGGTGTTTATAGGTTGTGGGTGTGTGGCTGGATTTCTATCTCCAGGCACTTGCTCTTATTGTGGCCATCTATCATCCTGCTCAAATAGCCTTCCAGTGTCCATATCCTGCTTCTGCTTGGGACCAAAGTCAACAAAGAGAGTATTTTGCTGAAGGCCACAACAGCTAGGTACTGCATCTTGTTCTGCTAAGGAACAGCTGTGAAGGAAGGAGGGAGGGAGAGAGGGAGGACTGGGAGAAGACAAGGAGTGCATTCAGCAGTTCCCCTTGCCAGAACAGGAGTGGCTGCATCCCCTCTGAGAAGACATCTGATATCCTCTAGAGAGAGCTCCCGGGGAAACTTCTGATCTGATTATTTATACTCAGCTCACTGGGACAGTGTTGGAGGGTACCAAGAGGTCACAAGATATTAGTTAAAGCATCACCACATTTTGGGAGTATTAATTCCGACATTATGCTGTCTAATGTGGAACACTTCTTGTTTAATTGAGTTAATAAATTCAATCAGATATTAACATTTGGTCTGCAAAATGAGAAATCAAATCTCAAAAGCATCTTCATAAATGACAAGAATCTTAAATAGGTGGCTTCATAAATTATAGATGCATATATTTACAAACACATCTACATACACAGTGGTGTGAATGTGTCCTTTAGTAAATGAAACACAACACACCTGAAGCCTGAATTATCTCTTTGGTGGCCCTTGGGGATATGCTCCTGGGCAATGTCGGCTGACCGCTAAGTGGGCAGCTTATATACTTCTCCTCATATAGCTGCACTACCTCTGTTTCACCTTGGGCTTAGCTCAGGCCACTTCGCACTTTTGAAAAAGCTAGACACAATGCCCTTAACCCATTTCTTTCCAGATACAAGGATTTTGGTGTAACTAAGGCTAAATGTTAGAGTTTACACTGTGAAGTACTGTGAAGTCAGGAATATTAAAATGTTGGTGGAAATAACATGCACAGGGAGCTNAGTGGCACACTCTTCCACTCCTTTTCCTTCTGTAGGAAAAGGAGTTCTGCTCCACATCTCCTCATTTCTGCCTGCTTGTCTGCTGGTCTCGTGTTGCAGTAGCACTGTCCCTGAGGCTGAGACCTGAAGCAGGACAAAGATGATCCTTGAAGGCAATGGGATCCTCTGCAGGAGCTTCTGGGGTGCTGAGGACATTCGGAAATCTGCTGGCTGGTTTTTAAAAATCCTGCCCTAAATATTTACAAAAACTATGTAACATTTCATGCTTCTCCACTGTCCTGCTTTGTGGCACTGATGAAAAGCATCACAAGAAGTGCCCTGGTCCTGCCTGGTTTCCAAGTCTCATTAAGTACAATGGGTTTGCAAGTGCTTCTGTACATACCGGCTGCACTACATCATCCCTCGCATTC
This sequence comes from Chauna torquata, assembly GCA_013399475.1. NCBI lineage: Eukaryota > Metazoa > Chordata > Aves > Anseriformes > Anhimidae > Chauna > Chauna torquata. Next base: position 13,254 of record VXAL01004307.1, read on the forward strand.
CTGGTGCTGAAAGCTGCAGAAGGCAGCCAATGGGGAGGGGATAAAGAGCACACTTTTTGAGACTCTCTTTTCCCAGCTTCTATTCTTTGCTCCAACCAAAGGAATGAAATTGCAAAGCCATTACCTCATTTCTGAATAGTTTGGAAGGCTACTCACTTCACTGTTTTGAACTCAGGGGGGATTTTTCAGCAGCATGGAAAAGTGGGATTTTGTAACTGAGCTTTGTTTGTTTGTTTGTTGTATAAGACTCACACTACATCACAAAATGAACATGAAATGGGAGTGAGTTGGAAGTTGAAATGCAAGAGTTTGCAGGGGCTTTTTTCCCAGAATTTGATTACAGGCATATGTCTCCCCTGCGGCTTTAAGATTTTAGTAATCAATTTTTTTTTTTCTAGAATTTAGATGTTGCTCAGTCATTTCTGCATCCTCCATGTCTCTTTTTCTTGAATACCTCACATAGATCCACTTGAGTTTGGTTAGAAAAAAATTGTCTGTGGATTTTGTGAGGCTTTCTGATAAATCCTCTGCTTTAATTTGTTTTCTTCAAACTGCTCAGTACAAAAATGCACTAAAAAATTGAATGGTAAGAGGAGCATCATATGGAGATGCTTTAATTACTCAAGTAAAATAAAAAATTCTCATGTAGACATATAGCCACAAATGGAACAGTCTAGTTTGCACATGCTGTCTAATTCATTTTGTCTTTCTAATGAAAGATTTTTCTTTGAATGAAGAACCTCAAAATATGACACAAACCTCAGTGAATGTTGTTGAATCATAATGAAATCAGCAGACTTTCTCACATCTGAGCTGGTGCTTGAAGAGGCTCTAGGCTTTGTATCCATTTTTAATGGGATATTCCTTTAGTGGGGAATCCAGGCTGAGCAATCAGGTATCTTATGTGTGCTGGCGCTATAGCAAAGCAGAAGTCATTTTGCAATGCAAGTCAAAAAGAAAAACTTCGTCAGCTGGTCTGAGTGTTTATGCCAACCCTTACCTTAGTTCCATAGTGCACTGAACGTGCAGAAGCTCCTGTGCCCTTGTGGACTTGTAGTGCTTGGGTGCTGCTGACCTGGTCCAATATATGGACCTTTATCCTTACTTCTAATGCTTTGCAAGTAACTTGGCTGGACTCATCTATCTTCCCCGTCTCTTGTCCAAGAAATATGTGGTTCCCATAGCCTGTGATTTATTTGGACCATGGCTTCTTCTAGCCTATCCCTCTCTCCCATGCACTGAAAGACGCAAAGACCTGATCCTTGCTCCTCAGTGGATTACTTTGTCTTTATCATTAGACATTATCAAAAATACTTACAGAACCTACCAAAATCTCCTGATGTGCTGTTGTATTGCATCTGTCCCTTGTCACTTTTTACACTGGTTAATTAAATTGCTTTGCTATTGCATCTATATCATGAAATAAATTAAATGTTTAATATGTATTTAGTAATTTATTTTCTATCAGCAATACAGAGTAGTTTGCCAAGCTCTATCTGGTTGTATATGCAAAATCCAACAAGATGTAGTTATTTTTCTGAAGAATAAGATTCAGTCTGAGGCAGAAGGCCTCATACAAGGTCTATGTATCCAAGTCTTCAAAATAGCACTTGAACAATGATAGGACTTGAACAATGTAAAAATCTTGACTTCAATCACTAAAATAAGATACTTTCATACTTTCAACTATGGAGAGGTACAACAGTGAATTGTGCTAAAGATGTTGATATCAAAGTGGTTTCCATAGGTGAAGAGAAGTATTTTAAAAATTTAGGAGAAAATCCCATTTTATCAATACAGTGGTGCTCAGAAGGGTAGAGGACAGAGAACAATATTTGTGGAAACATTTTTCAATGGAAAATCATTAACTGAAAGAAAGTCTAAAACATCATGAATCTGAAATAATATCTTTTTTTGTTCTTCAGTTTTTATCACAAATTCAATTTCCCTGATGTGAAGAAACATTTTGTTTAAATTTCATTTTCAAACAGGACTTATATCTCCTTTACACTTGCAAGTGCTTTTGGATTTTTTTTTTCTATTAAATATAACTACTAAGGTTTATGTATAGGATTGTTATAATAACCAGTTACTACTGGTTAGTAACTATCATATGCTACTACTCTATTTAGTAACACCTGCATATTATCCTATAAAATAACCATAAGAACAGAATTGTTTCATGTGGCTACTCAGGATATGAATAAAAAACTATATCCAGTAAGCATTTAAACATTAAAATTCATTTGATTTAAAAGCCTATTCCTGGGCTGTTGTTAAGTTTGAGATCCTGGAAATGGTATGTAGCAGGTGGTACCTGTTCTTTTCTAAATTGTAGACAGCCAATTTGCTATGGTAAAAAAAGAGCTAGGCAGAACATCTTTTTCAGTAAATGCCAAAATATTTTACAGAATTTTAATGGCTAAAATTTTAAGAGAGTCAGTCTCCCATATCCAAACATCTACTGAAAAGGTCAACTTCAACACAATTCTCTTCCTATAAAAATTTTACAAAGATTTCCCTCCAACCCAGAATAAAAACAAGTGTTAAAACCTCATGAGCTGTCATGAAAAGGAAATGTTGGCAAATATGGTGGCAAATCAAACACTATGTTTCCTTCAGTAAGTGTCATCACTCATAACCAAAAAGTGAATCCAAAATGAGTATAATTGTTGCTGTTTGCAATAAAAGCAACACCATCTCCTTATGAATTTTGATGCCAAACCTTTAGTAAAATTTTGTTTTCACAGAAGCCTCAATCCATCAACAAATTTGAGAATTCAAGCACAGACAATAATGTAATATCAATGAGATTATTCCCATGTTTTTAAGTTTAAACGTGCTTAAGTTGCATTGGAACCAAAAAAAACATCATTCAAAGAGCAATGGTACAAGAAATAAGATGAAACTGTAATACTAGTTGTAAAAATAGAGCAATTTCACTCTAAAACTAGTAAAAAGACTTTTTAATAGATGTATTTGAGCTGAGTTTATGCATAGCATACAGTGTTGGCTCCTTGGAGATAAAGTAATAGCAGCTAGATAGACTGCTTTCTACATCAAGGTTTTGAGCTGTCCTCTGTTCACATTTACTGTAAAAGTATCTTATACAAAAGGGTGACAGAATATGTGAGTGACAGCAGTATGTAAATGGTGCACAACAACACATAGGCAATTAATAGCATATGAAACCTGAAATATTTTCTCTATAACTTTTATCAATAATGTCAACAAAGAGACATATTCTTTTTTCAATACACTTCCCATTTTCTCAGATCCTACTCCTGCTTCTCCAACTAGCAAAATGTGGGAACAAGCTTTATATGAAAGGAGATGTGCTAGCCACGTAAAACAGTGAACAGAGCAGATTAGTGTACTTCTAGTAGCGAAAACGAATGTACTATTTTTTATTTAACTGTAAGAAAGGTGTCCCAGGATACCTCAGTGCAGGAACACAACAGGAATCCTTTTGGTTGTAGCCAAATGTTGTGTAATTTTAGCTGTCATTACTGAATACAACTCTTCCCACAGCATATTTTTCTTTGAATCATGACTGACCTTCAAGACTGTCGATGCACCCTTTCTGCCACAAAAGCCCTTTTGTCTCTGTGGGTTTGTGTGTGTGTGTGTGTCCATTCTGGCCATTTCCTCCTTGCAGTGAAAAACAACTGCTTGGGTTTTTCTTGTTTTTGTTTGAGAATCACTATTTGATCGAAAGAGATTAAATAAATCAGCAAGTGATAATATGAAGCCATTAATACAACTTTTCTGCTCAAATGGTTTGGCAGCCTTTATCTGCTGGCTTAAACTTAAACAATTACAGGCTTCCAAACTAATTACAGAGCAGAACATTATAGGATTTATGAAATTTGGCAGCTATCATCTAGAAATGGGGGGAAGGAAGGGAAGGAAGAAAAGTTCATAACTATCCATTATGTAAATGTCTCGAAAGTTCCTCAGAACAGAAATAATATACTACTGGTACAGCCTTTCAGCAGCCTTGACCATCTTGACTTCTAATTTATACATTTTGTTCATTCTTCATGCTTCATAAGCAAGCATATGGAAAATGCTGTGCAAATCTAATGCCAGCAAAAAGCCTTCTATATTATTTGTTTAATTTACAGCATCAAAGCCTTAATTATATTAACTGATACACAACCTGTAAATGTGTTGACAGTTGTCTAGTGAAAACCCCACTATAGTTCCTATCCTTTACCAGACTGAGAGCTCTGGTCCATGTTACTAGAGTCAGATCACAACAGGGAAAACCATGGTGATAAGTAATGGGCAGCAGAGCATGCACTGACTGGGAAAAGATAAGGTGGCACCACAATGTCCTTTCCGCAGAGGAACCTGCAGCTGTGAATGCCGCGACTCAAGGTTAGGTGACGACTGTGGAGCAGCATGAACTGGCTGCACAGGAGTGCTCTGGGGGCACTACTCTTCTCAGAAGGATCGTGGATCATTTAGTTTGTCAGCTGTTTGTCAACAGTCAAAAGGCCAAACACTACAAATATAAGGAGACTCTGGTCTCTTTGGAATCAAGGTAGGGGCACATCAGAGTTGTTCTGTCGGTAATGCTGATTAAAGTCCAAGACAAATAGCTTCAGCAAATGGAAAAAAGTGTTTTGTTTTGTTTTGCTTTGTTTTGTATGTGTGTGTGTGTGTAAGACCTCCCCAGATTCATAAGACTTCCTTCAGAATATAATTTAATGTGATTGTTATACTGATTTCTCATCCCATAGGGCTGAAGTACTCAATGGGCTGGGAAGGTTTTCTAAACTCAAAATGGAGATCTAGCTGTAACACATGGCTCTAGGAAAAAAAGTTTAAGAAAAAATATTAAGTAATGCAATAGTGGGCAATGGATTATGGGGTGACATATGCTCCCATGCTGAGGACCCATACGGAGTTCCAGTTCCCAAGGAGTGTATTATTACTGGTTGGCAGTATGTGCATATTTTCTGCTCAGGAAGGTCTCTGATCCCAAGAAGATCTTTGAGAAAATTTTCCATCCTTAGAATAACTTTAGTCTATGAACATTCCCTAGAAATAAAACATGCTAAGAAAGCAGTCTCAGTTGTAGTACCAGCAATGTAATTCCTGATTAGCCATGTGCCATTCCTGATAAAGCAAAAGGATCATACACAGGGAAGTGAGAGTAGATGACTGATCTTTTAAATTAACACCAGACTTCTGCTGAAGGAGGTGACAACTACCACTACCTACAACAGTGATTTTTTCTTTGTAATTTATTTACCTGCAAGCCTTATGAACCTGTCTAAAACAAAAGAATTTGTTTTAGTGAGTCTCATTAAATTATATTGCATTGGATTTCTAAGTAAGAAAACTTGGTTGGGCTTATTGTGAGACAGTGGCTAGGATGGAGGAGGTCACATTTGTGGAGGCCTCACTGCAATCGACCAAGATGGCTAGGAGCCTAGCTACCCCCAGCAAAGCACAGATACCAACTTTAAGCTGCTTTTATTATTCTCATTTGGGCCATATGCAGGCTGGGTACTATATAAATGTTGAGTACTTTTCCTACAGTGTCTCCCATCACTGTTTTTTGTCAGAAGTGATAGCTGGGAGTCAACAGGGTGACAGCTAATTCAGGGAAAACATGGGCTAGCATGAGTGATGTTCTGCCCCACAGACTCTCCATTGCCCTCAGCCTGTGCTGAGGCAAAAGTGGCCCACCACAGTTTGAAGCAGTGCAGTCCCCTGATCTGTTCTCTCATAATCTCCAAGCTCCTAGGCATTACTCTTACTTCTTTCCTGTGATTAATTAAGCAATCATCTGCTTTAGAGATTTATTTCCTTTTCTGAAATAAGAAAAAATGGCATTTTTTAAAAATGGAATCCGAAGATTTGATCAATGTCCACAAATGCTATAAGAATATTGTGGGCAAAGCAACAATTTTTAAATCAATCTTTTTTTTTCCGCATCCATCTCATTCCTCTATGGAGGAAGTCCACAGATGAAAACTAAAATCCAGGCTGAGGTGAATATAAAAACAAACTGTGCTTTTAAAAACACACCTATAATCTGATGATCAGCACTGCAACTTACGCAATACAGATACTCCAGTACTTTTTCATGGGGCAAAATGCCTTGAATACTTGCCGTGTTGTGTACACATGCACACAGATACACACCTACAGATACACATGCATATACTCACATATAAATGTTTATTTTCTAAATATTGCTAAAGAGCACCATTACAGTTAGGTAATATGACTCATGGCTGAGTAGCATAAACTTAATCTAGCTAGGTTTAGTCTGGCTAATTTAGGTCTATTCAAGTGACAGTAGGTTTGCCTCTATATCAGCACGGCACACACTCCAGTATGTGCCATAGGATGTAGGAAACCACAGACCTTCACTGTGATCTTATGTTGCTAGTTTGTAGTGAAGTGTGCTTCACCATGTCTTCTATCCTACTACGACACTTGCAAGCAGCATTAGAGGTAATATGAGTAGTAGTGTCCACATGACTTGTGTCTGCAGGGGTGTTGTATATATTCTGATATGACCCATAAGGATATTATTACGTGGAGTGGATGTAGATTCTTGTAAAATGCCTTGTATTTGTTAAAAGATATTTGTTAAAAATTCTTGTAGTGCTGGGGTTTGCATTAAATAATGCTAAAACACACAGAAAGCATACAGAATGCCTAGAAACATTGCATAGTCCATGTTCAGAGAAGACTACTCATGAATCTACTCTGCTTAGTCAACAATTCTCCTTCTGATCTGCTTTACACTCTACATTTCATACAGACAGCATAGTGCTGATAAGGTATAATAGATAGATTTGCCAGATCAGTTTACTCTCAAGTCTTTTCCCAGAGTGTCCAAACCAGAACTGGCTGAAACATCAAATATGCGCATGATGCCAGTGGATCTCCTTTCTTTGTTGCTCCAGTATGAAGTCTTTTTACTGGTCTGTTTGTAGGGGAGACAAGAATCCAACATGTAGGGGACATGCCAGCTAGATTTTCTCCTCCTAAGGAAATGGTACCCTGTCCTCCTTCATGAATGCTGGATCCAAAATTCTTCAATTCTAGATAGTCCAAGTTACAATCTTAAACTGACACATGACAAACACTCTGAAACACAGATTGCTGGAGCCAAATATAGACATCTGGGAGTCTGAAAAAAAAAAAAAGAAAAAAAAAAGGAGAGAGAGAGAACTAGACATGTGCTAGTGGCTTTAAGACAAATGCTAATAAAGGAAACAGAAACGTGATGACTGCCTCTGCTGGAGGATTGCAGGAATCAAGCCCAAGTCTCCAAAAAGGTGCAAAAGTTTGGGAAAGAGGATGGAATAGATGATATGTGACATGACAGAATTTTTAGCAAATCTAAAACTTGAAAGAGCTCAAATCCTCACAAGTCAGTATTCAGTTTTCTCTCAGTTTACATAGGAGATACACATTTCTTCTCATGTGACAGGAATTGTATGCTTTTATATGGCTTACCTCAAACTCAGGGAGGCCAAGGGCAGGATATTTTATGGCATAGAGTCCTGACATGCAAGAGAAATTAGGTGATGGCCAAGAATTTGACAGTTGGAGATGTGGAGAAAGTCACAGTGACTGGGAGTAAGGGTTTGGTTGCATCCTACTGCCATGGTTACATTCTTGATCTTGCTAGGACAAGACTTTTAAGAGATCTGTGTGCTTGGAAATGAATTATGTGCAACACAGAAGTTCCCTTCATTTTTTCCTTAAGATCTAAGTGGACTGCTGTATGGAAATAGTTTCGTTTCTCAAAACTATTGTTTTGAGATGTGTTTTGATACACTCTGTGTGATGTAAATTAGCATTGGTTAGACGGCATACAGATTTGAAATGAAAAAATAAAAAACAACACTTAGAAAACTTCATATCTATAATGTCGTCATGCAATAGAGATGGTGACCATCATTTTAAAGCTGAGTGAATAGTATTAAGCTCCCAAAAACATGCCTGGGCCTATACGTTGGAAGTCGCCTGATTTCAGTGCTGGAGATCGCACCCAGTTTCTGTTAACTGTATAGAAAGTAGGGCTGAAGATTGTCTTTGTTTAAAGAAATGTATAATTTCTGGTTGCCTAATCAGGCAGACCTTGCGGCTGCAGGTTTCACAGATCCTAACAGTCTGATGTAGGAAGAAGGGCAGAGAATGGAAAGCAAACAAAGATGCAGAAGAAAAGGGAGACAGAGGTGAAGGGATTGGACAAGAGCAAAAAGCATGTGAAAAAGGGGAAATTGCATGTTGGAGACCGTGAACTGGGAAGAGAAAGGAAAAAGAGAAGAGCACAGGCACAGATGATGAAAGGAAAACCTGGAAGAAAATGGATGGGCTGCAGCGAAGACAAGAGATAGAAATAAGTGAAGAAAATCCACCCAGAGACTCTTGCCAGTCATGAACACAAAGCACTGACCCAAAGGGAAATGATTCTGAATCTGACTGGGAGAGTGTCAGAATTGTGGGCCTCTGCATGGGATTTTGAGGAAAGGACCTTGCTGACTTTCCTAAAAAGTGGGTCGCCATGGTTTTTAAATGTAGAAGAGTATATATGAAAAGACATTTTTGATCCCTGTCAGAAGACAAAAATTGGAAGAGGACTTGAAATGTACCATTCTGTATAGGGTGTCAGATAGCAGACAGACAGAGAACAATTAAGACTGCACAAGGCTCTCCATCAGCAGCTTACAATGGGAATAGGATTTTCTTTTTCCCCGGATGTCAGCCCAGCCACTCAGGCGAGACGAAGAGAATTTCTTCCACTTAAGAAATCCTTTGTTCCGGAAAGAGCTGTTCAGGCCTCTGTTCTCTCCCCAGCCAAATTGTATGTAGTTTTCACGGAGAAGACTTCACTTTCTGAGCGGCATTGGTAACCAAAGAGCTTCTGGACAAAGTGCAAAGTGCAGTGAATCCAGAGTATCCTTGGAGTCTGACAGGGAGGCTAAAGAATGAAAGGAAACATTTTCAAATGCAAAAAGGTTGATATTTATTCTTGCAAAATTTGTCATAGTGATTTTTGTCATGTGAACCTTGCAAGAGTGGAATTCAGGTTTGTCTTCTGCAGGATGGCTGTGTGGTCTTGTTCACGTTTTTCTTGAAGCAGGTTGACTGTATTCTCAATACAAGAAAACTGCATGTAAATCTGTATGAAAGCTTCCTAGGCCCTTGCAGAGGTGTAGATCATCCTAAAAACTAGCTGGGCTACAAATAGCCATCATCTGTACTCGTTTAGTTACAGATTTNCCACCAGAATTTATTCAGCCTTTGCTCACTGAGATTAAAATCACTGGATTCAGAAGTTATTGTCTGTTGGATTTTTTTCTCTTGTGCAGTGAATACGTATGTGCACATACATGTAAAAATGCTGGAACGCACATGCACACACATGCACATGCACATATGCACAGGTGGAAACTTGGAACACAGACTTTATCACCCAACTAATTGTACCAGTTTAGTAAGATCTGTGTATTTTATTACCCTGCTGATACCATGTCAAAGACACCAGGTTAATCAATTGACACATTCATGTGTAGAACATTTAAAGACTAGTAA
>VXAL01004309.1:0-25344 GCA_013399475.1 Chauna torquata
TTCTAAGATTCTATGATTCTATTCCAGCTTCAGGGAGGTTTCATAGCAGACATCCGCACCTGACACAGTCCTGGGGTGCTTGGGAAGGTGTCATTGCTCACAGACCTTTTGGTTTCTGACTTGAGAAAGTGTGATTACCCTTAAGTTTTGGGATTTCTGGAGTCACACCCAAACCCTGGCTCAAGAAGAGAGACTGCAGGTTTGTGCCTTGTAGATGGCCCTCTAATGTAGCATCTCAGGGTTGCTCCAGGGCCTGGCAGTGGAGGAACCACTCTCCTGCTCCCACCTACACACCTGGGAGGCAGGAACCACTATGCCAGTTGCCGTCTGATTAAGCTTTTTTTCTTCTTGCTTTTTTGTTCTGTAAGTTGGGATCAGTTTTTCTCCTCTACCTAGAAAGGCAATGCTGGAGACTTTCTACAGGTCTATTCCTAATTTTTGGACTGTGTGCACAGAAAATTATAGAGGACTTTGTAAACAAGCAATTAAAAGATGCTTGAAAACCTATTCTGCTGCCGGAAGGATCCAGTCTCAATTGCACTATTCATATGATGCTATCACTACAGCAACCAAGCCTGTAAACAATACTGCTGGTCATGGATAACACATCAGTACTTGATTTAGCAATTAGAAACAAAAGCCTTGTCAGACTGTATTTCTTTCCTGCCACTGCAGGTTTCCTGATGCAAATGCTCTTTCAAGAGCTTTGCTCTGTAGTATAAGTACATTAGTCTTTGTCTGACATAAGATCTGAGAATAAGGTTAAGCTGCAATGCTCCACCTGGTCATCTGGGCTGCTTCTACTTTACATTTCATTGCTATGATCTGTCTTGTTACTTATGCATACCTGCCAGCATGATGACAACACTTCATTAATGCACATGGATCCTGTTCCTTCTGAAGTAAGATAAAACTGGCATTTAATTCTGTACCTACAGAGTGAGATCAGTCTTTTGAGTTCCTTGTGAAAGACTTCTAGAGAACTGTGCAAAACCCGTGGTATATAATGCAATACAGAAGTATTTAACTCACCTGCACCCTGAAAACTAGACAAATCTAAAGAGGTGATCTTTGTAGAACAAGATTACTAAACCCAAAATAACATGCTCAATCTGTGCTTTAATTGCTTAGAATAGACTTGTTTTGGCATTGTCTCCTGCAGGGCGTTGATAACCCTGAGGCAGCTACATAGCACTGATGAAAAAGCCCCATAGAGGGTTTTTTAAAGTTTAGGGTCTAATCTGCTGCCTTAAAACTCACAGCAGAACTCCCAGTATGGGTAAATTATGTTGCAATGAGGAGTGAACATTATCTAACTTAACTCCAGACAAGCACGGTTTAGAAAACCTTACAGGGAAACAGGTCATCACAATGACTCTTTGGAATCATTTAATCTAAGATAGGATGTCTGAAATAAAATCACCTAAGGCTGAAGGGACCTTTAGAGTGACTAGCTCAGACATAGACACTTACACATTAGAACTCAAAATTACAGAGAGACAGTAAGTTTCTTGTTTAGGCATTCAGCACACATTTCAGGAAATTTCTTCATTCTGGGTCCAGATGGGACTGCTTTGAATCTAATTGGGCTGCGTTTGGGGAGCTATGCACAATTTGGGTGATGGTCCTTTCTGGGACGACTTAGTGAATTGGAAATAATCATCAGAATTAATAATTTCTCCTTCTTTCAGTCACTGAGTTAATTGAAAATGCTTCTTAAACTCACTTAGTGCTCCCTTCTGTTAGCCCAAGTAAATCCAAGAATGAAATACCTAAACTTTGGTGGAATTAATCTGGGCATAATTATTTTGTATGTATTACAGAACACCTGTTTAATTCCAGTTCCATGTAGCTCACTACCTCCAGATGGAGCCATTCATGGGATAAACCAGATAAAAATCTGATAGGCTTAATGAATGAAAAGAATTCACCACTGTAAACTGTAAAACGTCATCTCTGGGTTGTTTTGGGACTAATGGTTAAATATTTACGATCTTATTTCTTCAGTCTTACTGGTTTTCTGTGACTACATAAACACACATCAGATAATCTTAGAAAGTTTTTGAAACTTGACATTTTCATAAATTTTAGCTCTATTTCTTCCATCCATTCAGAAAGTGAGTTACACATTCGCCATTTTATGTCTTCCTCTCATAGAATGGGAACAATACCATGTGAGCTACACAATATGAATCACAATCACTGAATCATTTAAGTGAGCATTTCAAAAACAGCCTTGAGTCTGAAACTTATTTATGCAATACTATTCCACAACTTCTTGTGAATAACAAATAGTTAAAAAAGAGAAAAACTCATTTTGCAAATGAATCCCAAATCAAACGCAGAGCTCCTATAAAACTAAACATTAATTGTAATACCCAATTTCAGCAACAACATGAACCTACTGTGGGCTCCCCTCCAGCAGTAAAAAAGAGATTCTTATATTTTAATTGTTGTTTTTTTTTCTTTTTTCATGATTTGTATGATGAGCATGTTACTTTAAATACTTATAAAAGACTGATCATACATACATACCTGATGTTCATTTTACTTGTAAGAATATATGCTAGCAAGTTTAAGCTGCATCTGTTGTAGCTGCATCTTAGTAAAGGACATCAATTCAAGGAAAGGGAAAGACTTCATTTAAATTATCTTTTATGTTTCAATTTTCTGTTCCACAGACGTTATTACTCTTTCTTATCTGAACAGTAAGCAAATGCAACATTCACACAGAGATCTTAAGGTTGTCATTCTTAACTGAGCAGAGGATGTGACCAGGAAAGGAAGGATTACACTGTAGAAATGCATGAAATAGTTAATTTGTATTTTTTTCAGAGACTCCTAACATAATTCCATTCCAGATGGCAGTGAGAGTGCAAATCTGTTCTGTTCTGTGAGGATATGGGTGTTATAATAGGCTCCAATGGATCAGATTTATTTATTTTTTTATTTTTTATTTTTTTTTCACAGAACACTTTAACCATTTCAGTCAACTACTGTTTGGCTTTATACGCTTAGCATAAAGCATTCATGTAAGATATTGTGTCATGGCTCTCCACAAAATGCCATGCCATTGAGACTTCTCTAAACAAATGATTCCTTGCCAGGGGCATTTCCTCTTAGAAGCTGATAAGCTGATTACTCTCCTCCACAGAGGATCTTATCTTAAAGCCAGTCAGTTTAGGAACCAAACTATCTCAATTACTGTAGATTTTTCCCTCTTTTGACTCCTTCACCGATGTTCCACTTAAAAAGTTTTTTTCTATACCAGAACTCCAGTGTCTTCACACTTAGTAAACAAAGAAGGCTTATGGATTATTCCTCCTTCGTGCTGTGATGCTGCTTGTTCTGCCTGGCTGGTAGGTCCTCAGCAGCTCTACAACTAGGATGCTAGCTTGGCAGTCTGCACTTCAACTCTTGGTACCAAAGTCATAGGGAAACCATGAGACTATTAGGTAGTCCGGGGTAGATGAGAAAACTCAACACAGAACAAAACTAAAGGTTGTGAAACCTTGGAGTTTTAAACTAAAGGGGAAGCTCATTCCGATGTACTCTGCTCTGGGAACGTGCCTGCAGATACACAGTCCCAGACTGGTCCCTTAGTACCAGGCACTATGCAAAGAGGAGTGCTGCTGTCAGAGGCCCAAACAGTCAGTGGTATGCTCCCTCTTTCCTATATTTTCCCTCTCCTAACTTATGGCACCCTTTCTTTGACAAAAGCCACTCTCAACATAACATAAAGCATGGTTTTGCTTGCCTTGAGAGCTTAAAGAAACGTCACACAATGGAATACATTTGATACAGCCTCTGGGATTTTTACTTCATTGTAAGAGCCAAGAGTCTGATAAATATCTATATATGTGCTGAATATGATAAAGAAGAAAGGGGAACTGTCTCTGCTCCTTCCAGTTAGCTGCACCTCACCACTCAAAAAAATGTTTTGAGGTTTCAAAATCTCATCTATATTTTCTGTCTTGCTTTTCTTCATTTTATTGAGGTTTGTATTTGTATTGCAAGCTAGTTGGACAAAACTTGTTTCAGAATTGCCCTCAAAAGGGTCTTCTCTCATAGGGGAAAGAAGAACTGCAGTATCCATAAGAGCCTGTTCTGCGTCAGAATGGCACATTAGAGACATAATTCCTTATTCCACTGAAAGATAACCTGAAGAGGCTTAAAGAAAATTAGTTGGCTACTTCCTTTCAGCCTATGAATGTCTGATATTGGAGACCAATTACATTGAATCAACAGAGTATCTATTCAAGTTGAAAAGCAAAAATAAAATTAGTTTGCTTAAAGATAGCATTCTGATATAAAGTGAGCAGTGATATTAAATGATGAATATATAGGTCTGAAAGCAGTGGTACTAAGAAAGCCTCTGTTCCCAGAGGTTTCAAAGCACAGTTTTTGTAAAAACAGAAAAAAGTGGAGTAGAAGCCAGAGCTCCTGTGCTGTGGACCAGCTCATTAACAACTAAGAGCTATTGCTTTCCAATAATTGTGATATGATGTTTGTTTTTATTTTGTAATTTACATTTTCTTTGTCACTTTTCAAATTTGTAACATTGCTTAAACTGGTATGAATTTTTGTTCAGAAATTCAACCACCCAGAAATAGCAGAATGCTAAAGGATTAAAGAAAAATGTTCTCACTATACTGAAGCTTGAACAAGTAGATGGACTGCCAAAAAAAGTGAGAAATCTTGGGTCTCCTCTTAAATATGTAGAAAGAAGGAAAGCACAAACCTCCCTTATGATCGTAAAATTGTATTGATGTTTTTCACTACAAAACTTCATGCAACGTTAATAAGCATGAATCTCTTTCTGAAAAAAAAAAAAGATGAGTGAAAGTGAGCATCTGGTACTGAAAATTTGCGTATCCCACAGTGTGCCATGCTATTAAGGGTCTATTTAATCTCCCTTTAATGGAGTCCTTCAATTGACTTAAAGTGAATTAAGTCTTGTAAGTAATGTTCAGGACATGTCTATGGCATAGGACATGTCTATGGCACAGCAGTTGCTTACACTCTCAGTATTCTCATGTGCAGATGGCTGTACTTGGGTCCTGAGTCAGACACTGATTTGAGTGCTACTTGTTCCGTTATAAAGCTGAATCCAGGTAGTAAATCTGACTCTCTGTGTCTGATAGCATAATTGACACTGATTTCTAAATAAGACTATACAAAGTATGTGGAAAGAAAAGGAGAGACATTTCTCTCAAGTACCGGTTAAAATTTCTGGGGTTTTGTTGTTGTTGTTTTTCCAGGTGCAAAAATACTTCATTGCAAGATGACATAAGATATATCTTTAATACATAAAAAAAAAAAAAAATTCTTTATGTGGTTAATTTGGTCGTAGTATATACCATAAAAAAGGTCAAAATGTTTCTGGCAACAGGAATTGTATTATAATAAACCAACCAATTATTCTGCTTCTGTGCAACTTGCCATTTTGTTACTCTTCAGAAAACACATTTGCTTTTCAGTATCTGTTCATCCATTTCATTGCTATGATGCTCAGATACCTTCTAAAATACTAGTCGTTGTTTAAAGAAATAAAATTGTTGATTTCTGATGGCTGCCAAGTGGCTAATTAACAACACAAATATACCCCATTTTTTTGTTGTTGTTGATGATGCTTTGTTTGTTCGTTTTTAGTTTAATCACTTCTTAAATGCTAATTTGAAAAGAACAAATTGTCACTGTGGAGAAGAGTGTTCTCAGTATATCTTCAAAAATATAAATGTACCCTCCTTCCTCTCAGTTTATAACACTGCAGAAACGTATCTAAGGGATAAATTTGCTTATGCTGTGATCAGATATGTTCCTGGAAAATGAAAGTTGTACAGAGGGAAAAAATTCTCTCAGAACAAAATATACCTGTGAAAAGAAAACAGAGATGTTGTGGAAGATTGGTTAAAAGACCTGCTGCTGCAAGGGAAATATTTGCCTCTCCAGGGTACTAAGCAGTACCACTCTGAGTAGTACTTCAGGAGATAATGACCGATAAGTTTGCAGCATCAGTTCTTGCTGGACAGTGTGTTAGAGATGGCATTCATTAATTCAGATGACATGGACATTGTGCGTAGCTGGATTTCACTTTTCCCCTTACAATATAACATTATTTTTAACATGAATGCAAACTGAGTTGGACTTTCTTGTCAATGACTTCTAATTATCTTAAAAGTTGTTTAAAATAGTCAAGAGGATTTACCTAATCAACTGAACTATTTCTCATCAAGACACTCCGAAAAATGAGTTTTATGGAAAATGAAAATCCTCTTTTACTTGCCTAGTCTGCCAAGCTCTGACCTCCTTTTCTTTACCTGAGAATGTATCTCTCATTCTCACCTCACATCACAAGCAGGCAAGTGCTATCAGTGGCAAACAGTGAAGATTGGGGAACAAGTATACTCAGAGGCTACGGAAAAATCTTGCTTTTCTGCTTTATACAAATGGGTAGCAAAACCAAGGAAAGCAGTGAGAAATAGCACTGAATGACTAGGATTGTTTAAGCACCAGTGAGAGCTATTCTCATAAATTAGAAACTGTGACATACTAATAATAAATAAATAAATAAATAAATAAATAACCATGGTAGTATCTAAAGTTGTCCATGTACTCAGTACCTGAATGATTCAGGGCTCTAAAGCACTGTGAACTGGATATCTGGTTTTAGAAGTCTCAGCCGACTACATGAGTTATTCAGGATTGGCACCCTAACTTTTCTGTGGGCAAAAGAAAAGGTTTGCAGGGCTTATTGCACTGGAGGTCAGCAGGCTCGAACTGTAGACATAGATGGATGCCTTCAGATGGAATGAAACACCAGCGTATGTATTATTGCCATTTGCTTTCCTCTGACGTCAGTGTCCTTTTGTTGTGCTAAAAAAAAGTGATTTTGACTGCAATACAAAAGACAATGATCTTGATCAACAGCACAATAAATAAGTTTGATCCAAACTGGGGCTTTTGGGTGTTACTGAAATGCAAATAAATATTACTCCAAATACTTACAAAAATCTCCTAAAAGAAAGATATTTAAGTTGCATATTCAAGCACACAAAAGTTAGGAACAGCTATATTTATTTTTTCTCATGTCCTTTTAACTCTACCACATTGTATTCCCACCTTGTATAATGAATGAGTTCTTAAAAAAAAAAACAGCTATGTAAACTTGCTGAATTTTATTAAAAGTTACAAGCCTGACATTACTTAATATCTGTGAGCTTGTTTTTCAGAAATAAACCATGGTCTTTCAGAGCATTTTAATATCTTGTTGACAAAAAAAAATAGGAGGGTGGGATCTTATATTTAAAATATTCCTTTCACAAATCAGCAATTTGTCTCTTGGCTGGTAATCACCCCAAGGCTTCCACTTCACCTGGATTAACATCTCCACCAGAAAAGGTCCCTTGTAAGGGAAAGAGAGGAAAAACAGCTAGATCCAGAGCCAAGTATGACCCAACTTTGAGGCTGTTACATAATGAGAACTGGCATGGACTGGACTGAACTGCTGGAAGTACTTTAATGCAAGGCAGGTGTACTGACCTGTGGCTGGTCATGCACACAGCTCCGGTATCAAGGGGGATAAGCCCAGCCATTGGACATAGGATGGACTCCCACACTAGCCCTGATTTCTTCCTTGCCAGAGCCAGGTATGGCTGCACCACTGTTCTTCTATGGGAAGGAGCCATCAGGACCAGGAGAAGGTCCTGTCTGTGAAATAGAAGTGTGTGCTGTTTATGAGAACCTGTCATTCTCTCACTTTCTGTCATGGCCTGGTGCTGTAATCCCAAAAAGTATATCCGGAGGGTCTGGGAGCAATTCCAGCCCTGAGACCAGGAGAGCAAACCCCTGAAGAGTTGTGTCCAGTGAAAGATAGAGGTCTGCTGAGCTCAGGGCCCAGATCTCCCCAGTCTCTTGCAGGGCTTGGGCTTAATCCTAGGGTGTTCCTCTGTTTGGTTATTTTGATGATCTGCTAAATCTTTCTAGAGGAATTTGAAGAGAGAGGAGTTCGAGTGGCACATCCCAAAAAACCTAAGTTTTTCAGGGACTTCAGGGACTAAGTAAAAGCACTTTATGGAGTTTGTGCATTCCCACTACTGGGTATCAACAGAGGGAATCTTCTCCAAACCAACAGTCATCTTCTCCAAACAGAACTATGAGGGAAACCTTTACAGGAGGAGACAGGTGGTCTTTATATGTGAAGGTGAGTACTGGCTGCCTTCTGACTAAACTGTCCTTATAATGATAGACTGTTATCATTCTCTGCACAAGCAAGAAGGAAAGTAGTTAAGTTCATGGGAAAATAAAGTATCATACATGTAATTTCACAAGTGAGATTACTGAAATGTTTCGTGACTGTTGTTGTTCATCAGTGACTCAGCCCTGTCTAGAGCAGCCTAGGCCTGATTTGAAGTGCCTGGTATACCCTCGCCACATCCACCATGCTGGATGCTTCTGGAGTTGTCTCTACACGTCCCTCCACCGGGAGCCGTCATAAACTTGTAGATAAATGCCAGCAGTTGCCATATAGTGGTCACTAGAAAAAGGACAGAAAAACACTTCACACAAGATGCAGAGCAAAGCGTTCCCACCATCACCTGGAAAAGCTTCCTGCGAGGCACTAGCAAGCAGTCCACTGCCTGTCCCCAAGGAGTAAAGCCAACAAGTTCCACCTTCTGTACTCAATCCTTGCTTAGCTAACTATAGACAGAGTCTGGACATAATGGAGCAAAGAAGTAGGTAAGAGATCACTTGCAGAAGTGGATCTTGTTAGCGACATGAAAGGCCATTCTGAAACACCTGGACTGCTCTGAACTGTACCATTGCTGTGCACTAACACAGCGAGTCCTTCAACACCTGACATGGGAGAAAACCAGTGTGGGTTCCACGAAATCATTATCCATGTTGTCCTTGTACCGTTCACCCACACAGCAACACCAGTCCAGAAACAGGAGAGAGTAGCAGAGGACCAGAATGGAGAAGAACATACGAGGACATCAAGGCTCATACAACATGAGATGTTCTGTATCCAAACAACGAACTCTTCCATTTGATCAATTTCTATATTCATTCTATATCAATCAAGTCTATACCGTTGTTCTTATATATTGACTGTTGATACTGTTGTGACCTGGTTAAAAATGGTGTAGTTAGACTGTGTACCGCTTTTGGAGAAATGGAGGGTAAATCAGTCCAGCCGTACACTGGATAGGGCCAAACAGCTTCATATACCTCCCACTGCTTATCTAGATGATCTGTCAGTGACCAATATCATGTCTGCTTGTTCTAGTAAGCTGGATTCAAGGGAAGTCTCAACAAGTTAATGGAAGAGAAACCCTTTAAATGTTAATAAATATATAGGTGACATCTCTGACTGCAAATTAGAGGCTAGGGAAGTACACAGGGTAAATATTATATATAATTGCCTTGCTATGTTATGTATTCTTCCTGAGTCATCCTCTTGGTTACTTTTAGGGAACAGAAGACCTTAGGTCTAGCCCAGAATGGCCACTCTAATATTCTCACAGTGTGGGAGGTTGTAACATAAATTTTGGTCTTCTGACAATGTTGATCTCGCCATTTGGCCAGCAGTGGCAGAGCACAAGCCCTTGGCAGGGTACACTGTCTCTGTAAATCAAAGCCCTTGAAGTGTGAGCGTTGTAGCTGTGCTGCCTATCATCCAAGTGGCTCTCAGCTAGTCGCTGAAGAGGAAAGCATTTTCTGGCTGAAGCTGTAGCTGTCCAAGTGGTCCTCCCTTATTAAAGTCTTTTGATGGGATTCTTTTTAGATTCAGGAGAGCAGCTCTCCTGGCATGCAACCCACTGGTAGAACACCCTAGTTCTTCAACAAAGAAGGCTAGATGTTCACCAGGGTGTAGCTGGAGAAGAGACATGTTAACGCATGCACTCAGCTCCATAGGTGATGAGGACTCTGCCATGCCTGGTCTTTTGGTTTACATTTCAAGGGTGCGCTTTGAGGAACAGCAGTTCCCAGTGCAGCTCCCTCAGGGTTTCCAGATCTCTTAGGCCATGTGTAGGAGTCTCTCAACAATTGACAGGATCAAAAGTGTTTTGATAGTTGAAGAATTCATCTTCAAGAGGCTTCAGTGGGCACTCTGAAAGAATGCGGACACAGTCTTGTGGAGTATCCCTGCTAAACTGGGAAACATTATTCAAATTTCACTGCTCTAAATACTGAACAGGACTGACCTTCAACCTAGTGAAACAACTTGCATTAAGTTATTTCCTTCAAATACATTCTCTTTAATTTATTACAAAGCAATTAAGAGTCTGCATTAGGAAAATTTCTTTTAAACATAGCATTACAGCAAGTATCTTTGAAAATTCCCAAATTAAGAAGACCTGACTTAAAGAAAAAGCATTTGAAAAGATCAGTGGCTGTCATTATGTTTGTTTGTTTTTTCCCCATTCATAAAACAGTGGATTAGTAAAAGCTGCTAAATATGGCCACAAGGTCATTTGACCGTGTAATCTGAAGCAACAATTAGCCAAAGAAGTATCTGCTTCTAAAAGCCAAAGTAGTTCTAGTAATTTAAGGAGTATAACTTAACCAGAAACTGGATTTTTTTATGTCAATACATATTTGTGATGTTGACTGTATTTAATAGCACTTCAGGGATTACAGCTTTAATTTAAACACAATAGATAGAAATGTTAATGACAGATACAGGGAAATGAAGAAAAGTTTCTTCAAAATGTACCACACAATGAAGAAATATTAAAATACAATACACATTTCTGGCTGTAAAATATGTCAAGCATAATAGCACTTCACAGAGAAACTGCTTACAATTACTCATCCAAATGACTGAGACAGCCTTGTCTCAAAGATAAATAACTTACGTGCAAAAGCTTTCATCAGTGCTGAATTTGTTGATAAGACCCTTTTGTTCAATATATATTCAGCTTGATGTCTCCAGAGTGATGAACATCTTATGTCCATACATATTCTCAGCTTTATGGTTTCTGATGCTCAGATCTCATTATAAAAGATTTAAGTTTCAAGGATTAAGCTTTCCTGTATGCATTCAAGATCATATCCATTTATATATTTCCATTGGCAGGGGGTAACAGTAATTGCCTTTAGCTTAGTTGCTTACTTGGATGGGAGCTGCGTTTTTGGAAAGGAGGTATTTCAGTAAACTGTCAGCAGAGGAATTGCTGGTACAGTCTTTTGTGACATTGGCATACCCATTCTGAGATACAAAGGAAGAATAATAATACAAAGAAGTAAGAAGATTTCAAATGAGTGTGTTTTTTCATGAAGTATGGGTTACAGAAATCACAATACAAAGCTGCAGTTGAGGAATTCATAGAGCAAAAATAATAAACATGAAAGTTAACTCTAGTCTGAGTGAGACTTTAGAGCATTAGCAAAATAAATTTTTCTGTCAGGTTTCACTCATACCTTGTAGATTTTACAGATAAAGCTTATCCCTACCATAAAGATCTGTTGTTTCGCTAGGTTCTCTTCTCTCGGAAGACTTACCCAGTTATGAGTCTGTGAGACTTCACACACAAGAAGTGAAGTTGCCACCCAAGCTAGGACAAGGAGACTCATGAAACTCCCTGGGACAATTCTAGGGGGAAGGTCTAAGCAGCTCTTCACTGAGTTTGATGAGAATTAAGAAGACAAAAACAGGAATGTCTCAAAATGAGGGGCTGATGTCTACAGCGAAAAGGGATAGGGGACATACAGGGGGAGGGTAAAGAAGATTAAACAACTGGATATAATGAGATACCACGACGGAAAGAAGAGGCATGGGGAGTTATACTAGGGAAAAAAAAAAAAAAAAAAAAAAAGAAAAAAAAAAAAAAAAAAAATAAAAAAAAAGGAAAGGAAATAGACAATAAAATAAGGAAAATAGAAGAGAAAGGAAGCTGAAGTAGAGTGAATAGGATGATGTCTCACACCTGTGAGAAAGACAGCACTGACTAAAGAAAAATGTAAAGGAACTCTTGGGAAAATAGCCTAGAAAATGAATATTTAGACAAAGCCTGATCTTTTTCCAGGTGGAAATTCTTTTTTATAGATTTCTCTTTGCCATCTATCAAGCATCTAACATACAATCACTTTACAGGAGTCTTTTCTGGTAAGACTAACCTCAATGATTTACTAAAGGGAGAAGTTCATTTAACTCAAGAGAAGACATTAAAATACCAGCTGGAAACCAGGATGAGATGAAGGGAGAAACTGCCCACAGACCCACGGGAATAAGCCTGAAGAAATTCAGTGTTACTGTGGAGCCTTTCTTTTCTGTTATAGGCTCTCTAGGTACTTAAACTACGAGATCTCACAGCTGGATTTAATAGCAGTCAGTTGTTTGATTTTAAAGAGAAATTGGAGGGCACTTCCAGTGCCTTTCAGTCCATTTAGCAGACCTTGTTATTTCTTCTTCCTAGACAATCAGAGCAACAAGTCTGAAATAACAAGTGGCAAGAGTACTTTAACAACTAGAAAAAAAAAGCAAAGCAGCGCAGAACTATTAGTCCTGACAGTTTTAGTGCCACATATGCAAACAGTAATAAAGTTTTAGGAACACAGTAGTTGCATGCAGGCTTATTTTCAGAAATTACTTTGAATTACAATTACCTTAATGAATGCACTAAAGCAAAAGCATAGTATTATATAAGAAATGCCAGATGGGAACCATAACGAAATTTGCAGTTAAAATCATTTAAGAGAGAAAACAATAATCGCAAAGGTGAGTGTTGAAATAATGACTGATGTTCGTCAAAAAGAGGTACAAACTCTCATATCCTAAATTACAAAAAGGGCTTTGTGACTTGTTATCACATTGTATCACTTATATGTACTTTAATTATTTTCTTTTTTCCAAAAATATGTTCTATTGATTCTTACAGTGTGTATTTCATTGTAGTATCCTACCACATATTTTCTATTTCTTTCTCCCAGCTAATCATAACTGAGCATAAAAGGAAAAAAAAAAATCAGTCAGTGAATATTAACCAAACATTCGAAGGTGTTTTGAAAAGGAAATTTTGAATTCATTTACAGTTGTACCTTTATCCTTCTATTTGTAGTTTCATTTAAGTGAATAAGGAAAATTAACCAAATCATAATCTAATTAAGAACTAATCAAAGATCAAGAAGACTCACATAAATATATCAAAAGCAATTAAGGAAATAAGAATTAGGTGTTGTACTGTTGATGTAAGAATGCGATGTGCTATATCTTTCTATTATGAATTACGTGCACCTGTTTACATTTATATATCAGAGATACTTCAAACAGTTACAGCTTTATGTTTCTTTAAAGCATGAGTATGCAATCCACTGACTAATAAATAATACCTTAAAATGCATTTTGACATTATTTTGCTATGCAAAAAAGATAAAAGACACAGAAATCAACAAAAAGTTGGCAGCTCAGGAGTCTTTAACCTGGTAGTCCCACTACCTTAAGCAGTGCTTTTTCACTTTCATATGTTTTTGCAAGATCAGGACTTTAGTTTGGAATCTGAAAGAATCTGATTTTACAGTGGTAATTTTCAGTTCCCTTTTTAACAGCAACTTCTAATTTACCTCAGCAAGAGCTGAGTGTTTTTCAATCATAGGGCACTCCCATTGCATAAAAAACAAGACGAAGTATGAAGCAAGAGGGAACCATCTCAGAAATTTTCCCGAACAATGACCACACTCAAGCCTTCTAGCACGCACATGTTAGTGAAGGCCAGATGAAGCCAGCACAACAAACCCAGAGATTTTGAGAACAGCAAAGAAAAGCAGGTGGAAAATAGATATGAAACTAAGCTGCCCATGAAAATTGGGTCCAAAGAAAAAAAAAAAAAAAAAAAAAGTTTCAGTCGTAAATGATGTTTGTCCCACCCAAGGCAGCCAAGTTCAGACATCGGAGGTGGCTGGTCCCAGTTTGATGACCCAGGCACTACATGAGGAATGGACACGAGCAGAACATCCATTCTACATAAAGAAAGTCCCCTCCAGTGGGGCTCCTCCTTTCTGAGAAGCAAAACCCACCTCTGCACAGGGTCTTCTCTACTCTTCGGCCCCCTCTACCCTTCCAGTCCTGCGCCAACACCACCAATGCCAGGTGTGAGCAGCCAGTGGATCCTGGGGATCCTGGACCTGAGGGCTGTGGACCTGGTGAGAGGGTGGCTGATGACACGACCATGATGCAGAGGCAACAGCAGCCCAGCCAGGGTGGCAAATCAGAGGAGGGGGGGCCTGAGGGGTCTGGCAGCACCCATGGGAAGGGAACATGCAAGCGCAAATCACCAACTTCCACTTAGTGGGGGACGTGGGGAGGACACCAGGAGAGGAGCTGAGGGCATCCGAGCAGCACAGACTCAGCGTGTGCCATGGCCAGCCTCCCTCCTTGAAAGGGAGACCTGAATCATAGCTTTCTGGGAGCACACCCAGGAAAAGCAACGGCACAAACACCACCTGCTCTACCCAGGAATAAGGCTCCTTGCCTTGATCAGCGTCAACTATATGTTGCTCATATTCCAAAAAAATTTAAATTTTAATTTGGTGACTCAAACTGGATCAGAATAAAAAAGAAATGTTATCAAGTGAGAAAGTTTTGCTTACAAAGCCCCACTGACCTCTAGCAGCCCAGTTGCACTGCCGGTGACTCTGATCTACTCTCCGTGCTGTGAGCGAGCCTCTGAAACTCATCCACCTTCAAGGCAGAGGAACTAAATGCAGTTACTGCACTTCCTCCTGTTTCATATGCATATTATTCTGTTACACTCTCGGTCTTGTTATGGGCAAAAGGAGATGCACCAAAAAGCTCACTTGCCAGTCTGCCTTGATATTCACTGCTGATCACACCCTGACATACACAGCCACACGCTACAAACACTCCAGTCTCTCCACTTGCTGCACCGTGGACAGAAGGATGCTTCTGATCCATGGTCAGAGCCCAGTTTGCTGCACTCAGACCCCAAACACACCCATGCACACAGTACAGAGATCCCTCACCCAGAAAATGAGTTAGAAATGGAGTTTAATGAGAAGACAGGACAGACTGTGCTGATCAGGCACAGGGCATGGCCAGACAAGCATGCTGACCAGCAAACTGTTTAAAGGCAGCCAGCCTCTTTTTATCCTCTTATCCTTCTATTTTCCCATGCTTGTCCCTCCCCATACCACTTCAGTCCCTCTTTTTCCCCACCTTTGGTTCCTCCTCTAAGCACTCCATAATAAGTCTCACACAATCCCAGAATGCTCTTCCCCTGCATTGCATAATGCACCCCATCCCCCAGGGCAAGGACCCCCAGTCTGTGCAGTGCCCCTGAGAGCCCCATCATGGCCTCATGGTGCTGGGGCTGATGTTCTCCTGGGACAGCTCTGGGGGGCCAGGCAGGGGCTCTTGTCTCTGACGTGTGCACTGCGGCTCCCCTCCTGCCCTCTACCTCTGCAATCCTCTGTGTGTAGGGGGATGAGCTTTTAGCACATAGCCCTACAAACACCGTCACCACCAATTTGAAATGCTTTGATTGCTACTAAATCAAAACAGCCAGGTGGTTGGCCATTCATTCTGTTCTTATACAGCACAAAGAAAAAGAAAGGGAAAAATAAAAAAGACTGACAGCACTTTCTCTACTAAAGAAAATAATGCTCAAAAGTGGAAAAAGGAGAGGGAGTGGAAGCAGCTATCATTGGTCCAGATGCTCCTCCACAAACTGGCAGCCTTTCGCAGCACTAGCAAGCAACCAGGCATGGCTAACTGCTAGCACTGCACCAACGTCCCTAGGTGAAAAGGGTCTCATATGGCACCAGGCTTCTCATCCAGCAGGAAGGACTCTGAATCAATAAGCAAAGATGGAAGTCTGCGAGGACTTCCATGAAATACACCTATACCTACTTCCCTGTGCCCAATTCCCAGTCAAACTGGCTCCCCAGCCTTGCTCCTTCACACAGCAGCTAGACCCGCAAGCGTTGCCTTGCCCAGATGGAGTGGAGCTAAGCCTAACTGCACAGGGAGGCAGAAAGGAGCACATGTCCCCTTCATCTCTTTTCCAGGAGATATCAGAAGAAGGTGCTTGGGGATTGTGTTCCAACACTAAAGGTCCACAGAGTGGGTTACTGAATTGCATAAATAAATAAATAAATAAACAAACAAGGATGAGACTCAACGACAAGTGCAGGCCCACTCTGAGGAACAGAAGTAGTACTATTTAGTGAAGACTTGGCTACAGTTTAGCTTCTGAGCCTCAAGGCTTGTACCCCTACAATCTTTCCTGCTGTGAAAGGGCACCCAACGGAAGTCGCTCTGCCAGCTGTACTAAAAAGATGCTTCAAATACGTGTTGGGCAGAGAACAAATGGAGAGAATAGCAGCCAGATGATTCAATGCTGGCTGCACATCTTTCCTCAGCTGCCAATAGCACAGGGTCTGAGTCAATGGGCTGCAACAGCCTGTACTGTAAATAATCCTCCATCTTTTCTCTCTGCTGCAGAACTCCTCAAAGCAGAAAGAGACAGCATAAACCAGTTCATAGTTCCCAAGACTTGTACCAAACAGGATCATTCTTGCTGCATCCTCTGGCATGCTTGATGGTATGCCTTTGTGTTTCAGCACTATATCGGGATGTCAGTGTCATCTTGACTTATTCTGGGAAATGATTTCAGATATCATGTAATGGATTACCTTTAGAAGCTTATTAACTGAATTTTCCACATTTTAGTATTCTCTTCTGAGAGGAGAGAAACTGTGATGCTTTTGAAGCTGAAGTCTGGATAAAATGCTGCCTGGTGAGGTTCCCTAGTGCTTTAAAGATGGCAATATACAACATACTCTTTTAAATAACTCACAACACAGATTTCTTCTTCTTCACAGAATTGTATCCAAGAGTCTATATCTAGATAATCAGATGTGCACACTGTGCTCATGTTCAGTCCATCCTCTCAAGTTTCTTTTCTG
The DNA here is from genome assembly GCA_013399475.1 of Chauna torquata. Taxonomy (NCBI): domain Eukaryota; kingdom Metazoa; phylum Chordata; class Aves; order Anseriformes; family Anhimidae; genus Chauna; species Chauna torquata. The sequence goes on from VXAL01004309.1 coordinate 16,930, forward strand.
TGAAAACCAGTGTTGGTCAACTAGAAGGTTATGTACAGCTAGATTTCCCTTCAATATGAAGTTTTAACATGGTAGGGATTCACACCAAACCTCAATGACACTTGGAAGTAATCCTAGTTCAAACCACATGAATTTATGAAGTTTTTACTTTTTTCTCCAGCCTACATGGCTAGGCAACCCAGTTAAATCCATGTATTGTCTTCACAGCTTCATTATTCCTCTACAGAACATACATAAACTTCTGTGAATGTCCTCTCATTGGTTATCATCTGAGTGCTGGAACCACAGGGTACCTGCACAGGGCTACCAAGGTACAGTGATGAAAATACATGGGGTGACAGTGTTGTTTCCACCCATAAAAAGTAGATTTCCAGATAATGACCTTATGTCCATTACCACAGGGCTTCTAAAGATAGACTCATCTTAGCCACCTTCATCTGTTGTGCAGTTCTTCTGAGATGCATCTGTAGATGTGCTTGTTTTTCAAACCCATTCATGTAAAGTGAAAGACGCTTGGTGTCTTTTCGCTAAGACCCCGTTACCACTGCTGATACTATTATTGGCATAATGGATGTCAACAGTCAGTAACATGGTTGATCGTTCAACCACTTGATAATCTGGAGCATGCTCCCATGTTTGCAATTATTCACTCCATTCCACAGTATGGGAAAGTCAGCAATTTTGGAATAGCTTCCTATATACAGATGCAGCTGTAATGTTATACAAATGAAGCCCTAACATTTCTGAAGGTGTCACACTGGAGCAAAGAAATGTGTGCAGCCAGCATTTTCACATAGTCTTTGGCCCCTGTCAGGGTACAGCACAAATTAGCATCTTCCGGAGAGAAGCCAGACGCCACCGGGGATCCACACAGGGGTGGGCAGGGAAGGACCTTACCAGACAGGACCTGTCCCACCACCTCCAGCAAAGAAGCAGGGCAGTTTTGGGGGCAGCCCACGCTGTTCAGGGCATCACTGTGCCCCTGAGACAGGCAGGGGCACAGCTGCGATGCCATGGGGGCTGTAGCTCAGACAGGGACCAAGCACTGCCGTGCCAGCTGAAAAGCAGCTGCTGCCCCACAGAACAGCCTGGAAGCTGCCAGGGGGACAGGACAGCCCACAGCCACACTGGCTCTAAGTTGGCCATGAGCACAGGTAGCTAAACATCCAAGAATGGGGAAGGATGCACAGAGGTTTCTTACAGAAACCATCATGACAACATCCTTGGATTCATATTTTTGCTTTCTCTGAAAAGCCTTTGAGGTCATTTGTCTTCTACTGCTAAAATGAGCTAATGTAATTGTGGAAAGCATTCACAACATCCAGTTCAACTCTCTAGTGCAGGATTCAGCTTCATGATACACCAGGGTATCACCCCTTGTTAAGGAGCAGAAAGAGTGGGACTGCTCCCTAAGGGAAGGTAAACTGGTATCCCTATGGACCCCAGAGCCAGAAGGGCAAGGGCCCCATTGGCCAAGGCCCATCCCACTGCATCTGAGAAGAACAGATAGTGGACAGGTCCAACCAGGATTTCAGACCATAATGCCATATTACAGCAATGAGGCAGGGCCAAGGCCAAGGTCAAGTAAGTCCATGTGTTGAGGTCCAGATCAAGGGTCTACATGGCCAGGCAGGGCAAAGCTGTAGCTGAGCTGGAGACAAGCACTCCTCCAGCGTAGCTCAGGCAGGGTGTGAAGACCCGAGGTTGGACATTAATAGAGTTCCTGGGCTCATGGATGTTGGCGGAAGTCCCAGGTGAGGCTCATCAGGGACTTTAAGGCTCATTGATGCACCTAGGGTCCTGATATCCTTGGCCTCCAACTGCCACTTGGGAAAGGTGATGCCTTCTTAGATAACTTGTGTGATATCTGCAGCTTCACACACATCTGATACCCTATGAGTCCTCAGGTGTTACTGCATACCTACACATAGCCAGCAGAGTTAAACCTGTCAATGGATGGGATTCAGTTGCAGGTTAACATATCAAAATCCATGTATCACACACTTGCTACATTTTAAACCGCTGCTGTGGCAGTGGACTTCTAAGACTTGATTCATTTGCCTAATAAGAATCTTCTAGTGCTGCTTGAGATGCTCTTGGGCATCCAGGGTATCTCTAGGGTATCTCACAGGACTGACAGGTATGCCACAAGGAGTTACATGAGGCTCAAGATCTTTTGGAACAAATACTGCAGGAGGCCAGGCAGGATACTTTGGGGGCACCTTAATAACAAGACGCTCATGTTTAGACAGCCAAATCACAAGTTATTACTGTCAACATAAAGAGCTAATCTGACAAACAGTGTTGGGTGTTTACCTTAGGGTGGTCTGAATTGCAGTTTTGGTTTTAACTACTAGACCCACATTTCCCATACTACTTTAGGTGTGAATCTTGAGGTAAATCCTAACAAATATATGATCACTCTTCCTCCTGAATTAGCCTTCCAAAGCATATTGGCTCTACAGTTGTTTTTTTACCTTGTGATGTCTTGTCTCTCTGGGATTGAAGCCCAGACTGACTTTGCCTTGGCACAGCTGAAGGGAAAAGCTATGAGAGAATTAATTTTTAAATGTTTCCACATCAAGGAGACAGATAAACACAAAGTTTTGAGGTCAACACTCCAAGGAGTGACAACTGACGTTGTATACCTTGGGATTCAGAGGTTCACCACCTTGGAACAGAGTGGTGCTCAAAACTCGCTAAAACCGGACCCCTTCTGAGAGATCCCACTCCTCAAGGTATGGCAAGTCAAAACTCCACAAATGCTGCACAAAAGAAGCACTCACTTGAAGAACCTGGCTTAAGCCATCCCAGCATACCTTCAGTTTCAAGAATACATGGATCTTATATCTCAGCCACTGAAATATTTCCCAGGAATGTAATTTTTTTTTTTTTCAATAATTATGACATTGTGGATGCTGTGTTAATTCTCTTCTTCCTCAGGAGACTCTAGTTATCTTTATTTTTTATTTAAAGATCTTATCACCCATATCCCAGGACCTTTTTGAATTACTTTTTATCAATTAAATTTTCTCTTTTCAATTTATCTAAAATTGTTTGTGAGCATTTCATAATTGTTTTTAATCTCATTTTAGGCTTTGCCAGTTCAAATTGTCTCCAAGCAATTAATTAAATTTCATTCTCAGAAGACAGTTATTCCATCTAGATTTTTTAATATTTTATCATATAGTTTATAACAGATTTGATAATAGTTATGCAAATGCACTGGGTTGTGCAATTTCCCATAGAAATATGACTCACATACTTTTATCTCCCATAGTTCTCAAATTAAGTTGTTTCTAGCTGTCACAAAAATAGGTTCACTGGATTTTAAATACATGGCAAAGAGGGAAGTACAGTTACATGGGGAGTAGCACTAACAGACCTACCCTAAATTTCTGTTCAAAAACAACTGAGAACCTAAGAAGGTATTTTTCTCATGGTCCATGCTTACGAACAATGTGGGTGACCCATGAAAGCTTTTCTGGATGGTTTCTCTCATGCCAGGGGAATAAGCTAAGTGCCAGGCTACAGCCTATGTGGGATAGGGCTGTCTACTGTCCACATGGGCCTGAGCTCCCACTGACCAGGCAGCCCCGTAGCAGGAAGGAGGGCTGTATTTCCTACCTGGTTCCCCAAGGAACGGGTAAGTGTGTTTACAGAATTGAAGCACTTTGATAGTGGTGATGAGAAATAGCTGTTCTTTCATATTCTGTGACTTATAGGTTAGGACATGTTTCTTTGCTACAGGCTCCAGCTGTTGGAGGGAAAGAAGGGATTTCTACCCAAGTCCAGAAAACCTAGTGGACTCTCTAATCATCAGTCTGTTGGTTAAAGGAGAAAGACTTTTCTTTCAGATTAAGTTCTGTGGAGTGTAAACCATACATATAGTAGTCAGTAGATTTTAGCACTAGCTCTGCAACTTGAGGAGCAAATTTTCCTGGTTGAAACTAGAATGCAGAAACAAGAAACAACATGAGTAATGTCGGCTGTATACTCTCAAACTTCCATTAAGAAACTTTAATTTCAAGAAAAATAAAAAAAAAGCTAGATAGTAATCATGAAGAAGTAGCTATCAGGATAAATATGCTTAAATATGCTTTCTCAGCTGTCTGTAAATTATTTACATCAGGCTTTTATCCAGCCCAGCTGAACCTGCAGAATTAATGGTATTATCATAAAGGAAAATAAAGTATTAAGAAAAATTAGATCAATATCATGCCTGGAAAAAAAAAATGTCAAAGGAAATCACTACTCCATTTAAAAATATCAAAGAGAAAATGCATTGTTCAATGCACCATCTCCCAATCTATTGTAACCTAACATGATGTAGTAAAATCAGTCAATGGGTATCTGACAACAATTCTGCTTATTTGGGGTAAGCCCATGGTTTGGACCACAGTTTTTGTCTCTGAGCTTTGATGAAGTAGGCAAGTCTGGCACAGCAGCAGTATGCATCTTCCTTGATTTGTCCTCCTGGGCTCCTCACCCCACGTATAGTCCCTCGCTGCGGACTGGCCGTTGCTGTGGTGCAGACTGCACTGCAGGAAAATGTAGGCTTCCTTCATTTTACTGCTGGTTCAGAAATGTCCTGCTGCATGTCCTTGGACAAGTTAATATTTCATGCCTCTTTAGATGGCCACATCCTTAAAGCACTAATTACTACTGAAACATACTCATCACCCACTCAGCACTGTGAGCCTCTCACCTCACCTGGAGTTTCTAGGCAGACTGTTACCTTACCAAACTGCAAGATTAAGCTTTCATTTCTGCCAGCTGTCATCAGGAAGGGATTCAAATAGCTCCAGGACTGGAAGTGAGCATCCACTACCCCTAACGCTTCCTCCGGAGAACTTCTGTGGTCACTAAATTACTTCCATTGTTACTGGAAATTTATTATAGGAATATTGGAATATCAGAAACATTTTGCCCGTGGTATATGTGGAGAGATGTGTTAAAATATATTAAATTCCATTTATGTGCAGAGCACACTGTTTCCTATTGACTTGGTCTTTCTGGAAGCACTTCTGTAGGATTTAGGCTGTAAAAATATGAATCTTCACGTGAAATTTATTTGGTGACAATGGAATGTCAAATTCAATTTTGGGGAGCCAAAGCAATAGCACACATACAGGTTGTAATTTAGTAACTTAAATAGTAGTTTGTCAAATAGTCAGCTTTTTTCTTCTTAATTATATTTTTCCTCTTCCCAGCATCTTCTGAACAACCCTCATAGGCTGTGTAAAGAGACAGCATAATCCCAAGACAATGAAGTTTCCCCAAACACAGAAATCTCCAGCCCCTAGAAAACTTTGTGTAGTCCTGCAGTAAAGTACACCCCCTTAATTCAACTGTAGTGTCTTCGGCTACTTGAAGCGGTAAGTAGCGAAACTATTATAGGAAGGTATGTGTTCCTCCTACTGCTCTCTACAACTAAAATATTTTTAATAATCTGTGGCCAGTTAACACACAGTAGAGAAAAATTTAAAAACTAGAAAGATTTTTCCACCTCTGCCTCAACAATTTCTGGTGCACTACTGGGACTCCCAACAGTCACTGGAGGAATTCTGGGTGTAAGTGTCATGTGTAAGGGCTCTTCTTGCAGTATTTCTCATTTAACAATAGATAAGGAACAAAGCCTTTAATCTCTAGCACTTCTGGATACCCTGTTAAAGATATTTTTCATCACTTTTAGTGTTACTTATGAAGAATAACCCTGAGGAAACCTGAGATGTTATTTGACACATCAAACAAAAAATATGAAGTTTAATAAAATTTCACACTGAAATGCATATGGTCCAGTTTCTATTGATGCAGTGGTTAAAATTCCCATCATCTGAAGCTGTGCAGATTTTGTTAAGCATGGAGTATCTCTGATGCCCACAACCACCAGTCAGGCTAAAAGCCTGTTAGGTCTGGTTTCCTGACTCTTCTTTTTTTTTAAAGGGAGAGGTCCCCACTTCTGGCCGAGCCTGGCAAACTCAGCCTGGGCTGAGCCTGTCCTCTCTGCCACTACCCACAGTCCTCCTTGGTAATTTCTGGGTGGCACAGCTTTATCTGCAACACACAGTGGCCAGTCAGTGATCCTGCTCCTCTCTGTGCCAGTTTGGGCTATAACAAACATATTTTGATCTAATTTACAACTTTACAAAATATAATTAAGTTTTATTGCACAGTTGCTCATAAGTAGATCTTGACAAACATTATTAGAGTGACTAATTGGCAACACAGATTTCTCAATCCAGTGCTGTTGTGGTTTAGCCCTGGCAGGCAGCTCAGCACCACACAGCCGCTCACTCACTCTCCCCAGGTGGGATGGGGGAAAGAATCAGAAAGGCAAAAGTGCCAGAACTCATGGGTTGAGATAAAGACAATTTACCAGGTAAAACAAAAGCCACACACGCAAGCAAAGCAAAACAAGGAATTCATTCACTACTTCCCATGGGCAGGCAGGTGTTCAGCCACTGCCAGGAAAGCAGGGCTCATCACGCGTAACGGTTTCTTGGGAAGACAAACGCCATCACTCCCAACATCTCCCCCTCCCTCCTTCTTTACCCCAGCTGTTACTGCTGAGCATGACACCATAAGGTGTGGGACACCACTTTGGTCAGCCTGGGCCAGCTGCCCTGGCTGTGTCCCCTCCCAGCTCCTTGTGCACCCCCAGCCTCCTCGCTGGCAGGGCAGCACGAGAAGCTGAAGAGTCCTTGGCTCTATGTAAACACTGCTGTGCAACAACCAAAAACATCACCACTGTTTTCATCAAAAATCCAAAACACAGCATTGTGTGAGCCTCTGCAAAGAAAATTAACTCTGTCCCAGCCAAAACCATGACAAGTACACAAGAAGATAACTACCAAAGAGATAAAATATTAGTGTGCTGTCCACAGGGAATTTTCAAGAGCAAGCCTGACATTTCTATAGTCTGAGCTGTTCTAAATCATGATGACATCAGTATGCAATGACATTCATATGACTGTCAGTTAGGATAAATGTTCTTCAATAAACACGACACATTATGATCATTAGTGCTGAAGTTGTGTTAAAAGGGTTATAATTGTTTGCTAAGCAACACATTAGTTTTAAAAGTCCTTCTTTCCACCAAAGCTAAAACAGGTATTTCTAACCTTATTTTGCTTACCTTGCAGTGTTTATATTTGGGAATAATAGTATCTGGCATGGGCTTTAAGAGGAGGCACAGAGCTTCAGGATTTTCTCTTGGGGCACAGAAACAATGATGTGAACAATGTGCTGCCCTTGGGGTCTTCCAGCACACGCAGGAGATTGCCCGGTGAACCAGAGCTGCAAAAGCTTTTAATTGACTGTGTGGGATTTAGATATGCTGAGACATGAAAGTCCATACCTGAAACTTTAAAAATTACTGAGCCAACTCTCTTTCAAGAAGAGCAGATCATCATCTTGCACATGGAGGACTAACAGTTCCAATGTATCGCCTTCTTGCCAAGGAGAGTTTGGGGAAGCCCCACAGAGCACGACGTGTGAACTGCATTCTGACACACTAAGCATCACAGGGAGCAATGGATGGGAGACGCAGCAGGGCTATGGTTTCCATGGTGGAGGGCTGGTTCTCAGAAGTTGGTCCTGAGTCAATTTAAATCAACAGGAGGTTCTGTCAGTGGTGAGAATGGGGACAGAGCTGCACTCTGTCACAAGTTACGGGAACAAGCGATTTCAATCTCCTTGTCCTCTGTGTCTCCAAGTTTAGTTACAGACTTGCTGGTCTCCCTGCATATCCTACTTCTTTTCTCCATTCCCCAAGCACAGCACAAAGTAGATAAGCAGCACCATCACTGCAGCAGGACACGGGAGATGGGACAAATGGTGAACCTCAAGCAAGTCCTCATGACTGTGTAGCCTCAGGTAGTCCCCAAGTCTGTCCTTCCACAGGGTCAGATTCAGCAGCACAACAAACCTCAGCCCTGTGGAGGGCAAGGTGGTAACTCCTCACTGGGGTTCGTCCTTGTAGGGCATGCACCAGGATTCTCCCAGATAACTCTCACTTGGAAGAGGTGTTGGCACCAGGTTGGGTGTAGGGCTTAGACAGCCTGGGATTGGCTATTTGTTATGTGCGAGCCATCCAGCATCCATAAATTACAGTGAAAACTAAGTTTCTGCCATGTGTCTGAAAACTGAACTAAACGAAGCTTCACCTTAGCCTTCTTTGTTAGGGTAGGACATGGTCTTTGAACTCAGGAGACTAATTAAAAAATATTTAATTACAGAGATCCTTGTCTCCTCATATAGTATAACTGTTTTTTATTAAAAGAATAAATTAAACATATTGTGGAAATAGAAATCAAAATAATGCATTAAGGAAGAATGTATATTTAGTGATCTCTGATGTTACGAAAACCAGAAAATTTCTTCCTAGAGTGGTAATCTTTTGCAACGTAGGGG
>VXAL01004309.1:25364-111312 GCA_013399475.1 Chauna torquata
AAGAAAAAAAAAGAAAGCATTCTGTTATGTTTTTTTCAGTTGTAGGATAAACTTGTAGGCCTATCTGAAGTAACATCTTTTTTTCAGATCTGCTTATTTCATGTTTTCTCAGAAGCTGATTCTCCACACGCATTCTGTTTTATGCCAGGAAAAAGCTAAACTGTGACACACAAAAGTACCAGTTACAGGGTTCAAAGGTACCCTGAGTGTTATAAATCAATCTTGTTAAACTGCTAATTTTGTCATTGCATCTTGTGTTTGGAAGTATATGTCCTTTACCTGGAATCACATAGCCAAGAGCAGAAATTGCCCTTCTCTTTCATGGTCAGGGTTCTGTTCCCTCTCCTTTGCTTTAAACTACTATGGATGGAAGAAAATAGGTAGCAGTTTGAAGGATTTTTTTTTTAAGAATTGAGGAGTTATATTTCTCTAAACTCCCCAGTTTTGTTTGGGACACCGGGGGGGAAGCACAATAGATTGGGTGTATAACTTTATGAAAAAGGATCTCTCACTTCACTAGCTGCAGAAAACTTAGGGATGATTTTCAGAAAAAAAAAAAAAAATTAATTCCAGCTGCATAATTTTCCAACTGTATTAGACCCAGGTAATAAATGGATAAATTGTCACTTTAGTAATACATCTTAACAGAATCACAGAATGGCTGAGGCTGGCAGGGACCTTTGTAGGCCATCTGGTCCCACTCCTGCTCAGGCAGGGACACCCAGAGCAGGTTGCCCAGGACCACGTCCAGGTGGCTTCTGAAGATCTCCAAAGAGGGAGACTCCACAACCTCTCTGGGCAGCCTGTGCCAGTGCTTGGTCACCCATACAGTAAAGAAGCGCTGCCTGGTGTTCACACAGAACCTCCTGTGTTCCAGTTTGTGCCCATTGCCTCTTGTCCTGGCACAGGGCACCACTGAATGGAGCCTGTCTTCATCTGTGCTCTACCCCACCTTCCAGATCATTAATGAAGATGTTAAACAGGACTGGACCCAGTATTGATGCCTGGGATGCTCTGCTTATTACTGGCCTCCAACTTGACTTTGCACCACTGACCACTACCCTCTGGGCCTGGCCATTCAGCAAGGTTTTGTTCCACCTCACTGTCTGCTCATCCAGTCCATACTTCAACAGGTTCTCCGTACAGATCATATGGGGAACAGCGTCAAAGACTCTACTGAAGCCCGGGAAGACAATATCCACTGCTCTCTCCTCATCCATCAGGCTGGAGGAACATTTTCCTTTCTATCATTTACCTTCGTTTCAGTTTTTCTTTCAGCTACTCAAGCCCAAACCTTGATTATTAATAGTCCTTGCACTGAAGGTACATGCAACCAGTAACCTGTGTACAGTCTCTTTTTTATCTCTGAGTGTTTCAGCAAAAAAAGCAATATTTGATATGTATCTTTAGTAGCATCCTGAAAGCCAGAAGACAGTTTCTGCTAACAGTGATTTACTATCACCTGTAAACAGGAAAATTTGCAACAGAATATCTTGACAACTAAAAGCATGTTTTTAGAAGTTACGTTTGAGTATTTTAAGACACTCTATAAGTTTCTGGGAGAAAAAGAATGTAGGTACCAGGCCTACCTTGGAGTGACACATTGCTTTATGTCTCGTCCTGCTTATTTCCTTGCTCTGGAGAGCAACTGCTACAAAATTCAGCTACTTTATCCTTTACATATAGTGGGTAAAATAAAAAATAAATGTATTATTTAATTATTAAAAACACCTTTTACAATTATTAAAAGTTTCTAGCATCTCTTGTCCAGAAAAAAAATAACCAATTTTTTATGAAAAATGTAAAACCACATCAACAACACAATGTTGGACAATCAGAAAATATACGACTACAGGGATGCTAGCAGACTGGTTCTTTCAATTATTTTTTTTGAGGGAACAGCATTTATTTGACTGATTGATAACTGATATATGATACATGGACTGTGGGCTAATGCTTCCAGAGCTTTTGGGAGCTTTTGAGACAGTAGTCCATCAAGTTAGACATTTCTGGGACAGAGCAGCACTGGATAAGATTGCTCCAAACAGGCTCCTTGCCATTTCTACAGAACTACAGTATCCTGAAAATATTTCAATGCCTATGGAGCAACAAATCCCATCATCTGAGTGCAGAAAAGTGGTTAATACAAGATGAAACATCTTTTTCCTCCTAGTATCTTGGTGCACAAGACTTGGTTGAAATTCAGGAGTCTTGTACCCATTTTGACGACACACAAACTAGCCACGAAGAATCTGGTCCCCTCCAAGACAGGTTTTCAGTCTCTGAGCAGCCTGAAAGTTCGCAGATACCAGAGGAAACACAGGGACCTGCATGACACCAGCAGGACGTCTCTACAGATTGTTCATGGCGTTTTAGAAATATGGTTATTTTCAAGATTGCATTCTGAGAAGCACTTAGCCCAGGTTTGAAACTGCAAGCACCATATAGTCTGCTGAGGGATGGTGGATTTTTTTCTTTCAGCAGTGATGAATATAAAGGACTAATTCTGGAGGATTCTTTCTCTTTTCATGCTATTTCAGGAGAAAAAAATATATAAATTAGTCATGTAGCATCACTGTATATGTCACAGAATCACAGAATGGTTGAGGTTGGAAGGGACCTCCAGAGATCATCTAGTCCACACCCCTGCTCAAGCAGGGTCACCTAGAGCACGTTGCACAGGATCGCATCCAGGCAGGTTTTGAATAACTCCAGAGAAGGAGACTCCACAACCTCATAGATATACAGATGTCTGCAGTGATTAAATAACAGCGTCGATGACCTTAAGAGCTTCACTAGCTTTCAGTCCATGCTGGCTTCATAGGAGCAGAAATAACAGATCACAGGGGTAAACCTGGGCCATAAATAGTAACTTATTCAAATAAGAGTCTACTCCATGACCATATTCCTTATGTTCTGTAAAAGCTTCTTACTGGTAACCTTAGGATTGTACTTGACTTGTATTATTTTAAGTAAATCATAAAACTAAGCTAGATTTGTAGGGAATTCCCATTTAGATAAAATTACACTCATCAAACCAAATTAAGACCTAATGCATACACTAAAATGAAAAATTAGTAAATGAAAAATTACCACAAATAACAACACACTTTCTGAATGCCTCAGTTATTTGAATTGTAAATAATGGGTAGCACAGTTAAAATATGCAGCAGTGTATGACACAGTATTTGCTTGGCAATATGTTAATAGTCACATTCTTCTGCTCAGGTATAGCTGGCTGCTGTTCAGCAGTCTCAGTAGCATTAAAAAAAAAAAAAAAACCACCAACACCAATAAAAGAACCCCTAACACAAGCTTCTTAATGCATTTAAATACGGTAGGTCCTTCACATGCAAAACACAAAAGGTATTAATTTCTTTCCCTTTTATGAATGCTCAGTAATAGATTTATTATTAGCATGTGTCTTCACATCTTTCCAAAATTAGATCTACACATTCTGCTCATTCTGGCCATATGTTGCAATCACAATACCAGGTTTTCTGCTGGATCAACGGACATAATTCCACTGAGATAAATGCTGCGTCTCTAGCTAGCATCAGGTAAGGACAGGTGAACAGAGGTCTCTTCTTCACATGGTTATAGAGGCAATTCCAATTCACACAACAGCTCGATGTGGAAAAGAGAAACATATTCCATGGTGAGGCATTTAGTAATTGGTAAAAATTAGTATCTGTTGAAGGTAATCTCATTTGCATGGAAGAGCTGTCAGCAGTGCTTACTCTGCAAGACAGTCCCAGGGTAGGGCAGATGTGAAGACCTATATCAAAGTCCTTAAAGGATGGTGAAGAACACCCAGTTTCTGCATATGGGAGCTCTCTGCTGCAACTGGAGCATCTCTGTTTTATGGGCGTCTGAGCCAGTAATCAGCCAATAACAAACTGGCAACTAGCTGTGATTGCAAGGTGATGTTTTCTGTTCTCCTAAGCTTTAGCATGCACACCAGCTTCAGCAGCTTTGTTTAGACCACAAGGCAGATATTTAATAAAACACAATATTTTACTGAATGTTGAAAAAGTACCTATGTCATGGTTAGGATGCTGATAACCTCTCTTTGTCCCCTACCCCAGGAACACAAGCAAGACATGGGGTTAGGGCCAACCAAAACAGCGAGAGGACTCTGAGCATACAGCAGGTGATGCGGGTCCATGGGGACAAGGCGGAGCAGGGCCAGGCAGAAGATGACAAAGCTTTGGAGTCCCGTGCAGGGAGAATGCCGATGAGGTGGTGTGGCCAGATGTGCCAAGTGGTGAGAAAACAAGGACGGAGGAGATGCCACGCTCAGGCACCTGGCTCAGGACAAGGACTCTCAGCAGTAGGAAATGGAGCCAGGCTGTTGGCAAGATCATGGGGAGTCCTTGCACCTTCAGATTTGTGCTGGCAGCAGAGTCCCTTTCCTGCACACACACAAGGATGGCTTGGCCCCAGCAAGGGCTCATTAGAGCTGTACCTCTGTGCTCTGAAAGCTAATTTGAAATAGGGTCCTGTAAATTCATGAAAACATATGCAGCAACTGTTATTATTAATAATACAGGGGGGAAATTTTGGCAACATTTATGGAAGAAATTCCACTGACTTCAGCAGGTTTTTGAGTCTGGCCAAAAACTGTTCTCTTGATCAGCACAAATATGCCTGTAAAAGAGAGGATTCTGCTAAGGCCCAAGTGAACAAGGGAGTTTGTGGATCCTCATATTAATCATTATAAGAAACTAGTCCTTGCATTGTGGAATGAACACAGAGGTGAACACAAGAGCAGGGATGACACCCCTTTATGGACACAGGGTCCTTATTTTAAAAAGTGTTGACAGCTTCTGCTTTAATAACATTTGTTTGAATTGCAGATTACAGTTGTATATGAAGGATGGTTCGTCCAACGGGCGAACCCTACTTCTGATCTTCTTACCACACCTAGTAGTATATTAATATATTTTTTCTGTGAAATCTAAAAATTTTCTGGAATCAAACAGGTTATTCATGTTAACTCACTAGGGCATGGATCTTTAACATCTTTATCGTACTTTAGGGACTGATGCTGATCCAGCCTGCTGGATCTGGTTTGTGAGAAATAACCCTTTCACAGATCTCACAAAACAGATGACAGCCTTCCCTCAACTTTTCATACTTGCCTTACCAAGATCCCTTTCTAATCATAATAAAAGCTATATTTTTCAAAATATGACAGAGATACAAATGATTCTATGATTCTATGATTCTATGATTATTAAAAAAAATTAACCATTATCAAAGAAATAACTGGGATATGTGCCTTTTTTAGTTGACTCTTGTCAATACTTTAAAGACAGTTCCAGTCACAGTTATCTATGGTACAACAATATTTTATTCTTGTAAAGCACAGTCTATGACTATTTAATATTTAACACTGCAATTTGATCTTGAATGATACTACTTCAAATATTGATGAATAAAAATACTACTTAATTTCTTAAAATGTATAATAAATATTTGAAAAAGTTTTTCCTCATACTCCCCTAAATCCTATTGAGTTCCTAGCTGGAATATTCTACGTATGTTTTCAGATAAACACAGAAAGATTTTGTACTATTATGTATACAGTAATCATTTTTAATTATATAAATAGATTTTGCATAGGTTTTTATTCATTTTGGAATTTTGCAGAATTTTTTCTGTTGATCTGTTTATTGTCTTCAGAAAAGGTTTAAGTATTTCCCCTCCTGTTATGGTAACGTTATAAATTATTTAATTGGCTATATCACAGTATACCCATATACAAAACTGTGAACATTTTCTCTTAATACCTTTAATGAATGGTCCCTTTTTAAAATTTTAAACTCTAATTAGAAGTTCACAGGCTTAGTTGTCATGTGAGACTTGAGTTGGGATCTCTGAAGATTGCTATCCTTTTCTAGGACACTATGAAAGAAAAATCCCTTTCTCCATCATCCTAACTTCGTACTGTTTTATTATTTGTATTTCTCACCAAACCAATCATGTATCACAAATACTTATATAGACAGATTTTGAATTAGGGCAACACTCAGTGTGAATATCTTTCTCAGTGCAGCAGCTGGTTTTCATTTTCAGGTATTTATACCCAAAATGGAATTTTTCCATTATTATTTTTTAAGTGAAATATTATTTCCTATAAAAATATTTATCATCTCAAAGTCGTAAACTGTTATTTCTTTATTATTTCTTCTTTTTGTACTAAGAATCTTTAAACTCTCACTTAAAGCTAAGCTAGGCCACATCAAAAAAAAAAAAAAAGTATTCAGGTACATAAAGTAGATTGCAGCAGCAAAACTGTGATCCTAAAAAATAGACATTAAGTATACACTCAGTAAGTGGACATGAAAGTCTTCCCTGGCTACAAACCACAGGGAGAGAAACACCTTCCTGAAACACTGATTAGTGCTCAACTTCTGGAGAGCTACAGGCTTTCAGATGTTGCCCTGCACTCACTGTTTCTGACTAGCTGCTCCCTGCTCTGCATCCAGGCTGCTGGGGAAGTAAAATCACCGCTTTTCACTCAGATCCTCCTGCCAGCCAGGGCAGCCCTGGCAACATGCTGACACTAGGCTGGCAGCAGCATGGGAAGAGGGAGGGAGATGTCAGAGCATGGGCTACTGAAAATCTCTTTAAATCCTGGAAGTTTTTCTACATGTGTATTTATACTTTTATATAGGTAACTATATTTTATAGACATATATATTTTCTGGGCTCTCCAGTACAACAGAGACATGGACATACTGGAAAGAATCTAATGTAGGACCACCAAGATGATCAAAGGACAGGAGCACCTTTCCTGTGAGGAGAGGCTGAGAGAGCTGGGACTGTTCAGCCTGAAGAAGAGGAGGTTCAGGGGGGACCTCGTCAATGTCTGTAAATACCTGAAGAAGGGGGGCAAAGAAGACAGAGCCAGGCTCTTTTCAGTGGTGCCCAGTGCCAGGACGAGAGGCAATGGGCACAAACTGAAACTCAGGAGGTTCTGTCTGAACATCAGGAAGCACTTCTGTGCTGTGTGCGTGACTGAGCACTGGCACAGGCTGCCCAGAGAGGCCGTGGAGACTTCCTCATTGGAGATGTTCAAAAGCTGCCTGGACACGGTCCTGGGCAACCTGCTCTGGGTGTTCCTGCTTGAGCAGAGCATTGGACCAGATGGCCTCCAAGGTCCCTTCCAACCTCAACCATTCTGTGATGCTGTGATATGCAAACTTTAATTGCCTGTTTGGATCTTTACAGCACTGTGGCTACGTGAAAGTACTGCAAAGTGGGTAGACATTTTCATGATTTTTTTCAATATAAGGGCTTCTCTTATGAAAGCATTTCATTCACGTTACTGTAATAAAGAATGTGCCAGGTGTGGCTGGTGCAGGTTTCACTTCATCTATACTTCCATAAGAATATACAGAGCTATAGGCCATCCCAAACAGCAAGAACCTTTTCACTGAAAGGCACGGGACAGTAAATCAGTACAAAAAAATAAGAAGAGAGATAGAGAGCATGACAGAGAGCACAGAAATCTCTCCTTAATAAAATACATGAAGATATACTTAAATGAGGAATGTGATGTTTTAGCCCATCATTAACACTAGAGTTATTAGAAACACTCAAAGCAAAAGTAAACCTCAGGGCACCTAACCTGGGCAGACCAAGAGGAAGCAACAAGCTTCACACGGTCCCCTGGGGGAGAAGCAAGTGACCCACATTCAGAATCTGTGTGGAAAATTAAACACTTGTTCTTAGTAATCAGGTTTTTATCTCAAGATTGTGCTTCCTGTGTGAAACTGCAGGAGTTGCAGGTTTAAAGCAATAAAGCTTAGGTCAAGCTGTATTAATATTTTAGAAGGTCACCTGGCAACATTCACTAGGCTACTCTTTAAGCCTCATTTTAATTTAATTCTAGACCTTATGGTGGATGAATTTTATAACATGGCTGAGGAGCTGGAATAGCTGATGTATAATTTCTACCAGCTAACAGCAATATCAAAGCCGTTCCTTTTTTTTTTTTTTTAATAACTGTGGTATATTTAATAAATCAACAACCTGTATAGGACCAAGGGTATTTTTAAAAATTAGAGCTACATATATTGTCTATCCACGTAGACACCGATTTGCTTAATGTATTATACTTAGGATTTTCTTGTGCATTTTAAAACAGAATTTTATCCAAGTACAAGAATGTTTTATTACAGGTACAGAACAACTTCATTTTGTTGGGTTCTGCCCTATGGTCACATCCAGATGAAATACAGATGAACAAAACATAATTTCTCTTTAAAAATCAGTGTCAGCAGGGAAACCTTCAGATCCTTGTTCCAGGGACTGCTAATGTATTTTGCATGAAACAATCACAGAATGAAAGAAAAAAAAAAAAGCAGAAAGTGGAATTTTTGACAGCCCCATTCCTCTTCCAAAGGGAAAATCACAAAATAAAAGAAAAGAAAAGGAAAAAAAAAAAAAGCAGAATAGAATTCTCAATAGCCCCATTCCTTTTCCACAGGGAAAAGATGTATCACTAAGTTCCAGAACCATGCTTCTTCCTGCCAGCCCGGCGCAGTGGCTCTGCCTCCCAAGGTTAAGTGTGGAGAATACCCAGCTCCATGCTTCTGCTTTGCCTGGGTGGTGAGGTTGTTACCTTGGACAGGAAAATCTTTCTGGAGCTGAGGGGAATCCAGCTTTTCAACTTTGTAAGGACACTTCTACTTTCTGAGAAAAAGACAGGCACCATCACAACAGTATGTGTTTCTTCTTTCCAGATACTGGTTTTGCAAGTCAGAATTGGTGTAATAGGTAACTGAAGTGGTTGTTGCTTTTATGTCTTGAAAGACGTAGAAAGAGCCCCAGGGCTGGAAGGTAGGAGATGTCCTGGACCAGGGACAGAGCTGCGAAGTGTGCATGGTGCCCTTGGCTGTTTTGTTCTCCCCTCCTCCGGACACTCCTTTATGCTTTTCCCTCCTTAATGGTTGTGATTACAGGTTAAACTGACAAACTTCAGCATGGCACAACCAAGAGACAGACACATGCCCATACCCAAATGATGACTTTGCTTTCCCCAAACACACTCCTCATCCTGGAGAGCAGCCTTGGGCCATGAGTTCCTCCAGCTTTGTCTGCATCAATGAGAACTGCAGAAGATACCTGCGTACTCTCCATCACAGGCTCCCAGGGCTGTGAACCTCATTTTAGTTCTCTAATGCTCTGCATTCACTGCACGGAAGTGCCCAAATTGGGTTTCTGAATCGCAGTCCCCATGACAACTTAACAAAGACAAACTTAATCTTCCAGCATGAGAGAAAATAGAAGTCTGGGGAGGGATAGACTACTCTAAAAATGGTCAAAACTCCAGGCTTTCAATTTCTTGGAAAACAGTTCTTCTAGTTTAGAATGAGAACCTATACTTGTTGTCAGATCAGACAGCCGAGTCATGACATACACCAATATGGTTAAATCATGCTCATTTTATTACCCGAATAGCGACATTCTTATACTTTTCGTAGCATGCGGAAGCAGCACTGTAATTGGTGGCACGGCCGGTGCATGTGGCCAGCACGCGCTAATTCTGCTACGCTGATTGGGTCTGCATTGCCCAGCACGCGTGATGCAAAGCATTCTGATGTTGGTACTTAGTTTCTTCTGCTGCTTTCTTCCCATACTGGAGGAGCTGATTTTGCAAATTGCAACAGCGCCTTAGTCCCTGTTTTTTATCCTCCAAGATCAGTTCAGTGACATTCCCGCGGAACCTCCCCGCATTCCTCCCTGTAGCTTGGGTTGCTCATTTTCAGCACATCAGGGCCTCCCTGCTGTTTCAAAAAGTCCTCAACATATACTGTATTTTGTTAGCACCCATGAAAGAAAAATCACCTTCCAGAATCACATCTGCATCTCCCATCCAGGATATAGATTCTGCATCCATTAATTGCAGTTGAGCATTTATTTTGCAGAAATAATGTATCACTGGACTAGAGATGGATGCATGACAAGGGGGTTGTAATGTAGTGACGATGACTCTCAGTGTTGATAGTGAAGTGATGAAAAGATTCTAGCTGGAGAGACAGCATTAAAAAGTTACATTTTTATCCTGGTCTCTGTCTGACTTCCCTCTGTTTTTTTCAAAATCTTGGCTGAAGAAAGTTGTGTAGCAAGGCTAGCTCAGTATCTTGCTTATGACAGTATCTTACTGGAGATCTCCTCTTCCCTTTTCCTCTTCCTCTACTATTCTCCCCATCCTTCAGTCTGCAGCTGTTACCCCAAGTAAGCTCAGCTGCTCTCAGGGTAAGCACACTTTTTTCCTTCCTCCAGAGGTCCCCAAGCCCATTCACTGCTTTCTTGAAGAAACAGAAAGACAACAGATATCTGGGTGCAGGAGCCCAAGGCACCAGGATTACGTCAGACTTGTAAATCTGTTGTTTCGATGTCCCATTGAAAGAACCACATGTAAGAATTTGACTTTATAATTCCTTAGAGAATCATAGATTTGAAGGCAATTTTTTATGAAATCTTTTTGTAGTAGAGCTGTAAATATGTAAAAGTTTTTTCTTGTTATTCTGTACAAGCTGGATCACATCTGTTGCTTTATGCAGTTGCCTTGAAGGAAAAACAGATGCTCTTTCCAATTAGATTACCCCGCTGAAGCTTAAAGCCAACTTTGCATATTCAGAAGACCAGTCATCCCTTTATCCTCAAAATAGTTCACCTTTTCTATATTAAAATTTCCATATATATAGGGAGCTTATAAGAAAGACTTTTTACTAGGACCTGTAGTGACAGGACAAATGGCAATGGTTTTAAGCAGAAAGAGGGTAGATTTAGATTGGATACAAGGAAGAAATTTTTCATGATGAGGGTGGAGAAACATTGGAACAGGCTGCCCACAGAAGCTGTGGACGCCCCATCCCTGGAAGTGTTTGAGGCCAGGTTGGATGGGACCCTGAGCAACCTGATCTGATGGAAGGTGTCCCTGCCCATGGCAGGGGGGTGTATTGGGTTTACGTGGTAAAGGTTTGCTAGCAGGGGGGCCACAGGGGTGGCTTCTGTGAGAAGATTCCAGAAGCTGCCCCATGTCAGATAAGAGCCAGCTCCAGCCGGCTCCAAAAGGGACGCGTCGCTGGTCAGACCTGAACCAGTGAGCGATGTTGTTTGTGCCTCTGTGAGAACATATTTAAGAAAGGAAAAAAAACTGCTGGGCAACAGCAGCTGGGAGAGAGAGGAGTGAGGAACAGCCCTGCAGACACCAAGGTCAGTGCAGAAGGAGGGGGAGGAGGTGCTCCAGGCGCCGGAGCAGAAGTTCCCCTGCTGCCTGTGGTGAGGACCATGATGGAGCAGGCTGTCCCCCTGCAGCCCATGGTGTACCACATGGAGCAGATCTCCACGCTGCAGCCCGTGGAGGAGCCCACGGTGGAGCAGGTGGATGTGGCCTGAAGGAGGCTGCAGCCCATGGAGAGCCCCCGCAGGAGCAGGCTCCGGGCCGGACCTGTAGCCCGTGGAGAGGAGCCCACGCAGGAGCAGGTGATCCGGTGGGAGCTGCCACCCGTGGGGGACCCGTGCTGGAGCAGTTTGCTCCTGAAGGATGGACCCTGTGGTACGGACCCATATTGGAGCAGCTCTTGAAGAGCTGCAGCCTGTGGGAAGCCCACGCAGGACCCGTTCGGGAAGGACGGCATCCCGTGGGAGGGACCCCACGTTGGAGCAGGGGAACAGAGAGCGACCATGAAGGAGCGGCAGAGACGAAGCGATATGGACTGACCGCAGCCCCCATTCCCCGTTCCCCTGTGCCGCTCGGGGGGAGGAGGTAGAAGAGGGTGGATGGGGGGCGAAGGGGTTTTTAGTTTGCTTTTAGTTTCTCACTGCTCTAGTTTGCTAGTTATAGTAATAAATTATACTAATCTCCCTATGTTGAGTCTGTTTTGCCCGTGACGAGAATTAGAGAGTAACTTGCTTGTCCTTATCTCAACCCTTAAGCCCTGGTCCATCATATTTTCTCCCCCTGTTTCTTTGAGGAGGGGGAGTGAGCGAGCGGTTGTGGTGGAGGTCGCCTGTTTAGCTGGGTAAAACCACCACAGGGGGTTGGAACTAGATGCACTTTAAAGGTCCCTTCCAACCTAAGACGTTTTGTGAATCTATGAAAAAAAATATTTACTGTGTACTAGTGTACCATAAGTCATGTTTTATAATTGAAAAGCAATAAAATATGACTATTTTCAGCCAGTAGTGTGTGTTATCTCTGATAGCACTGTGCTGAAACCTCCAAGTTAACACTTCTAAAAATGGAAATTCAGGTCAGAAAAGTGCTGATTCATGAGACTTTAAATTCTGCTCCAAAAGGACAGTGTTGGGAAGGTGCATCCTTCAGAAATGACATTTTCAGGGCTTTGCAGCCTTATACCGTAGCAAGTGATACCTTCAGAGAAAAGTTGGCACTAGCAATTCTATTATTAATGAATCTATACATTAAAAGCATTCTGTATATTTTATGCTGCTTTTGCCTTTTGCTAAAACCTAACAGAAACGATCTTAGCAGACTACATTTTCTGCAACATGACTGGCCTCCTCATTACCAAAGAAGGATTTGGAGTTCTGACTAAAGGATTCTTTAGCTGATGGCAGTCCTGAAAAGCTTTTCTAATAAAGTCCTGTACCAGCTATATTGAAGAAGCAATGGATGACCCCAAATTAGATTTGAATAGTAAAAGGTGTTGGTGAACATAGGCATAAATATATTGCAATAGAGGAAAAATCATCTTTTCTCTTTCCTCTTTCCTTCAGAGGCAGTTGGAAGAACTTCACCAATACCTAATCTGTTGTTAAGGAACCAGGTATGATTTTGTGACTGAGTGGTCCAGAGCAGTACACTGGAACCATGTGAGATTAGTCCTGTAATAGGACTTTATCCATCTGTTCAGTTGTGCAGCAATAAAAATTAGGTCAGTTTTTTAGTCCCCAGATTTACTTCTTGTTTTCAAGTCAGAATACAAGAGCAGCTCATGCTTCTAAGCTTGTTCAAAAGATAACTGAGAGGTAATTCAGTTAAACTATACCCATGCTTTTATGGAGGTGGAATACAAATGGGCTCTCTAATTAAGTACAGAAAGGAAATGAATGAGCCAGAGGATGGATAATAAAGCAGGAATTCAGAAGAAACTTGAGTGTGTAGGTGACCACTGGAACACATTGGCAAGGAGAGCAGAAAGCCTCCAGATCTCAATGTCTCCAAGTTAGTATGAGAAGCTCTCCTAGAGGTTATGGTTAAGTACAGGGCAATGTACAGGTTACTGCCCTGAGCTACCTACAGTTTTATGGCCTGAGGTATGCAGTAGTTAGGCTAAACAATCTAACAGTCTTCTCTTTTTTAAAAACTGCCCATCCCACCCCACAATTGTCTCTGGAGGAGACCAGAATAAGTGAACTGCTGCATAGTGAAAGAATGGATGTGCTGAGATAGTCCCTGGGCAGCTGCTTTGGGCAGCATGCTGGCTCCCTTCGTGCCATTTCCTGGAGGGTCATTTTTTGCTAAAACAAATTAAATAGCCTGGCATATCTAGGCCATGCCATTTTGCAGCTGGGTTACTCAGAGACAGGGAATCAACTCATCTCGAAGTTTTCTCTCTCTCAAATGTCTCTTTCAATATGAATCAAACCTCCTACTTCTTACTTCACCAGCATGAAAGTTCAGGTGCAGCCTGAAATGTGTAGACTTGACTAACTTTCACATCTTTACCTTGCAATCTGTGGTCTTAAAATTAAAAGTTAACTTCAACTATAAACACAGACCCTTCCACAATTGCAGCTGCTTCAATTACTTGTTACATTAATATTTCAAAGTTAGTATGTACTCCTTTGAATATTCACTTGCTTGCTTTATTTAGCAAATTTATTTTTAAAATCATATTTACAAACATTATTCAGAAGGATAGAAAATATTTCTGTGCCTCCAAAATGTAAGTTAGTTCATTTTACTTACCCATGAAATTATGAGAATTATCAGCTATTACCAACAAAATCAACTTCCAGTAACTTGAATCTCAAATTTCTTTCTGCAGAAGCTCATCGTTTAGTAAGTGTATTTGTCCTGCTGCTGACAAGAATAAATTAATCATTTATCAAGCACTTCTCTACATATTGTTCTTCAAAAGTAATTCTTTTCTCTAAAGAGATTCCCAAAAGATTTCTGATTAACATAATGTAAACATTAAAAAATCAAATCTAAATTTTATTCTTGTGTTCACTGTATTCATACATATTATCTCCCATATTGTATGTATACATATGTCTGCAAGTGTGTTTTATATATTCCTACGTATACTAAATTCTTCATCAGAGAGCGATAATCATTTTACCATTTGTGTTATGCTATTAGATGTTTATATTTGAATATATTTCTAGAAGTATAGCTACATGAAGCACTTAGATGCTTCATATCCATAAGTATTGCTAATGAAACAGAACAACAACAACAACAACAAAAACTGATTTATATAGACAAAATGATAACAAATAAGAACAAACTGCCTTATGTGGTTTAGCTCTTTATCAACAACTGTCTGGATACTTTTTTCAAAGACCTAAGAGCCAAATTGTGACTGTTCAAAAATATTTCCCTCAATTTTTGCATAACCTCTGAAAGGGTTTAAGATATCCCCATGAACTTTAGTATACTGAGCTTCACAGCTTTCTTCTAGGCTGAGTGAGTAATGGTATTTAACATAATATTTTTTTAGGGACTGGTGTAGCCATCAGGTCAGCTCATTAGATGATGTACTCCCAGGCTTGAGCAGAACTACTTTTGTGTATAGCGTCAGGCTCTGGTCCTAAACCTTTAAACTTGATACCCAGAGTTAGCAGTCTAGCATTTAATAAAAGGCCTGACGTCAGTTATGCCAAGGATTTGTCATTCTGTGCCACCTGTTCATTTTGCCTGTCTTTGGAACCAGACCCTTCACGGTCCAATTGTTGCCAAATACATTTTCAGGTTGCAAACTTTCAGCCCCAAATCCTCTGTTTAAGAAGTTTATGTCAGCTGTGTGGGAAATTGGTAAGAAAATACAACTAAAATTGCAGGTGGAATCCAAGACCTTCTGAAGGCAAAGGTAAGACTCGTCCTGGTCATCAGCCTCTGCATAGATGCTTACAAAGGGCTGTACCTATCATTGAATCCAGTGTGCAGAAGCTTCAGAAGTCTGGGCAATTACACTGGGACTACAGGGGAAGTGTGGTTCTCAGATATATATGGATAAAAGTCTCAGAAACAGTCCTGGAAGACTTAACAGGATGTATTCATTTTTGAGTGGGATCTATAAAGGAGCATAACATCTCTAGAACAGTGCCATATTGGTTTAGCATGAAAATCATTCTACTATGGAACGCCAGAAGCCAACCAGTCAACCACCTGTGCCATGTTTGAGGGCTTGACTGGAACACATGAAATGCGTAGATTTTGCAGTGATCCTGTATTCACCAGCAGAATGACCAATCTGTCAGTCTTGTGAATGCTCTTCAATACAGCCATGTGTGGACAGACTTTGTAGGCAGTGGTTTCATTGGTTCATCTTAGGACATTCGTCACAGATAGATCAGATTGAAAGGGGAAATGATCTATTAACAAAAAAAAGAAATTGAAGAGAAGAAATGGATGAATCTGCCAATTGCAGGGTGTACTTCTCTAGTTATCAATGTCTACTTTAGGGGGAAAAGGAGATGCAAGCTGAAAAGCTACAAACAGCAAACATGCTCATTTGCATTGAGCAGCTTATGCCTCTAATATGTACCAAGTCACGTCTGCTTCTTGTTTATTCCTCCTTTGTATAAACCCTATGCATATGCACATCTGCATTAGCCTCTTTATTTTCTTCTGAGTTGAAGATGAATTATGACCCTTGGTGAGCACTTCATGCAGATTTTATACTCCAGCTGGTTTTCCATGTTGTAGTTGTAGTTTTCCTATAGCCAGATGCCAGTGGTTCAGCTGATTAAGCTCCCTGGCGTCCAGTCACAGACACAGCTGCAGACACTTTTCTAATGGAGGCCAGATATAAAAACCTTTGCACCACTCTAAAAATGGCTGCACATTCCACCATTTAGCAAGATGAGAGCACTATCATACAAATGCAGTGAAGTTCTTGTACAGAAGAGATTGAATTTAATGTCTTATGCTGAACCACTAGTACTGGTTTTGGAATAGTTTTGTATTTGATATTTTTAGAAGACTTGTGCAGGTAGAACTCTAAATTTTTAACACCTGGATTAAGATTTAAGAGATAAACTAGAGATACCACCCTACTTCTTTTCTAAATAATAGCTGTCTTCTCAAGAAAGGCTGGCTGGAAAGTTTTTCTAATAGGCAATTTTTGATTTGTCTAAAGTATAATATCCTGTGGAAATATACCGATTTCAGAGAATGTATGTTACAAACCGTCCTTCCAGCCCTGATGCTGGACAGTCAGATAGCCTGAGTTGCCAGCTGGCCCAGAAGTAGGACAGCTTCCAGTTCAGCCAGAGATTAGTGGCTTCCAGGTCCCCAGAACCATCTGGGAGAACTTTTAGGTCAAAACTAATTTATTCTTTTCAAAAGAGATTTCATGTGTTTCCTGTTTTATGAGGTTGATTTTCATTTCAGTTGTTTTTGATGTAAGGTCTTTACTACAAGCTGGAAATCAAAACAGCTTAAAATCTTAGCATATTCCTTGAAATTTTAGAGCTCCCTTTGCAGTCACGGCCTGAAAGTCAAGTGCTGGGCCTGCCTTCCACTGCACTACAGGTATGAGCAATCGAGACAAATTGACTTCAGGCACAGATGTAGTTAATCAAGCAGAGGGAGCTTAGAAGACCTGAGAGAAAATAGGAGCTGAGGATCTAGAGAATGAAAATATCAATCAGAAAGCAGAAAGGAAATCAAGAAGTTGAAGAGATAAGTCAAGAAGATTTACTTTGTTGTGCAGTGATGTATGAAAAGGGCGTCAGTGTCCTGGGCTGGGACAGATGTGTAGTGCTTAGGCAGCGCTCCATGTGACGTATGTGACTGTGGAAGAGAGAGTTGGTCAAACACTGATGTATTTTTATATGAGTTTTTTAAGAACTACAAATTCAATCACATCTATAGAAAGATGACTTTTATTTTCCTTTTAAAATCAAGGCAATGGGTTTAGCTCTGCTGGTATATGGTGTTTTCTTAGCCAACCTGCACAACCTGTGGGATTTGTACGACAGAATGGTCAATGCCTACAGCCTTTACAATGGAATGACAAAGGAGTTTTTGGCAGAATGGAAATGTCTCTCCAATTGCCTGATCATGCATTTACATATTCTGAAAATTAATTAATTTCCCTACTAGGTATGCAGGTATTGGAATAGATTAGAAAATTCCAGTTGAACACAATTGCTTGTTTTTGTTATCAGTTGATTTCCATAGCTATTTTGTAACAAACTAAAAAGCCTTAGCATTTACAGCTCTTCTGGTCATGTTTCAGAGTCAATCAAATAAAGAGAAATAATTCTGTCCTTGTTTGAATATGGTCTATCAATTTACTTAGAGAATACTTAGAGAATCTCTGCTTATGATTAAGTTTTGTAGAATTAATCCCGTATTTGGAGAAATATTGGGAACTTTGAAGTTCAAAATTAATAGAATATTTTATTAAAAAATAGTTCAGGAAGTAATTTCTCCCTCTGTTCTGCCGTGGAACGTATAATCTTTTCTAATACCCTCAATGATAAACTTAATAATCTAAACACACCAAGAGTCTGATTTTTTGGCACTTTCAGTCTTTCTAACCATCATTTAGCATAAACTGTGCTCAAAGTGATTTTGATAATCTACTGATCGTTTTCAAGATTGGTTGCTAAACAATAACAACAAATTGCAGCCAGCTTGAACAGTAGCTTAAAATAGCTTTTGTATTAGATTTTTATCAGCTTTTATTGTGACGTACAATCTGTTAATATGGTAATTTTGATAACACCGCTTTTATACTTGCTTTAGAGTGCAGGAAAATTAATTGCTCTCCTAATCTTTACAGAGCTGATAGTTTTGGGATACTTGTCTGTGTTGCATACAAATACTGGTTCTTTGTTGTTTAGCTAAAAACAAATAGCTGTTAAATTAGACCTAATTTTTTAGATAGGTTGCAGTCTTTGGATAATTTCCCTTAAGTGTACTTCTTTCTGCACTGCATCTCTCACTTAAAAAAAAAAAAAAAAAAAAAGATTACCCCAAATTATTTTTCTGTAGTAAATACAAGAACTTACCATACAAATGCATAATCTTGTTTTAAAGTTTAATGTTGACTGTCTTAAATTACAGCCTTTAGGCTGTAAAGGCATAGATTCCCAATGTAACTTATGTAATTGATTTCTATTGGGTTTATTTACATTCCTATTCATATTTCTGTATGAAGCGGCTCTTATATGAAGCAGTAGTCTAAATTCTGCTACTACATGCATGTCATTCTTTAGACTGCCCATTTGGAGATACTTGCAGCTAGCACCAATTATGTCAGAAACCTCCCAGAAAATACGTTTAAGAAAATATACATCTTGCTTGCCTCTGGAAAACAGAGCTGAACGATGCTATTCTTCCTCCTTTTAAATTCTTCTTAATCCTTCCTTTTGTCTGATTGTTGTATAATCTGTGACCTATTCCATACAAAAAAAAAAAAAAAAAGCTACTTTTCCGAATTACACTGTCGTGTTCTAGTTCAGGTTTTCTTCAGAGGTTCAAGAAGCAAGCATATCTCTCAGTGCTTTCCATAATGGTCTTGACATCATCCATTTCATTTTGCACTAAAGCATCAAAACTTGGTGAGGGGAGGAAAAGAATAGCTCTGAGCTCACTGAATGGCAACACCTGAAGTTTCAAATTTTCCCTTTTTATTAGGAATGTTACTGTATCTACTTTAAAGGGGAACACAAGCAAACATTTGCTTCCTACAGTATTATTCTTCTTTCCAAGTAATAAATGGTAGACAATGAAAAGGAAAAGAAAATTTATGTGAAAATGGGTAAAAACCAAAGCACATTGTTTTTAAAAAAAAAAAAAAGTGTGATGGTATGAAGATATGATTCAAAAAGTAAAATGCAGGATGTTGTAGGAAAGCTTGTGGTTTTAAATAGTAAATGAAATTGAAAATATCTTGTGATAATTCCCTGTCCAAAATGGAAAAGGTTTTATAAATTCCAATATTTTATCTCAAATGCTCTTCAATATGCCAAAAACAGATGGAAGAAAAGCATTTATTTACTTCATAATCAAAGTTTCTGTAGTACTCAAATCAACAAGTCATTACTCCTTAGGACACGTTTAAATTATTCTTATTAAAAGCATACCCAGTTAACATTTTAATTATTTTTACTGATATGAAATGTGCAGTAGAGCTGACCCTTGTTCCAATACTAAGAAGGTCTTAGATCAATAAAGAAAGCACGTTTTGAAAGAGAGTTTTGGAAACTGAGGGTATAAAAAAGAAATGAAGGAATAACATAAGACCAGAGATGCTTGTAAGGGTACTTGGAACATAAAAGCACCTGGTTCATAAAGTTATCTGGTTAAGGACTATCCAGTGTGAAAGAAAAAACAAATAAGGAAACTGATAAATGAAGTGCACGCAGGCATTAAGGACCAGCTGGCAATGGGGACAACAGGCAAGACTAGAGCCCACTAGCCTCTGAAGGATGGGCCCTCAAAGGAGCTGCAGGATGCACTCAAACACCTGCTCACGGAGGAGCAGCCCCATCGTATCTCTTCTCCTCCTTTTCCTGTGCTTGTTCCTCCTCAATCCCCTGATTGCCCCCTTTCCTCACCTCTTGCCCTTCTCCTGAACATCTCATGGTAGGCTTTGCACAGTCCTATGAGCCCCCTCAAATATCCCATAATACTCATATTAGTTTTGTTTCCCCCTTTGTACTGGTAACAAAGCTCAGGCTGATCCTGGTGTCCACAGGATTTGTCCAGCCACACAGCACGAGTGAAGAAGTTGAGTTCAGTGACTTCTGGCCAGCTCAGTCCTCACAGAGAGTGCTGCATGCAAACATGCACAGGGTAGATTTCAAAAGCTGATTTGTATTCATTAAATTCTTTTCACTAGCAGAAGAAGGTTAAGTCCTTGGGGACAGATCAGTTCCTCCCTAGGCAAGTAACTAAAGCAGGCAAAAGGAAACACCTTCTAGAAATGCAAGGTTACCTCTAAAATACATTAAATAAATATTTGTCCTTAAAGATATCTACATGTATGTGTACAACTGCAAATTTTGTATAGCAGTAATATCTAAAATGAGATTCCACTTTAGACTGAAGCCACCTGAATGTGCCTGTAGGTGAAGTAGTATCTAAACTGCCGTGTTATTAGTCGATAGAGGTATAGGATTTGATTCAATTGCCTAAATGCTGACATCTGAGGCGCCCTGGCATGCCTGAGACACTTACCTAGGTCAGCCAGATACAACACAGGAAAAGAGGAAGACCTGTGCTCTTCCAAAGCAGAAGGTAGTGACCAGGCAGGATGTCCTGTGGCATAGCAGGTGATGATATACACTTGTATTTGGACAAACTATCTACACCCCCAGCCAATTCAGGCAGTAGAGTTTGCAGTCTATCTGGTCAGACGTAGGCATCTGTTTTAGGGAGAGCTGAATAGTTCTCTCAACTTCACTGAGCAAGCTGACTAAAGCTCTTGTTACTGGAACTGGAGTTTAGACTTGGATGTAATGTGAAGACAGACACATTTCAGTGCCTACAGTCCACCAAGGAAAGGCCAAGACAGGTTTGCACACAGAACTCTCTCAGAAGGTCCCCATCCTGCATATGGTTGTCTTCATACGTGAAAGATGTTCCCATGGGACTGATCAGCCTGGGAACAGAATCAGCACAATGATGAATTAAAGACCATATGAATTTCAGGATTATAGATGCTCTTCTCAGTCCTGTGTAATTCTGTTTAAGTACTGCCCCATCAGGAGAGAACCAGACTTCTCCATCTCACACGTAGATTTATCTCTCCTTTTACATATTTATTGTCCCTGGGCAAAGTACATCACTTTAAAAGTGATTTTATCTCATAACTCTCATAACTCAGATGCTTCTGAGATACCAGATAACAAATATAAATCCACCATCCTTCAGAATTGATAATTCTTTAAGTGCCTCTTTTAGTCTGATTTCATCAGACTTTCCTGCCTTTGAGGTGCCCCTTTATGGACAAGTCTCACAGTATTACCTACTCAGTTAGTTGTCTCTGAACAATTATTTGTGTGGATGAGAATAAAGCTGATGGAAATATATTATTAAAACATCTATGTTTTTTGAAGATATTAAACCAGTAAGATCTCAGGAAAATTCCCATTAAAAGATTTTCCACCTACTGCCTTTTATGGTGCAAAATTTAAAAGTGCATTCTTCAAATTACAAAAAAAATGTAATTATCATAGGACCAAATATAATGAAAGCTTACAGAACATATCTATTGAATATAATACTGTTAGATCATTGCTTCAATCTGCTATGTGGTATTTTTCAGTATGGTATAACAGCTGTTTCTTTTAAATGAGCTACTATACGTAGCTGTAAACCTAAGTCAGCTACAGTTTATACAAATCTTATTTTCAAAGTTTGTTCACCTGGATCTTACCATTTATTAATATGATAATAATTGTTATATTGTGTATATTTTAGTAATGTTATTTCTGTGTAAATAGGAACCTAACATAGAATTGGTGTTTGGCTGTGTTACCAACAATTTCCACCTCAATCTTTTCTGAGAAACATCAACAAAAAATGGTTTGATAATTTTATTTTGTCATTCGTATAGGCCTATAAAAGTAATTCCCATACTGCTTTTCAGTCTCAGGTTGAAATGTGTATTCGTTATTACAACAACAGCACCTGCAGTGGACTATTTTGCTTCAAAACGTTTCTATGGGCATCGCTTAATTTCCTGAAAGCAGAAATGTCTGATTCCTTTTGTCAAGAGCATCTTCAAATAATGGAATGTGGTTAACACTTTTTGATATACTGACATTTTCCAAGCTTGAATTCAGTGCTTAGGAGTTTGAGCAGCCCGACACTCTAGCCACAGTGAAGTACTACACATTCATTTTATCAAAGAGCTCGCTTGTACAGCAGATGTACCTTTCCATGGCAAGGCACAAGAGCAGAGCCCAGGAGGACAAGCTTGGAGAGGTACGTGCTGGCTCCCACACCTCTGCACCATTCCTGCAGAGCAGGGAGCATGGTGGAGTATGGTGTAGAGATACCTGAAAGGTTCCAGCAAATCCAAGCAGCCGCACTGGGCCAGACTCACAGCTGAGGTGGATGTGGCAAGGAGCAGGGCCCAGGACAGCATGAAACGCTGCCAGTTTCTGCAGCAAGGTGGGCCATGTTCAGGGAACCACTGCTGAATGATGTCTGGGTCAGGTGCCAGCCAGTACAATGGGAATGTACAGAGTTAAATGAGTAGCTTTGGTGCTTTGCAGTGTGGAGAGGCTAAAACATAGATCATAGAATCATAGAATCACAGAATAGTTTGGGTTGGAAGGATCATCTAGTTCCGACCCCCCTGCCATAGGCAGGGACGCCACCCGCTAGATCAGGTTGCCAGGGCCCACCCAACCTGACCTTGAACACCTCCAGGAATGGGGCCTCCACAGCTCTGGGCAACCTGTTCCAGTGCCTCATCATCCTCATAGTAAAGAATTTCTTCCTTATATCTAAGCTAAAACTACCTTCTTTAACTTAAAGCCATTGCCCCTCGTCCTATCCCTACACTCCCTGACAAAGAGTCCCTCCCCAGCGTACCTGTGGGCCCCCTTTAGGTACTGGAAAGCTGCTATAAGGTCTCCCTGCAGCCTTCTCTTCTCCAGGCTGCACAACCCCAATTCTCTCAGCCTGTCTTCATAGGAGAGGTGCTCCAGCCCTCTGATCATCTTCGTGACCCTCCTCTGGACCCACTCCAACAGGTCCATATCCTTCTTATGTTGGGGGTCCCAGAGCTGAACGCAGGACTGCAGGTGGGGTCTCACAAGAGCAGAGCAGAGGGGGAGAATCACCTCCCTTGACCTGCTGGCCACTCTTCTTTTGATGCAGCCCGGGATACTGTTGGGTTTCTGGGCTGCAAGTGCACATTGCCAGCTCATATTGAGCTTCTCATCAACCAGTCATCAATCAAGATCTCTGCTGTGTTTTTTCTAAGTTACACCCAAACGTAGCAACGATTCCTTTGCCACAAGGATGTGAAGATCTTCAACTTACTGCTTCTTGACACACAAAACTTTGCAGCGAGAATCCCTAGTAAATACTTTAGTTAAAGAATTGAGAGAAGCTTTTTGGTTTTCAAAGAGGCTTCTTACAAAGGGAAAGGAGAAAGATGTCCCAAGCTAGGAAATTACAGAATGTGCACCAGCCACACATGCTTCCTCTGATATTCTGAGCATTGGTTGCCTCCCACCTTCTCTAATTCATAGACTGTCAAGTAGAGAGCCACCCAAGTGCAAGTACAAGGAAGTGAGGAGTATACTAGCTGAAGGAAATCATTTGTTTGTTTTTCCTAATTATTCACCCAAAAGAAATTCACAGAGAGATTGCATGCTGTTAAAACTTGTGTACTGATCCAATCAGATGTTTCTGTACTCTGACAGTAGGTGCCTCAAGGAACAGCTTTCACCTCATTTTTTCCCATCCCGTTAACATTGCATCATGGAGCTGCCCTCATCTTTGGAACTGAGAAAGTCATTGTTTGGAAACAGGAAACTATTGTGTAATCTTCCATGGTCAAACAGGGGAGAAGAAAGCAACAGTTCAACAGTTTTCATTAATCATTTTTTTTTTCTTTTATATTTTTCTTAATATTTCACCAAGGCTAAATACAGCTAATTGAACATATTTTTTCCTTAAGGCTTCTGTGAAAATTCAGCTTATAATTAGAGTGACCTGTGAATCTAACAGCATTCATTTCAAATTACTTTCATTTGAATTAAATCAGTAACCTTTAACTCTGATAATGCCATGGAGAAAAAAATATATATCTTTTCGGGATTTCACTTAAGACAACTCTTTGGACTGACAGCAGAAAATCCCCATAGTCACCAGCAAAACAAGATTTACTCATCAGTAACACAGAAAATCATTTTGATCCACTACAACTACCTCAGCCTTCTCACAGAGATGGATCAGCAGTGACCCAAATCAGCCTTCCTAGCAAGGGGGTTGACTTTCAAGCAGTTACTCTTTCTCACTCTAAAGAAGAGAAAATTTCTATCAGTGATTAAATGACATTGTTACTGCAAAAAAATGTTGCCTGGCTAAATAATACTTCACCTTCTGCAGGAGTTTAGAAAGGAGGCTCCTGGTTTCATTTATTACAAAGATTTGGATACCAGGACACTCTACTTCCATCCAGGTACATCTATCAGACCAACAGTGAAATTAAATGTTTGCTTTTCTTTATTTCTTCTTTACTACTGCTGTTTTTCACTTCTATATGGAAATATGTCAGTAAACAGAGAGGGAAGAGGGGGTACTTTCATTACAGCATTGCAGGCACTAAATGTGACATTGTCTTGCTGAGACCAGAAAACATGATTTTCTAAATCTTGAGTTTCTATAAACCATGAAAGATTGATATCTCTCTTGGGTGGTGTGAAAAGAAAATTTTTTTTTTGAGGCTGTCTGGTGTTTAAAAAAGTGTCCTACAAACTGGCAAGTACTTCAGACATTGGCTATATTTCAGTTTATCCACATGAACTGAAAGCAGGAGCTACAATAACAATGAACAGGACTCCACAAATTCAGTGGAAGGATTAGCCATTTTGATTTGAGACATTAAGCTTATTCATTTCCTTGCAGATAGAAAGGAAAACATGACCATATGCACTCAGCTGATGTGATCATTGGTTTCCTACTCACAGAAGATACTAATTGCTTGTACCTAAACACTAAAGCCTGTGAGGTTATTCTGTAGTGAAGCTGGACTCTAGCAATGCATTCTTAGAGACGAATTGAGGCTGGACTGTGAGAACCACAAGTACAAATACGAGATTAAAAAAAGGAACAGATAAACCTATGAAGTCAAATATAGATATGCTAATAATATATAAATATAGTCTACATACTAATAGTCTAACAGTCAAGTATAGATATACTAGCCCATCTGAGGTTCGATATTAAGTGCCAGTAAGATAGATTTTTAGATCACTAGAAGGAATTCATAACATATTTAGAAACACTGTGGCAGCAAGATGCCACTGGAATCGATGGGAATTAGTTGCTGGAAAACTCTGCGGGTGCCTTTCTGTGGCTTTTGGCGTCTCAATACTTGAGATACCTTCAATGATAAGTTCTCACCAGTAGAACAGGGAAAAACACACCACCTGTTTTAGGAAGCTGGTGGAGGAATACCAGAGATCCTCAGGGAAAGACATTTAAGAACAGCCGTGATGCTGTTATTGCTCTCTGATGATTTAATCAAAGTGAAGTGATAAAAAACAGGTGAAAGAAGGGATGTATACACAGAATAAATGAAGAAAGAGGTGCAGAAGAGGAAGAAGAAAAAAATTCAACTCCCAAGCTTTCCAGCAACCATGGAAAAGAAGTCAAAGACCAGGTGCAGCTGGAGACGGAATTGCCATGTGCCTCTTGGTATTGATCCAAAGGATTTTAGTAATGAAACAGGTCAATGTTTAGAAGCTTGTAGGCATTTACTCTGTAACAATACAGTGTCTCAGGCTATCAGAGCAGCATTATATTTTTATTTAAGCCATAAAAAGCAGGTGCTGATTTCTCATGGCAAAACTGTCACTTAATGCAATCATGGCTGTTAAAATGAGTAATATTTTATCACTGAAGCAGTAGGAAGAGCAGGTGCATATGTCCCTATTTTCTTGCTTCCATCAGCAGTGTTGCTTGTTATTTTGTTGCCATCTGGCAAGGACAGCAGGATCTACTGAAAAATATAGCTATTAGTTTTTTTTTTTTTTTAATAAAACATGGTTACTCAGATACCATTGGCCCACAACTTACTGTGAAATACACAAATTGTGATCTTTGGACGGGATTTTCTGACTAATTTTGTATCCTGTCAATTTTCTCCTTTGACAAATCATTTCTCCAAAGAAAACTGTTGGCCAATTACAAAAAAAAAAAAAAAAGGAGGAGTGGGGGAATAGTCTTACTCCCTTGGCTGCCATCACCATTGTCTTGAGGAGTCTTAAATATTTCATCTTATAAAGCATGCTCAGCTTAGGAAATACAATTCCTCCTTTGTGCGAGTACAGTTTTTAAACACATCAAGAGACCTATTCAAGACATCAATGACAACACTGATGACAGAACAAGAAACAGCCAACGTACTAGGCTAATGAATATTGGTAGACTGTTGTTGGTGGTTTTTTATGTAATGAAAATGCTGCTCCATTGTCTAAGTAGCATAAATTAGTACTGCTGGCTTTGTCAGCTACTGGCCAAAGGTCTGAACCTGTTTTTAATCAAAATGCTTAGCAAAATAATTAGAAAAATGGTTAATTCCCGTATATCCCATTGTTGTGCACATATTCCCATATCAAAACTAGTCCCACAGACTGGTTGTAGAGGTGGGAGGGAATGGAATTTCACTTTGTGTGTCAATCCAAATCATAGATTATTTTAAGAATGCACAGCACCAACTTTGTAGAATTTCATGTTATATATTTAAAAAAATGTTATGTTCTTGTATAGAAAAAACATGTTAAACTTAAAACTACAGTATGATATTGAGATTTTGGAAATAAATCAAGCTGGCTTTGCTCTGAATTACTTCTCCTTGGTGAATTATACTTCATCTGGTCCTCAACTTTCTTGCTGTAAAAATTTATCAGCTGACTCCTGAAAGTCATTTTTCAAGACACAATACCAGGCAGGCATCACTATTGTTCACAAATATTTATAACCAGGAAAATCACTTGATTATTAATTATTTAAATTGAATGGACACTGCAATTTAAGCTCACTAAAGAGACACTTACATGAGTGAGAATAAGGAAACAAAGTAAGCCTGGAAAACAGAGACGCAAAAGAACCTAAATTCTCCTCTCCATTCACTGAAAATATGCTTCTTTCCCTAGTTCTTTTGTCAGCCTAATCAGTAAGATTCAAGTGATGATAGGATAGGATTAGTAAGAGATGGAAATTCATTTCTATCTTTTAATTTCCTCTTTTAGAAAGTTAACTGTAAGTGTAAACTAAATTCGCAAAACACTTGCACACCTAGTGAACTTTGTATGTGAAAAGTAGTAGAGTCGGTTGGGAATTTTCCAATAAAGCCAATTCAATATGAAAAAAAAAATAAACAGGTCTTCAAACCTCTTCTCAGACATATTTTGTACAGGCTTTTACCAAAGATGTTGCCAGCTCACCTGGAGGGCTCCAGAATACGTGACACCAAGGAAACTCTCCAGTACTTGCTGCATCACGATGGGACCATGGTTCCTTGTTGCAAAGACTGCCTGAAACACGTGCTCACTTGGAGCTGGGCCCTCAGGGCTTATAAACTCCCTGCTGCATCACACGGTACTTAACAGTTTGTTATGGTTCCAGGAAAACTGACAAACTGAAGGAAGTTGACTTACTCTGACATTATTCTCTGCCACAAAAGTAAAATGTATGTTTGTTTGTTTGTTTGTTTTTCCTAAAACTAGTTAGAAAATACTACCCTGCTACAGGAAGTTTCTAAATTACAACCACTTTCTCTGAATGGCAACAAAACATGTTAGCATGGTTTACAAAATGGAAATTACCAAGACAGCCACCTCCAAGAAGCAGTACGGCAGGACTAACTGTGCCTGTAAAAGGATGTAACAATGGAAGAGTTTGCAGGACAGGGCCTTAGGTCCAGATCCTCCCTCAAAAGGGAGGATGGTTGGCAGAGTTTGGTGGTACTCCACATGGATATTCCTTTTTTGTCCTGTCCCTGGCCAAGGTGACCACAGTTATGCCATTATCCTGTCAGTTATCCCGTGAGCTCTCTCCATCTCCCTCCTTCCACCACAATCTCCCAGCTCCTCATTTCAGTGTCTTTCAGCGTCTTTCTCCTGCTCAGAAAGCCCCTCTTCCTCTCCCAGTAGCCAGAGGTCCTCCCTTTCCTGCAACCATGCCTGCTGGTATGATCAACAGAAAATTTCTTACAGCTTTTAAGCCTGGCAATTCAGCCTTATTGTTGCTTCTGGTGCACTTGATCTCCATTACTGCCACTTGTGGCACGAGAGAGGAAAACAAGCATCAAAAGGTGGGGAAAAAAAAAAAGTCCCTATTAGACTGGAAGGAAAAGGAGCTTGTCACCTCAGCATGCAAAGACTCCTCCACCAGAATGTCCCTTTTCAGGTAGGCATACAGGCTCAGATAGCTGCCCAAGTGGCACATAAAATCCAGCAAAGGGACAGATACCTCCAGTTGGTATTAGGGGGATGTATCCCATCCATTTCAAAGAGAGAGAAAAACAACACTTCGATAAAATTGCACTACCAAGAGGTTAGATAATACATTCATATTACACAGTATATATTTGCCTGAGACCTGAGAAGTGAAATTAAACAATCTATCATATAAAGCAGGAGTCATTTATACTTTCTTGAAATACACAAAGTATTGTGAGCTCTAACAGTTCTTTTTGAAAGTAATTCTTAATACCATTCAGAAAACAAACTAACAAAAAAAAAATGCAAATCAGAATGTCATTTCTTTGATACACGTAGATTGATTGCCCAAAAACAAATGAACACACAACACTAAATAAAACATTGTGGTTTAAATAATTGATATAGGGCAGGAATTCATGTGGCTTCCTAAAAAACATTTGGTTCAGCTGACTCAATAAAACACAATTTTATAAAGACTCTCTTGAAAGTTACCCTAGGAAGAAAAAGAAAATGGATTTGAGCAGCAGAGCACAACAGACTTGCATGTGGGAGTACAATAGATGATGTCCTCGACACCAGCCCTTGTCTTACTGTACTGTTGCTTCCCCTTCTGTTTTCTACTACTCTTATTTCTAGTTTCACTCATTTCCCCCCTTTTCTTTTACCAGTTACCTCTTATCTGATGGTTTTCATACCACCAGTAGATCTCTTACATTCCTAAGCTTAAATTATTCTGTTAAGAAGAGAAATCTAAAATTTTATTTTACCCAGGAGTCACATTTTTCTTTTCTTTCTAGACATATATCTTCTTTCACAGATGGCAAAATCTGTATGAACTGAGCTCATGACTGGCAGTGTTTCTGGATAAGGAGTTTTTAGCGCACAGTAGTTCAGATAAGACATACAGGACAAACTTTCATAATAAGTGATAAATGCAAATGTTTAAGATAATTATTTTATCTTGCAGTGAGTGGGAGTGTAACTACTGTTTAGAGAAACATTAGAAGCTAAGAAATTAACTTGTTGGTTGTTATTTTATCCAGACTGTCTTGATCTACAGGGTCTAGAAATTGGTTGCCTAGAAATATACTACTTCAGTTTTCCTAAGAGCTTTCAGATAAAATGTTGTTTTCAAGCAGTATATCAACATTTCTGTGCCTGTACCAACCAAAATTAGTAGAAAGCATTTAAGTATAAAGCAAACTGTTCTGAATTAAAGTTTTTCCCAGTTAAAAGTGTTTCTATTTTGGAAAAAATAGTCTGTGGCATAATTTTATGTTGGAGAATTTTCTTTTGTCCCACAAAAAAAATTGGATTTAAATAGAACATGGACACAAAAAGACCATGCGAGTCACTGGATCCAGTACCCATAGTTACCAGTTGCTTTTTAACCTCTTGCAGCATTTTGGAGTGAAAATATATTCAATAGTAAGAATACCAGCCACTTTATACCAGCTGATCTCATTGCCAGAGAATATTCTTGTTATGTTTGATATACTGGTAGTGAGACATCCCTTGTGCGAGACTGAAATCTCAGTCAGTGCCAGTGGCTGACTAGCAGTGAACTGGTTACTTAGGCTCCCAGTGTAGCCACAGAAGAGAGAGATATCAGCAAAGGCTAACCCACTCCATCTTTCTTAAACACTCACCTTAAGAAACAATGAAATGAACTTCAGAAGGGCCTAATCTCTTTCCGTTGACAATTGAATAGATGAACAAATTATACGTAGACAGATAGATAGATAGATGAACAAGTCCAGTCCTTCAGCGGTACACAGGATATCTACTCTGTATGTCTTGTTCAATGGACTTGCAGACTTGATTTTCAGAATCCCAGACTTCCAGAGACATTTAAAGTTTACTTTTTTATTTGTGCCTGAATGCATGTCTGATCTGTATATTAAAGAAGGCAAATGCTTAGTTACAAAACTGAATCACCTAGCTACTTTGGCATATGTCTAGTTTTGGGCACAGAAATACTTCCCTAGATCTCCTCATGAAGGTTAACTCATCAAAATGCATGTGAAAATGACTAAATTTAAACTCGTAGAAGTTTAAAATAAAATACAAGCCAAAAGAGTTATTCAAATATTTAAAGTGAAATGCCAGAAGCTGGACCCACAGACTTCTGATTTAACTCCTTGCTAGGTACCAAAGCCTTAACAGTGCTTCTGAAACTGTTCTGCCAGACAAAAGGTGTGCAAGAGACAGCAATCACAGGTTTGGGTACTTGGGTGACAGTAGGACCATTGCCTGCTCCAGTGGATNTAATTTAATAATTACTTAATTTATTAATATTATTCATTATTTAATTAATTTAAAATTATTTAATTTATTAATACTATTGATGGTCAATAATCAGTTCTCAGGACCCAAGAGAGATCTTTAGAGTTCATCTGCTCATATTTTTATGCTTTTCCCTGGAACAGCAGCAGATAATTTTAATGAAATTAGAGGTATTCACTAGTCTTCTGATGCAGATGTGCAAATGGGAAAAAAAAAAAAACACCATTAGTTTAAAAATAAACAAAATGTATTTGGATACAGCCATGACAAGGAGTTTTCAATGCAGTTGAATGGATGTTATCAATATTCTGATTTGAAAAGAAAACAGTAAAAAGAGAAGCTTAGCACTAGCAAAGTATGAAGTGAAGACTGAAGAACCATCAAGCAAGCTGCAGAGATCCCCCCTGCCTTGCAAATCAGAAGCCTGGCCAGCAAGGTTGCAAACAAGTTACTCATTCCATATATCACATACACTGCTTTGTTACTCTGCTTTACTAAGTCTGGCAATAAATCATAACAACCCATATGACTAGAATAATCCGAAGTCTTATGTATTAATACTGTCTGTTGGTATAATAGTTTGAATTTGAAACAGTTCTAAAATCTAGGGATAAGTCATGAACTCCCTCTTATTTCTAGACACTTAATTTTGCCTCCCCTTCTTCGCAGGAACGTAAAGAAGTGATTCATGCCAATAAAGCTAGCAGGACACAGCCTGAGAGTCCATAGGGAAGTTCCATAGGGAAGATTTTCTTAAACCCTGATCTTTACTCTCTATCCTTATAGAAGACCAAGCCTATTACCTCTCCTGAACCAGTATTATTGCCCTTGTTGTAAAAACCACTGTAGCTAGGTGCTATTTATCTAGAGTAGTCTTTGTTAGTCAGAATCTGTTGCGTTACACTGCCCTAAGAAAGCATGTGTGGGAATGCAGTGAACATTTCCCCTGCACTCAAGTCAGAGTGCTCCCATGAGCAGGGTTCTTTTAGCTGGGAAATCATTTGTGTAAATGGATAGTGCCTTGCCTATGCCAAAAGTAAATGGAGACAACTTTAAATTTCCAGAGACTGCATTCTGTATTGCTCATAAATTATCATATTTACTCCTGTGAATCAAAACGAACTGTTCAGGAATGCTACTGATGAAATGTTTAAATGGTACAGTTAGGGAAATGACCTCACTGCATGGGGGCTCATAAGAAGTCCCAGCATGAATAGGAAAATTATTAAAGCCAGCTGACTAAGGCAGACATTGATCTTCCTAGCCTTAAAAAATTCCAAACTGCCCCTTTAGCATATGCTTTCTGAACTAGGTTGATGTTTTGTTTGGTTTGGTTCGGTTTGGTTTGGTTCGGTTTTCATATGGATTGTTATTTATAATGCAATTGTTATTGGTTTATCTCTTTGTTCATTTCTTTTCATTACTCCTGATGCACTTAAAATACAAAAAGTACTCTTACAATAAGCCATGCAGAGAGTGATGCTACTTGCTTGTCTGTAAATGCACACCTATTAGTCCTGCAAATGTTAAGGATCACGTCTGAGAATACAAACAAAATTTGCCCTTATCAAACCCAGAGCTTATGTGTAAACTCTCAGAATTTTCAGGTGATGGAATTCATCTGCTTGTGCCTACCTGAGAGTTAGAAATAGTCTGAGTTAATTGTTTATGTTCTTCCAATAACTAAAGAAATGAGAGAAAACCTTATGTCAGGATGAACAGCTCTCTGCAGTCTGAGAGGGGCCTCTCAAATAATTACACAGAAGACCTAGGTGATGAAAATTGATAGCTGTATTAATTTCAATTGGCATTTGTAAAATATAAATGTGAAAAATGAGTCTCTTTCATCGTGGTTTAAGCACTTGAGTTTAGAATAAATACCTAAAACCCCAAAGCCTGATTGTCTGTAGACAGTGAATCTATAAACAATACACAGTTCAGGATTGCGTGTGTGTGTGCATGCTTGTTCTTCATTCAGGATCATCATATGAAGATTGAACTAATAAACTCTGAAGTAAATGACGGTCTTACCACTGAAGGGAAGGCTCAGACTTTTGGAGCATTATCTGCCTACTAGAGCAGAGCTGAAATATTAAATAATACTTCTTAAAATGTTTGTCTTATTTAGAAAAAAAAATGTAATACTTGGATGAGCCTAGATCATCTCTTCATTTTGTTTCATGAAAACAGGTTCTATTCTATTTTAATGTTCTACATTTTATCTAAAACAGAAATAACTACTTACATTGAAAATAGAGGAAAAACACTTTCACACTCCAGACTCGCATCTTAATCCCATCCTGGAACCTAAGTACACGGGATCAAACTCTGAAAATAGACAATCATCTCACAAGTGCAGTATGTGCTCTTCAGGCATCTTTGGTAGAGGAATTACTCAGCTTGATCTCACAGAACACCCTTGGAAAAACATGTGATGGGACAAGCCACTAAGTAGCTGATCAGTATCAGTTATTTTTAGACAGCATCTGACAGTTACCGCGACTTTTAGACAGCATTCACGTTCCTTAGTGTGGAGTTACGGCAGTGGAACAGGCACCAACTTAGCCATAGTAACAACAATTTACTAAAATATTTTAATAAATTCAGCTTAGAACTGGAATTTTGAAGCAAACCAGTGCTGTGTATCATATGAACTTGTCACTTTGGACTGAGTGCTAGGAGACCTGCAGGTGAATTTACTGTATCACCAAATCTCAAAAGTTACTCCCTTCCCCTGACCCAAAGAAGTTTTAATAACTCAAAATTAAAAAATACAGAAAGAAAATCAGACATGGCAGTTCCTATGTGCTTCCCACCTTAACTCCATTCTCTATGATGGAATTAGCTCAATATTTTTAAGATATCAAATCAAGATAAACATCAGATATATCTGGTCATGTGTAGTCCGTGGTTGTCTAATCAGGTGACCTCCAAACTTAATGAGAAATTAGCTTTCAAATCTTCCGGTAATTACTTGGGTAGTTGGTCTTCATGAAGACATGGCTTCATTCCTAGACTGTCACTCACTCGCAGAGGATACAAAAAGAATGGAAAATCTCGACTTTGCCATGAAATGCTGAATGACTCTGCTGACAAAGGAATGTCAGCATAACTTTTACATGGAGTTTGCTGAGAAAAATTTCATTGATTTATGAACTAGTTCACTGGGGAAAAAAAATGTAATTTCTGTAGTAACTATGCTTCAAGAGCAATGAAAAGTCCTCTGTTTTTCACATCTGTGCTGAGCTGATACTCTCTACAGTGCTTTGCGGGCAGGTCTTGCCAGACTCATCTGCAGGCAAGGTTGCCTGTCAACACTTGTACAGCACTCGCTGAGCTCAGTGGCCCTTGGTTATCTGTCACGGTTTGCAGCCCTGTGGAGCAACCTGCCTTCTTACTCATTTGGAAAACAATTTGGCTGCAGGAGGCAGCTGATAAGAAAATGCTTCCTACCAGTGCTGTCAATATAATGGGGGAAGCTCATGGAGCAAAGCTCAGTATGACACTCCACATGTTTATCACCTGGCTTCCAACTCCAAAGAGATTGATGACTGTGACAGGAATCAGGGATGCCATCTCCTTCATGTCTAGCACAGCCTTCTTCCTCAAACTTTTTGGCATCTTCATGTTCACTGTCAACCATACCAAATTAGGGGTAAGTTCACACTTCTAACAATAATCATCAGCTTCTTCCCAGCCTGAATGTCCTCTTCCAGGAATCACCCTAGTCCCAAACCACTAGCATAGTCAGGAGTTTCCTCACTAACCCAGACATTATACAGAGCAGGTTGCTGTTCACTGGAGACACCACTGAGGATTTCCTAGCAATGTGAATGGTTCAGCCTGTGCTAAGTCCACCTCCATCTCTTCCATCTGCTGTGGTGTGCCATCTGTGATGAGCAGGACCGTGAGCTGTGCCAGGAGTCTGGGTGCAGCTGTGCCATCACAGCACAGTCACAGCACATGAGCATCCAGGATGCTGATGCTGCGCTTGCTTAGGTGGGAGTTGGGAAGGACACATCACTCCCTCTGTGCTGAAATGTAGAAGTCAGTCTGCCTTTGCCTGACATTAAATATTTCATATGTGCGGTTCCTG
The DNA here is from genome assembly GCA_013399475.1 of Chauna torquata. NCBI lineage: Eukaryota > Metazoa > Chordata > Aves > Anseriformes > Anhimidae > Chauna > Chauna torquata. The sequence continues at coordinate 60,112 of VXAL01004309.1, forward strand.
GATGGTGGCTGGTTTGGGAAACAGACTGTCCACCCCTACACCTTTCTCCTGCCTTCAAGGAGCTGCCCCAAACTCCTAAAGTGCAAAGCAGCTGGTGTTCCTGAGTCTCTAGGCCAGATAATGACTGGGTGGACATACGCAGGCTGCTATACATGGCAGTATGATTGAAGCATTATTGAGGCATCTTGTTATAGTGCACTTTTATACTACACATTTGAACTATGATTGTGTAACTGTGCCTAGACTGACTTGCTTTTCTTTTGTCAATTGACTTGGCAGTGCACAGATCTGAGGTTAATGGTGGTCAAATGATGTCGAACTAGAAGACTTGCGATAAAGAATCACTGAAAGAGAGCAATATATGTTCAAAGCTGACCTTCAGATGAACTTTCTCTTTTGCTATTATTCCCTTGGTTCTGCTACAGCAATCACTTGACAGAAATGTTGCCAAGAAAATAAAAGAAGAGTCTTGTAATCAATACCAGAGAAAATAATATTCATAAATAATAGTATAATTATCCATGGATTACAGTTTTTACTCTCTGAACGCATTCAAAGTTGAATAAAAGATCCTAAAAGAGGTAGCCTTTTTTTTCATGGCTGATGAAAATTTAAGTTTTAGAAAGAACTCAGTTAGCGGTTAGCACTTTTCACTTTCTTACACAATCATTTTCTTCATGCATAATTTTGGGTGACTGACTATAACTCATTCATGTCTACAAATCATATTCTGTGTTCTTTTCTATAATTGCAATAAGCAACAGTCTGCTATTATTCATGTTAATCTCAGAGGGAGCTAACTTACTATATGTGCTAGTTGGTTAATTAGGTTGGAAACATTATTCATCTAACCTTAGCAAATGTGATGTAGATTTTGGATGCAAAAAAATATAACAATAATATTTAACTACTGTATAGTTCTGTAATCTATAGTGCTCAAAATAATAATAATAATAATGTTCATTCAATAGTATTATATTTTCTGGACAGTGTGCCTTGGACTTCACAATTTCCATGAGCAAGCGTTGCGATTCCTTATTTCAGTTGCTCTTTCGTTCTGTGCTTATGGAAAGGAAAAACTCATCTAGTGAGAAGACCAAGTGTACTGCTACTAAGCTTTTCACAAGCAATCCAGCACGGATTTCCGATAACGTCCCTTAACCTTAAGCGTTAACTGCAGGATCCCTGTAATTCTGCTATAAAATCACATCCTAGGGGAACATTATAAATGAAGAGAATGGTTTTTCATCATGCAGGAAGTAGGATGGTATCCCAGTTGAAAATCTGGAGGAACTTTACAGGGCAAATTCACACCCTCACAGGTTTTATTTGGTTGGTTGGCTTTGGTCTTGTTTTGTTGTTGTTTACTTTAATTCATTCTTTTCTATACTAATTTACATTTTTATCCTACCTTTCTTCTATAGCTTAAGTCTAGTATGACCTCTGCTTTGGATGTGTGCAGAAGAAACTCCTGAAATATTGCTTTTGCTGAATTGGCTATCAGCTTGCTTGGTTGTCTGGGCTTTTTACAGTCTTTAACTCCTTCCCTTGCATGTGACCCGTGTGGATATTTGAACTTTCTGGACATAACAGCTTGTCATGGTTTTGGCTGGGATAGAGTTAAATTCTCTTTGTAGAGGTTCACACAATGCTGTGTTTTGGATTTTTTGATGAAGATAATGGTGATGTTTTCAGTTGCTGCAGAGCAGTGTTTGTACAGAGCCAAGGACTTTCCAGCTCCTCGTATTGCCCTGCGAGCGAGGAGGCTGGGGGTGTACAAGAAGCTGGGAGGGGACAGGACCAGGACAGCTGACCCAGACTGACCAAAGGCATATTCCATACCATATGGCGTCATGCTGAACAATAAAACTGGGGGGGCTGGCTGGGGAAAAGGGGGGGCCACTGCTCGGGAACAGGCTGGGCATCGGTCAGCGGGTGGTGAGCAATTGCATCGTGCATTGCATTGTGTACACTTGCTTTGTATATTCTTTTACTAGTGTCATTATTATTATTATTATTATCATCATTATTTTCCCTTTCTTTTCTGTCCTATTAAACTGTCTTTATCTCAACCCACGAGTTTTTTTTTTCCCCTTTTTCGCGATTCTCTCCCCCATCCCACTGAGGGGGAGGGGAGAGTGAGCGAACAGCTGTGTGGTGCGTAGCTGCCTGCCAGGTTAAACCACAACACAGCTATATTTTTATTGACCTGTCAAAAGGACCAGGGCACAAATTCTTGCACAGGCACACAGTCGTCCACATTAATGGGACTATCCCCAGCATGTTTTTGGTTTGTCCCCTTCGCACTTTCCCAGACAGTGCCTGGAATGGCTTAGGAGTCAGTAGAAGTCAGAAACCATTCACAGGCAGCAGCAGAGACCAGCCACCCTGTTCTGGAGGGAGAAAAAGGTTGGCTCTATGGACACAAGCTAAGTGATCCCACTTGTCATGAGAAGCAGAGAATGGCATTGTCCCTCTGGTTTCATTAGTACGTACATTTCCTCAGTGCCAGAGTTCTTCCTGACACTGTGTTTAAGCTTGTACCAGTTCCTTTACACACTTTTTTTTCTCTTAAGTCTGTAAGTTAACTCATGTTTATTACTTCATGCATGCTTCTTTTTTATTTTGCTACTGTCTCTTGTGTCAAAGAACTTTTGTTAACATCTTCTATTAGACGTATACACACAGATGAGATATCTGAGCCCTGAAGTACATTAAAAGGTATGAACATTGTCAACCAAGTCATTAATCATTGAGCTAACAAAAGAACTTCAGTGAGAAAAGGTAAATGCCATTCGTTGCTATAACAAAGTCAATTTATCTTCACTCAAAACATTTATAGGTGCGACTTAATATGCTCACCATGTTGGTTTTAATCAATAAGAACAGTGCCCTGGTTTTTTGTTCTACTTTCAGGTTAATTAAGCTCAACCTTGATCTCTCCAGCTATTTATTTTTTCCCCCAGCATCCATTCAGGCAAGCAGTTTCCAACTGTCACTGCAACCTTCTCTAATATCATGTTAAATGCAGTGCACTCAATATTTCACCCATGTTATCAGGATTTTTTTCATGAGGAGAAGTATACTTTTCACTCCTGATTAGAAGACGATTTCTTTTAAAACAAATGACAACTTTTTTTTTAAATAACACTGGCCAAATTCAATCCTGACGTTCTTGTCTTTTACAGGAAAGTTTAAATAACTACTGTTTGCAGTGGGATGAAGACTGATATTTCATTATATCTGAGTTAGCAAAAGGACAGTACTGCTGCTAACTCTGTGTGCAATGTGTCATTATGTACCAGATTTGCCACTGCTATTCCCAAAGCCCTAAGTTGTTACAAGGAGCCTTTCATTTCTGGTACAGTTCCTGCAAGGAGAATCCTAATCTGATAGCTTGTTTATATCTTTCTCCTTGATTACTCTGAGCAGTTCAGGAAAGCTAGCACACCTACACATCATAAATCAAAATCACTCTAATGAATTTTAAGATGATCTTTTCCTGCTGGACAGTGAAGTAGAAAATCGCTATTAATGCTGTATGTTGTATCATGCCTACGTTGGCAATTTTAAGTGTCCAATTCCACATCTACATGGGAATTTAGAAGTTTAAGTGTACTGCCTAATCAGATTTTCTCTGCTTTTCTAGTTTATCATCTTTATGTGTTCAGTTCTGACCACCATCCATCTGCTTTTTAAAGTAAGCACTCAGTTGCTTGGCTAGTTCTGTACCCTACCATGTACAAAGAAGCAATCTCGCTGGAATTAAGGCCTTTTCTTTTTCTTCACCAAGGCTTTTCTTCTTTTTCACTTCCCCTGGAAATGAACTTTATAACCTCTTTTAGCCTCTACCATATCTTAGTTATATCAATTTTATTTAATCCACAGGATCATGTATTGTATTCGCAGAACTTCAGGTGGAGGCTTTTTGTGGTGACCCGGACTCATGAATATCTCTGTCTGTACTGTGAATAAAAATATTTTTGCTCTTTTTTTTTGTTGTTGCTGTTGTTTTGTTTGTTTTGTTTTGTTTTATCTTGTCTCTTTTAGTCTGTTTCTGATTGATCTTTAAAGTGATGTTCTACAAAAAATTTTGGAAAGGTCTGCGAAGGGCCCCAGCACATGAATCTACTACCATCTTGAGTCAGGTAAGGTTCATACCAAGCTAGGCCTGAATTCTACATCACATGTAGGCAAAAACACCTCATTGTACAATTTTCAGTAGCCATCGCAATCATCAGGAAGCAGCAAAATCATTCAGTAGGATAGCTGAGGACTAATTTTATTCATAATCAACATCTTTTCAAAGTTTGAGCGTGTCTATAGCAAACTATGACTCACGGCCCAGATGCCCCTCTAGAATTAGGACATACATTTTGAAAGTGAATAATGGCTTGACAGTAGTGGAGCTGTGACCTACACTTTAAATAACAACTACATATCAGTGTTCTTCACCAGAAGGTAAGAAGAAAGAATTCAGTTCATACTCTCCCTACAACCCTCCTCCTAAACTGTTCAGTAATGGTTAAATTTATTTTGCATTTGCATTGGTAAGATGACTGTACCTGGCAACAGCTCTTTTTTCACCATAGTGCCTATGGGGAAGAAATCCAGCTGTCCTTTTTATAGTTACAGAAGTCTTCGGAGAGTGTATTAAAAAACACCCTACCAGCCTCTTAACAAAAAGATGCCAGAACAGCTCAGATGTAAGTAAAATTAACATTCCTGTTGAATGTTACTATTCAGAAATGAGATTTAGAAACTGAAGAAAAGCAAAGATCCATACCAAAGCACCTTTTCTATAGGAAAGCAGAATAGGGCATTATTCCCACAGGAGTGCCTACCTTACAACACAGTTTATGTTTTCTCTCTGCGTGAAAGATAATAACAGCATTAACAAAATACACCAAGTGTGAATTGCTAAAATTTAGTGGTATTGAACGACTCTTCATAAGCAAGTTCTTAGTGATTTAAATGTATTTTCTTTAAAGATTTTCTAAGAAAAAGTAATTCACAATCAGAAAAACAGCAGTTTCACTGGCTATCTCATTGTTGTTCCAATCAAGTTATAAGAAGCCTTTATAAACTCAATCTATGTAAATATCAAATACTTTGTACTCCTTTCTATAGGCAGCTTCTATAATTGTTTTTACAAGCTAGACTAAATGTGATGACATTGGCCATGATTTTTTTTTCTTTTATGTTGTCTACAACAGGATTTTAGAGTGGAAAGTTCCAAGCCCTTCTGTGAACATGAGTACAATCCAGGCAGTGTGGGATCTCTAATTTATGCTCTGAGCTCTGTGTAGTCCAGGCAGAGGTCCAGATATTTGATAAAACAGGGGACTTGCACCCTAAAAGTTGGGCTTGTGTGGCCAAAATTCTGATTTTTAACACAGCTGTGCATTAACTCCTAAGTATCACATTTGCCAAATCTATGCCACTGTGCAGAAACATGGACAAGAATCATTGTGTCAAAAGACTGCAAAAGATGGATCTGATATTTCTGCTTCCATCCTGTCTCCCTTTGGAGATCTTAGTAACTTTCTAATTCAGAAAACAGTAGGAAATTATCTTCCTTTTCCTAAATCTAAGCTTTAGCCACCAGCCCACGTTATAGTTTACAACACAGATACATGTTTATTGCTTACTAAGCTCCAAAAAGCAGGTCTTCAGCAGAGATCTTCAGTTGAACTTGAAGGAAGGAAGGTATCTCTTCCGCTAAATTAGATACATGTGCATCAGAGGAGAGTGGGATTTCAGGCAGACTTGTGCTATGCACATTGTCTGTAGACTGGCTGATTTCAGGCAGCTCCCTGGTCAACACATGCATTCCTTTAAACCCGGTAACAGATCACTATATCACTCCGTTTGCTGTGAGAAGACCATGAACACCTAACACAGGGACCTGCACTGTATGACAGAGGCTCACTACTGCAATATCTAATTTTTATCTCCAAAAGTCTTCTGCAGTTCTAGCCCTCAATCAGTACTGCCCACCTTGAACCAAGAGCTGTACACACCTGCTCCTTCATCTTGGGGATGAAGCAGCCAGGAGAGGAAGGAGTTAAAAGTTACCCAGTGTATTTCACTATTATTTGGTGAGCTGCACATGAAGACAGTTTCCTTCCAATAAAGGTTTTGTGTCATTCCAAACTTCCAGTGTCATTTGCACTTGCCTGGCTGGACCTTTTATCTTAAAGGAAAGACACGAACTGTTCACTCCATATTGGTTTCAGGAAATCAGAATATGAAAGGAAGTTGTTGATTTCAGCTTTCAATTAAATGGCTAATTACACACACAAAAAAAAAAAAAAAGAGAGAGAGAAAGAGAAATTATCAACACGGAATATCCCAAATTCATAGAGACAACAGATGCAGCACTTACTCATATGAATAATGTTCCTCAAACTGACAACCATGAAAGGAAAGCTTAAGAGAAACACTCCATCCCTGGAGACGTTGAAAAGGACATCATCTGACAAGGCATCAGAAACAATCTGAGCATATGCAATTTTAACACCTTCACTATTTAAGCAAAGAAATGGTTTCATGTTGCATGCTTTTTTCCTGATAATATTCCTTTCTTTCTGAGAGAAGTAAATGCTAGGATTTTCAGAGCTGTGACAATAAGCTACATATACAGCTTTGACCTTTAAAGCACACCCTGCAGTAATTGGCTGATTATGTCCTTGGCAGTAGGGAGAATAGCACTATAGCCTTTTCAGGCACGAAATATCTAGTAATTTGCAATAATTCCTCACAAATACAAAAATAAATCAAAGACAATTATCTACCAAAGGTGGTAATATGAGTAACTGTGATATAAGGATATAGCTGGACATTTTTTTCTGATGAAAAACAAGAAGTCTTCAGATAAACTTAACCTCTTTTTGAATTTACCATATCTTTTTTTCTGCTAGAGAACTAGAAGAGAAGACTGTGATAATAAAACTGTACCAGTTTTGTTTCTTAATGGCATTTAATTAAAACAAAACCAAGTTTATTATCTAAATAAGAAAAAAAAAAAAGGAGGCTTAAAAAGCAGAAAATTATTTCATTTTGGGTTGAGTAGAAAGTGTATCCAGTTCAGAGCTCTCTAATTGTTTAATTTTTCAGAGGGGAATCCAAATAGCTGATATGAAATATTTGGCCCAATTAGACCAGTACAATTATTCACCCATTTCTGCTCAGAAGTCTTCAAGAACATTTTTAATGGGACAGTTCAGCTGAATATGTTTCAGGAAAAGACACAAAATCAGACTTCACTCACTGAAAGGATAACAAGCATCTTCTCAATGCAATAATTTGATTATTCTGTTGTTTGTTTTTCTCATGCACTTTGTAGCTCAATTAAATGGCAGTAGTTGATTGGATTTGAGGAGACATAAGAAGATGCTATTTGACCCCTTAAAGCTTAATAACACTGAGGGCTATAACAAAGGTAGCTCATCTACTTCCACAGAGATTTTTGCATCCTGTTCAGCTCCGTAAAAATCGTGGGCTCTCAGAAGCCCATTTCTGAAGCCAGTCAAGTAACACACAATAATCTTCACTATCTGATCAACGATACTACTTTTATGTGCTTTTTTTATCAACTTACTGTTTTTTTAAGATTACTCTGCAGCAAGATTCCTCATGTTTACCTTACATGGATTACAGCCTAGACCTAGAAAAGTACACGATGCATTTTCCTAAACCTCACCAAGATTGTCACCAATTCTAGTGGGAGACCTCGTATTTATTACCGTTTTCTCTGTCCTTCAGGGAGCAGCTGCTGTATGCTGGCTCAGTTTTCAATTCAGAAGGGATGTGCAGCATCTGGCTGGCTCAGAAGAAGTGTTCTGCTTCCTACTGAACAGACCTCAGCAACATTACCCAGAAGATCTGGATAAAAATTAACCACAGAGCTCCAAGCTAGGGTTTATGGAAGGATTCCCAGATACTGCTGATTAGGTATGAGAGCATGGCACAGTCTGCAGAACGTCAAGGTTTATTATCTCCAAAGTAAATGTTAAACTCTACTTGCTTTCCTCTGATGTTCACTTTAATTAGATACGACTTTATTCTTAAATGCTGAGATAAAGATGTTTCTTGATCTTGATCTCAGCAGATATTACCTTATTCTTAAAATCCATTCATATAAAGGTCTCATAATCAAAGCAATGCAAGCAATAATGCCATTTAGTAGATAATGGAAATCTTGTGAAGAAAAATGTTTAAAAGGCTCAGCCTAAAATCTTTCAATCTTAATTGCACCATTCCTTAGAAAGAGTGAAAACATCACAGGTAAAATGGGGTGAGCAGATGATGAGTTTTCTCCCACAAAACTTCTGAATGACTTTCTCCACTTTCATATTCCAGCAGGCCTTCATTTCCCACTACCCAGCATAGAGAGGAAATTTCTTTTAAGCAACACCATAAGCAATGTCTAGAGCTAACATGTAGAAACACAGAAAAGTGCAAGAAACCCAATTACTTTCTCTGTTGCCCTGGTTCCAGGTCCAGAAGTCATAGAATCACAGAATGGCTGAGGTTGGAAAGGACCTCTGTAGGCCATCTGGTCCAACAGCCCTGCTCAAGCAGGGACACCTAGATCAGGTTGCCCAGGGCCATGTCCAGAACGTCGTTTGAGCTCAGCTTCCTGCCATTTCCTTTTTGTGTGTGCATCCCTTCATAGGTCAGCCAAGTGTTTTTTGAGGATAGAGCCAATAAAATGATCCTTCTGGAATAAGAGACAACAATGTGCTACCTCCCTGTTTCAGCTGGGAAAAACCACAGAACAAGAGATAATTCAAATAAAGCACTAATATTATTCATCAGTCAGAATAATCTCTCTCTGGCTTAATATGAAGTTGCCATTAGTGTGACTGTTGGGTGCACAAAGGATTTCGCTCAAAGAACTACAGACCCCAATTACCATTTAAGGAAAATACATAGTGCTAGAAATATTCAGACATTCTTACTAGTTTTCAGTAGAAAAGTCCTGATAAATTCTTGCTGTGCCATGCTTATTGTTTGCCTCTTCATACAGTAATAAAAATAGCAATAATCATATAGGAATGCATAATGTCACTGTAACAGGCATTTCTTCTCAGGCCATAAATATCACTAAAATTTCTTATAACAACCTAAAAAGAGAGTATCTTTCTAACCTACCTTTGGCTATTTCCTGAATCCCATGTTGCTGAAACAGTCTCCCCATAATTAAGCTTTAAGACACATATAGGATATGAAATATTTTTAGTATGCAAATTAATCACACATTTACAATAGAAATATTCTGGAGTTTTGATGCATGTAATTAGAGATAAATTTTGAGTGGTAAGATGCTATGTATTTTTATTCAGGATGAGTTCTTGCAATGCTACTTGTTAAAAAAATACTGTACATCTTATTAATGAGTCTTATATTCAGTTAAATTGAAATCTATACTAAGAATGGCATTCATATTTTGAACTTTATTCTCCTGAATCCTTTGTCCTTGGAAAATACTTGCCATCAGTAAATCACTTAGAGAAACTAGCTTTGACCTTCAAATGTACCAGAGATGCCTTCCTTCTCTTGCTCAATTAAACAAGGCTCCAAGCACTTGCTGTCACCTCTGTATTTGTGTGTTACCAGTTAAAGTGTTCTTGCTGCATGAAGATTCACATCTGTGACAGCAGCTGAGAAAATGTTTTATTTTTATCTCCCCGTGCTCCTAACTCCTTCAATTAATACTATGAATTAAGCAGGCTGCTCAAACTACCTTTCTCATTAGAGTTGTTTTCCCCTCGGAGCACAGCTGCCTTATGTCTTGCACAAGGCATTTTTTCTTGACTCCAGGTTCACACCAAAGCTCTTACAGTCTTTAAATAAACCTGTCTTTTGTTCTTCACATGAGTCTTAGTAAGTTGTATTCACAACATATTAACTGCAATTTTCTCCTTAAAAAATGGGTCAAAATAGGAAAGTCTGTCTATCTTGCGTCATTATCTGCTTATTTTTAATTATTGAAATAAATAAAAGCTTTTTCTTAGGTTGGCCCCTATTTTTTGTGTCAGGCATTGTGCAGCAATAGGTACTCTTTGTTCTGTATGAAGTCCAAATTGCCAAGATGAAATGATGGTGGGAGACTTTGCCGTTGGTAAACTCCACAGATATTTATGGAAACATTTAAGGACTACATTTAATGCCACCCTCCTTGTCACATAGTTGAACATGTTCAGCATAATTGCAGAACTATGACATGACTGAATGTATTTCAATCTTATGATATTATTATGACATAATCCCATTTTGCCATCCTCTTACACATAGCTGGCCTAGCCCTTTCTCAGGCCCAGCCTACAGGCATATAAGTAGTCTTGCACTCGGCATGTCAGAAATGCACACTTCATCCTATGATCCAGCAGCTGCGTACATCCTCATCGTATGACCAGGTACACACCTGTCACACAACAAAGATGTCATGTTTAAATGTGCTGTAGAAAGACAGTGGGTAATGGACTTAAGAGTTGATTTATTACTTTATGCTTCAGGCTGAAGGTTTACCCTGGAGTTGTAAGATTTTTTTGATAGCATCATAGCTCCTTTGATCCAACAGTTTAGCGAACATCGAGGGCCTTTGTGGACTGTTCCTATTATTTATTTTTCATAGAATCATAGAATCAGTTAGGTTGGAAAAGACCATCAAGTCCAACTGTTAACCTGGCACTGCCAAGTCTACCACTAAACCATGTTCCTAAGCAGCACATCTACATGTCTTTTGAATACCTCCAGGGATGGTGACTCAACTACTTCCCTGGGCAGCCTGTTCCAATGCCTCACGACCCTTTCAGTGAAGAAATTCTTCCTAATATCCAACCTAAACCTCCCCTGGTGAAACTTTAGGCCATTTCCTCTTGTCCTATCGCTTGTTGCTTGGGAGAAGAGACCAACCTCCACCTTGCTACGACCTCCCTTGAGGTAGTTGTAGAAAGTGATAGGGGCTCCCCTGAGCCTCCTTTTCTCCAGGCTAAACAACCCCAGCTCCCTCAGCTGCTCCTCATAAGACTTGGTCTCCAGACCCTTCACCAGCTTCACTGCCCTTCTTTGGACACGCTCCAGCACCTCGATGTCCTTCTTGTAGTGAGGGGCCCAAAACTGAACACAGTATTCAAGGTGCAGCCTCACCAGAGCCGAGTGCAGGGGGACAACCACTTCCCTAGTCCTGCTGGCCACACTATTTCTGATAGAAGCCAGGATGCTGTTGGTCTTCTTGGCCACCTGAGCACACTGTTGGCTCGTATTCAGCTGGTTATCGACCAATATCCGTTGGTCCTTTTCCGCCAGGCAGCTTTCCAGCCATTCTCCCCCTAGCGTGTAGCATTGCATGGGGTTCTTGTGCAGGACCCAGCACTTAGCTTTGTTGAACCTCATACAGTTGTCCTCAGCCCATCAATCCAGTCTATCCAGATCCATCTAACGTGGATCCAGATTCCTTCTAAGGTGTAGCATCTAACTGTATGTTCGTTACCTAAATGAAGCTTCAGTCTTTTAAATGTGGTTCATGTTTAATTGGTGAGCCGAGATGAAAAACAGCTACTATGTGTGAACCACTAAACAGCAATGCCAAATCTCACTAAAACATTGGAAGATGATTGTTTGTATTCTTGAACTGTTAGCATGTTCACAGCAGGCTTTTGGCATATCCCAGCTAACACACTACCAGAAAATGAATGTCTGAGCACATCCCAGGGAATAGCAAGAAACTCAAAACCTCCTTGGTAGGCTGTATAGACCAGGCTATCTTGTTATCAGGGGAGATCTTTAGACAAACATGTATGGGATATACAATGCTGCTTGCCCTCATGACCAAACAATAAACTTTTTCTGCTTGATTTACTGGTACAGAAGAAGTCTGTGATGCCAAACACTCAAATGTGGAGCAGATGGTATCACGTATCAGATTAGTTATTACAAATTCTCTTTCTTCTGTGAGTAGATACACACTATAGCTTTTAATATGGACAATTGTCCTAGTCTTGCTGACAATGACAGTTGGGACAACTGCGGCATCATTGAAACTGCCTCTTTTCAGACAACCATCAAGACCTTCACTCACTGCGGATAGTTTCTAGCATTATAACACTTTAGTAATATTATCTGGAGTCTTTCTGTTAACATCCATTGCTACATAGACTAATACTTGTCAACCATATAATTTTCAATGCCAATCAATTTCATCCATATGTGACGCTAGCCTTTCTACCTCAGCAAAAACTAGCTTTTGGGAGATTGCATGAGAAAAAAAAAAAAAAAAAGTATAAGGATACTTCCTCTGTAAATAGCTTAGCTCCAGTATCTAAGTGTAATTGATTAAGGATCATCAATGAAAGGGTCTTAGATTATGTTAACTTGTGAAAGGACACCAAAAGTCAGATATTTCTCTAGAGGCATAGTTGTATGACTGTGGAGTCCAGAAGCAGCTAGAATAATTGAACCCATAAGTGAACGCAAAAGCAGCACAACAGATACTGTGGGATTACAGTGGCTGTCTGTAGTAAGCAACATGACAGCTTGTCTTGTGTTTGACTAAACAGACTGAGTACTCTCTAAGGCTAAAGCTGAAGCTCCATCCAGTACTTCAGTTTAATGCTGCAAAGGGCACTGATGAGTCTGGCTATCTGTGCATGCACAAAGGATGGCTTAAATCTTCTAGTTGATCACAAAAGAAGACATTGTTCCATGAGTATTTATAACTACTGCAGCTTCTCTTCCTAGGGATTGGTTTCTTTAGTTTATGCAGTGAAATTTATGTACATTTTCCCCTCATCCGTACTCTGACAACTCTCTGTCTCCTAACTCCCAGCTGATTACAGCTATGCCCATTGTGACTGACTGGCCATGTGAACATGCTGAATGACTAACCTGCAAACCACAAAGGAAAAATCAGATGAGCTCAGACATAAGCCTTTATCTCATCAGAGATATTCATGTTATCTCCCTCCTTTCCCTACTATCATTTTTTTATCAAAGTTTTGGGAGTAGAATAGCTCATTAAATATAGCTGAAATTAAGCTTTAGATTCAAAAGCTACTGGAAGGAGGGAAGTAACAAACAGGCAGAGAAGTCCCATAATCATCCTTCTTTGGGAAAATGATCCAAAATATAAATTTCTCTGCATGTTCAAGAGGAATAAATTGCATTTTCTTGGCAGAAAATCTGAAGTGCTGGAACTGATTACTGTTGAAAAGCCATAAACTTGATTCTCATACAAATCTTCTGGGGAATCATTTTAGCTATAGTTCTACTATTTAAAAAGAGGAGGATGGATTTTGCTGTTAAGGTGGACGTGATGATATGACATGCCAATGCCTGGCACTTTCAGGGTTGACGCAATTACACAATTCTTCCCAGAAGAAATCCTCTGTGGCACATCAGATTTGCTTACATTTGAGTAGATTGTAACTATTATCAGCAGGAGTCTGTAGAAGTACCATTAAAAATCTTGTTTACAATGCAGTTCGTAGGGTGATTACTGCTATTCACACTTCAATATTCAGTATCTAGCAGGCAAGTTTTGTGGGGGTCGCACAAATCAGGAATTAGGATCTCTGCCTCAGTGTTGGGTGTCTCTATCAGAGACAGCCTGAAAGAAACAGACCAAGAGGAGCGTGCTTTCATTCTTGATATCAGTCTCTAGGCAACAGAGATTAATTACGGCTACTGAATAGCCTAGGATTATAAAATGCTTAACTTTTATAAAGATCGGAACCATATGAATACCATGTGTACCTGTATATTTACATAAATATATACACACATGTATATAATCTATACATACTATAAATTCGTGTAGGTATACATATTGGTATGCATGTATGTATAAATTGTATATACGTGCACATAAAAGTACATATACTATTTATGCCATTCTCATCATTTATAATAACATATGTACCTATATACATATTTAATATGTATATTATATGCATAATATATGTATACATATGTTATTTCATCTGGCTCCTATCATATGTATGTATACATACATATATGTGTGTATGTATATACATGTATAAGTATAGATATTAAGTATATGTACATACATAGATGTAAGATGACTGTTAAGTCAATCACACTTGAAATACTTGTATTTAGGCCTCAAATAAGAAAGGTCATGTAGTCCTGGTTTTGGCCAAGCCATTGCAGACTGCTGTCTAACCTGTTCCAGTTTCTTGCTATGTCTATATGAAATCATATTGCCTGTAAACCACATGAGGGTTTTGAGTCATACTTTCCCTTACTGTATATGAACACAGTATCTGAAAGGCATAGTGACTAACCTGGCTTGAAGTCACTGCACACCCAGTGTGGCCTAGAGTTTGCTCCTTCTTGGGGGATGCCAGGGGATGAACTGGGAGATACCGTTAATCTCATTTAAGATCTCACTGTCTCTGAGGGTTCTTTGACTTCTCCTCTGCTTGAAAAGGCAAACATTCATTTCTCCTCTGTGACTGTAATCACTCTATTCAACAAAAATAAGCTTTCCTTTACAGGATGGTAAGTGGGAGAATATTTTTTCTTACTTTTTGATTTTCTTTTGCTTTGCATGAACTGAGTCACGGCTCCTGTAGAGAAGTCCCACATGAAATATTCAGGGAAATAGGAAACATGAAAGGGAATAGTCGGAGAGGTGGGCTTATCAAGTACATCTGTAGAGGAAGGAAAGCAATACTTTTTGCTACTCCCTGGTGCTTGGTGAGACTATATCAATCTTCAGCAAACAGTTTTATTTCCAAGCTGTCCAGAAATGGTTTCTTTCTCCATTTCTACAAAAGCATCTATCCATACATATTCTTACCCTTCCATTACAGCACGGGAAGATAAGGCAGTAGAGCACATTTTGAGAACCAACAAACTACAGCAGTTTTAATCCAAATATTAAGATGGTCCCAGAGCAGACTAAGAGGCAGGAGAGATTATCTTGCCAGCACTCTCCAACTCTTATTCTGAAGGACATCATGTTACAACATTCTTAAGATATTTTTAAACCATTTTTTCCGGTATAAAGGTGGACAGTTTTTCATTACTTCCATCTAAACTTTAATGTTCCTTGAGAATGTACCCAGCTTCATAAAAATATCTCTGCATGGGCTCCTTAGATGCATTTGGATTGCAACTGAGAGGCTAACCCAAGAGAAGCAGCACAGTGAAGAGGCAGAGCAGGGATTAGGAAAGTGCTACAGAGCTCAGAGGTCTAATGAATATTTAATTACTTACACAAAGCAGATCAGCTCAATTAGGCAAGCTGAAGAGAGATTTGCTCTCCAGCTTCTGCCGTCAATCACTCAGCTGGGACATAACAGACTGTCCTTACATCTGCTCTGCCTGGGTGGAAATTAGTGTCTTTTATGTCGGTGGTTATTTAAAAGTCCATGTTTTAGCCATCTGGAACTTTAAAGGCATTAGTTTTGGTTCACAGCTTGCAAAATGAATGTCAGGCCTTCAGATGTGAAGGTATTCTGCAGGGTGGATTCCATTTTTCCAGCCATGTGCCAACACTGGTAACCCTTCAAAGAGGCATCACTTGACTATTTAGGGTTTGCTAAGTAAAACCAAAAGCTGAAGATGCTACTTGAAAACCAAGAGCTAACCAATCCGAGTAAAGAAATATAGGACTAAATAAGTCACAGGGCTTTGTAAAGGCTGCTAGGGCGGGAGGTCTGACTGCAGGGCTCAGGGCAGCTCAGAGACGGGGCAGCTGAGGTGGCCCCTGCTGTGCTGGGGAGGCTGAGCCAGGGCCCACCATGGCAATGGGAGAAACTGTGCTGCGCTGCCCAGCCATGGGCCCCACAGAGCTGGGCCCACCTGCGGGACCATGCCCCAGCCTGTACCCAGCGCGGTGCCCAATGGCCAGGGCTGGGCCTGCCCCTGTCTGCCCTGCTCCTGGCTGGAGCTGGGACAGGCCCTGGCTGCCAGGCTCTACCCTGCTGACCCACAGCCCCTGGCCTCAGGGAGCCATGAGCCCTCACAGAGCCCTGACAACAGCTTCAGCCTCCTAACGGCTGTAATAGACCCACCTAAGGTACCCACCATGCACCATTACATGCTGTAACATGGTTTTTTTTTTTTTTTTTTGTAACATTTTTTGCAGAAGCAAAAATACCTCAGCGGCAAGCAAGCACTAGGAAGGAAGGATGGCATTTGTCCCAGGGAACACCTTGCTCCAGGGAAAGCTCTGCTCAAGGCCATACAGCCAATGTACCAGGAAATTCTTCAGTGAAACCTTCCGAGGAGCACAAATACCTTTCAAGGGAGGAGCAATGGGCTGCTGTGAGCTGAGGGTCCAAAAGCTGCCTGCACCCGCACCCATTGCTTCTGCACACTGCTGTTGCCCAGGGCCATGAAGCTGTGGCCCTGCTAACAAGGCTGCTTTGGATGATGGGCAGAGGCTTAAAAGCTGCTCTGTCTACTTGATTTTCACTTGTAATTCAATGGGCCTGGAGGGCTGCCAGACTGGTGCTGTTTAGCTTCTTGCTAAGGCACAGTGTATTATTGTATTTGTACGCAGCTTACATTTCACGGTGATGTAAAATCTATATGGAGCCCCTACCTTCTCTCAAACAAAACATTGAAAGAAACACTTGTAAGTCATGCAGCCAGATCAATTGTCCAGAAAACTGACTTGCAAATTACTTCCAAGATTTTTTGTGCAAAACAATGTCTTAGCACGGCACCAGTCCTTGCACCTCCTTGGTTCCAGAAAGGGACAGGCTGAGCAGCTTGCTTGCATGGGGTCTTGGATGCTACCGTTTTTCACAGCACTCAGAGCAGCTCAGGGCCAAAGAAAATACAGTTCAGGATTTGGTGGGGAGATTATATGCCTAAATCATGGCAGTACCTTGGAGCAGGGGAAGATTTCTCAGGCTTTTAGCCACCTAAGAAGGAGAGGTGGTTGTTTAGACTAAGATGGGGAAGACAGAGTGGCCTATGATGAGTGAATGAAACTAGAACAAAAAAGAACAAATAGGCCACATACCACCTCAGGAAAGGGATATCATCCTCATGCATACGTTTAGTTGAATTAATAAAAATGAAAATCAAAAAGAAACCCAACCAATCACCAGTTCAACCAATCTATCATTTACTGTATTCATGCTCTTATTGTATAGTCATACCTACTAAATGAATTTCTTTCAAAGATCAGTATTATAGAAGCCAGAATGCTACTTTGAATCTTGATGTCATTAGTCTCTGAGCTGTTTTTATGCTATTCTTTTAGCGCCAGCTGTCTCCTGAATGTCATCTACTTCCCTTTGACATCAATGAAAAAACTTCTTTGCTTGCCATAGAGATCCTATTGTGACCCACAAGGTAGAGAAATCACTGTCAATAACTATTATTTGGCTCAAAGGTGAGAAAAATCTACAGTTCTGTTAATTCTCTTCTCTGTAGTCTTGTCTTGTTCCTATCTGCCATCTTGTGGCAGTAAAAATTTAGTTCATCTCTTGCTAAAACCATCATTCTAGACTGTTACATACAGCAAAGCACCAGGTCATTGCCCATCCCACAGTTATGAGCTTGTTCCCTTGTGTTGTGTGTGTTAGGCACACGCACTCAAGGTGGCAGGTTCTCTCTTCAGAACCTGGCAACAAGTATGAAATAAAACATTCCTGTCAACAGGTTGGAAGATGTTCAGAGTGAGAAGGGGAAACTACATCATATTAGAAAGATGTTATGTGGGCAACTCACTGAACCGAAAAGCAAATCTTGCACAGATTAGCTAAAGGCTTTGTTTGCCTGCTGTAATTACTTGTGGAGCAGAGGATAAAGCAATGTAGGAGGGAAAACACCTGGTGAGGCAGAACCAGGAGCTGCAACAGGCAGACTTGGGAACACTGAGCAAGGGTCAGCAGTGATAGGAAAGGGATCCATGGTGGAAAACATGATCAGAGACATGCCATTGCTTCGCAGCAAGAAAGACATCACTTGATTTGCCATTTCAAATATGAAGAACAGGCTAAGGCTGTCGGGATCAAAAGGGCAGAAGGAAAGGGATGGAGTGGCAACAGAGGACTCTGTCCCAGTTTCAGAGGAGAGTCTTTAAAATCACACCAGATGTTACTGTTGCAACCGGAACTATACAGTAACATCCTCAGCCCTGCAGAGAGAGTGCCTCACCACAGCTACCATGCCACAGGTGGGGTCCTGCTCAGCCATAGCAGGTAATGTATCACAGCAGAAGACAAGGCTCTGCAGCTAGCTTATTGCCTCCAGCAGCTTTCCATCCTACACACCAGTTTGCTTTCTCCCAGCTAGAGCCATTTCAGACCGCTGAAGAGCCTTTGGTGTCAGATCCACAGGTCTTGTTTGTTTGCTTGTTAGCAATGAGCACTTGCACCATCCACACAGCCCAGTATCAGCAAAGGTTGTGCCCTTGGAAAGGCAGGCAGACTGAGCACAGCTCATGTCTGTAGGGGCTAGATTCATGAAGGCAGAGTGCTGAGACCAGGAACGTACAAGTCAAATGCTGTTAAGATGAGCAGTCTGGTGATAAAAGGCAGGGAAGAGGAAATCCCTGAAGGTCTTTGAAGTGAATTTAATAGCTCCAACATTTAAACTCATCCTATGTGATAGCACTTCTGTCAGAACAAAATATTACTAATAGTATAGAATGAGGCACTTGGAAGTGAGGAAATGCCAGCATTGAAGCATTATGACATAGTCATTAATTACTTGATTACACATGTACTTCTGGGTGATGCACATGGCATCATTCTAGCCCTTTATGATAACAAGCAGAAAAAACTGTTGCTTAGATCAGTCTTCCCTGGCATTTTCTGTAATCCAAGGACTGCTCAATATTTTACAAAGATCTCTGCAGACCAACAAGCCTATTGAGGCTTAAATTTATGAACAACTAAACCTCAAGCAAAGCAATGAATGCTCATTAAGTATTATATTTTTAGCCTTATTGCTGTGGAGAAATTTATTTTTAAAAAATGAAATGTTGTCGTGGACAATGGGCCAAAATTTTCTCATATTTTACAGTCTCCTAGGCTGATTGAAATTCAGGTAAAAAGGTAGTTGTCTAGATTATTCTTGCCTCTTTAAAGAAAGAGATAAAATGGTAGTATGAACAGAGTGGCTGACTGTTGCCCTTTTTCTCTGTCACAGAGTGTTGCTGAGCTATTCAATCAAGCCAAACTTTCTTCAAGTAGTCACTAGTCCCATGTTCTTCATTTTTTGGACACATAACTTGTGATATAAATTGGGAGGAGCTGTTGATTCCCTCGAGGGTAGAGAGGCCTTGCAGAGAGATCTTGACAAATTAGAGAGCTGGTCAATCACCAACAATATGAAATTTAACAAAAGCAAGTGCTAGATTCTGCACCAGGGACAGGACAACCCTGGCTGTACGTACAGACTGGGCAACGAGAGGCTGGAGAGCAGCCTCAGGAAAAGGGATCTGGGGGTTCTGGTTGACTGCAAGTTGAATAAGAGTCAGCAGCGTGCCCTGACAGCCAGGAGGGCCAACCGCATCCTGGGGTGCATCAGGCACAGCACTGCTGGCCAGTCAAGGGAAGCGATTGTCCCACTCTCCTCTGCGCTGGTGCGGCTTCGCCTCCAGTACTGTGTGCAGTTGTGGGCACCACAGTGTAAGATGAATATAAAACTGTTAGAGATGTCCAAAGGAGGGCTGCAAAGATGGTGGAGGGTATAGAGGGCAAGACGTACAAGGAGTGGCTGAAGTCACTTGGATTCTTCAGCCCAGAGGAGAGGAGACTGAGGGGAGGCCTCATGGCGGCCTGCAGCTTCCTCACGAGGGGAGCGGAGGGGCAGGCGCTGATCTCTTCTCTCTGGTGACAGCGACAGGACCCGAGGCAACGCCATGGAGCTGCGACAGGGGAGGGTCGGGCTGGGTGTCAGGAAAAGGTTCTTCACAGAGAGGGTGGTCGGGCACTGGAACAGGCTCCCCAGAGCAGTGGTCATGGCACTGAGCCTGTCAGAGTTCAAGAAGCATTTGGACAACGCTCTCGGACATAAGATTTGATTTCTGGGTGGTCCTGTGTGGAGCCAGGAGTTGGACTCAATGATCCTTGTGGTTCCCTTCCAACTCAGGATATTCTATGATTCTATATTGCTGTGTGAATTTCCTGATTGCTCAGTCATAGAATCACAGAGCAATCCAGGGCTGAAAGGGACCTCAGGAGGTCCTTAGTCCAACCTTCTGCTCAAAGCAGGCTCAGCTGTGAGATATTGCTCAGGCCCATATCCAGCCAGGTTTTGAGTATCTCCAAGGATGAAAGCTGCACAGTCTGTCTGGGCAACCTGTCCCATTTCCTTACTGTCCTAATGGTCAAAAAGTTTTTCTTTATACCCTAGAATCTGCTGTGGCTTTAAATATATAAAGTATTAAATTGATTTCACAGAATTTAAAAAATCAACTTATACTTGTTTAAAGGTGGGCATCAGAATTAAGAGATACTCAGCATTACCCTCAATCTGCCTTAGCCCACTGTCTGTAAAAATAGGATTAATACCAGATATTCCTGTCACAGTACTGGGAAATTAAATTTGTTAACTTTTAAGATTAGTTTGGATCAAATGGATGAGGAATATATTGATCTGTTTATAAACCAGAATTTGAAGATGGAGTAATAACAATGCTTTGAGCCAGACACTAATAAAGAAATGCAGTCTTGTGGGAAAAAAAAAAAAAAAAAAAGGTTATCTGTCATGGGCATAAACAAAAGGTTTTGAATTAAAACATTTGTAAGTTTTTATTTCCTAGCATTTAAACGCTTCTTTTTCCATCCTTAGGTCAGGTCATTGCAGTGAAGTTTGTATAATAGACTATAATTAAACTAGTCACACAATTTCTCTTTAATAAGGCTCTGTAAAATAGCAGGGGGTTTTTTTGTTTGTTTTGTTTTGTTTTCTTCAGACATGACAGATGTAGAAATCTTGAGGAGGGCTTTGAAGGAAATGGTGGCCTTGGTAGCCTTGATTTGAGGTGGAATAGGAAAATGTTTATGTAGCAGAAGGCAAATTGAAGATGCAACTATTTGCCTGTAACATTTGCCATCTCCGAGAAATACAAAATTTAAAGGATCCATACCACCTCATTTCAAAATATATCCTTTATCTTCTGGTTCTGTTTCTCAGCTTTTCATGTTTGTAATTACCTGGATTACCAGAGTAAATATGTAACCAATTCACTCAGAATCTATTCCTGCAGTTTCTTCTGCCGTGCATTAGAATTCACATTTGCATGAGCCACTGTGAAGTATTGCATTATCACACCTCTGGGTGTCAGCATCTGCCGTCATTTGGAAGCATTTATAAATTGTCCTTAGAATCACTTGTCTCTAAGCAACCATGAAGCTAGATGGATTCCAGCACTCATTCTGAAACAGTCTGGGCAGTTTGGACTGGCTTATGAGCATTTTCAAGTAAACTGGAGTAGCCATCCTGAAGCATAAAATTGTATTCTCCATGTAATTAATACAAGATTTTTTTCAGGATTTCACTTCTAAGATGTAGAAAGAAGGAGGTTCAAACCTGAATGAACCTTTTTTCCTAACATTCAGACTGCAAACCATGAGCCAGAAACAGGAAACTAGAAGAAATAGAACAGATTCAAGCACCTGCCACACTAACCACTTGTCGATATACTATCAGATAAGCAAAATCTATACACAGCTTTTTCTTGTAAACTAAAGCTCATCTGTCAGGAAAAAGCTGTATGATGCTGCATTATTCCAGCTTTGGAATTTCCGTTATGGCCAGGTGGTGGGGACAAAGCTACAGAAAGGCAATCTTGCTCTTTGTGAATGTTGTCCAAGTGACAACCAGCTTGTGGAGAGAGGGCACAGTAAAGGGAGAATAGAACTGTGATTATTTAGATGCAAGTTCTGTAATACCTATCCAATCTATCTTGCCTGCAATCTGTCAGCTGATGCATGATAGCAAGTTCTCAAACCCTGTGGGTTTACAGCGTGACTCCTGTGGCCTCAGTCATAGAGAGTTCTCTATACAGTCAACTCTCAAAACTCCCAATAGTTTTGAAGGAATTTAGCACCTTATAGGAGTAATTCTCTGTTTTTCTGTATCTCTTGGTGTGTGAGCACAGAGGGTCTGCTAGTAAAGTTCCTCTAGATCTCAGTAACCGGGTATCAACTATGGCCTGTGGAAATCTCTCTGCCTAGAAGATTTCGCATTTTATTTTGACCCATTGAGCCTCATAACAATGTCCTCCAGGGTATACTATAGACTGTGATTATCTTTTATTTAACATCACTAACATCACACAAAACACCAAGTAAGACAAGAAAATTGTCAGATTACAAGAGTTCGTTGGTTAAACTCGATGTTTACTTTTGGTGATTCTCAGTTCCTAAAAAGATCATGATCCAAGTTTATTTTAACCTCTAGAGAGAAGGAAAGAAGAGTATTTAAATGTAGTCCATTCCCATATCAATTTTCATTTCATGATTGACATCCATGGGTCAAACCAAGTAATGGACTCTGATAGATTGAAGTTGCCAGCTGTAGCAGAAAATCCTATGTTCTGGCCCTCAAGGTACAAGCCCTTGGCCTTTGACCCAAGCTCCATGAGAGAGCAGGCTGTAAGACATTCCAAGGGCAGCATGCTAACCACTGTCTTACTCGAGGCAGAGATAGCTGTTTTGAGGACTTCTTGCTGCAAACAAGCATCTTCACTCGCCTAGACCTCCAACCCTACATTCTACTTTCTTTGAAAGAACTCAGTGACCCCATTCTCTGCTTAAAACAGGGCTGGGAGTTGTTGAGTGAGAGAGCTCTCATTCAGGAAGTGGAAGACATGAAGAGGAGAGAGTATGGTCGTCAGAAGACACAGGAATTGAGAATAGTGATTAGCAGAAAAACTTTCAGGATCCCCAGAGACTTAGACAGAGGCTAAAACCAGTATCCTCTGGAAATTAACCAAGAAAAATCCCCTGTGAATGTATCTACCTTAACAATTTAGTGCACTGGATGGGCTTTTTTAGATGCAAAAATTTGAGAACATGGTCCTAGATTGTAATGATCATGCCAAATCAAACCCTGGTCCTACCCTCTTTGCACCACACCAGCTACCAGTGTGGATGCATTCTATCTGCACCAAAAACAATGAAACCTGCAGACACAGGTGCCTAAGGATCAGGTTTTTATTGAAAGGGATGCTTTTTTCCCCAACTAGTCAGGCTTCAGACATCTGAGACGGTTCTTGAATCTTGCCCGTATCTTCATTTTGTCTATAGCACTCTATATAGTAGCAAAGAAATGGCATTTTGAGGATTCTTGAATGGGAACATACACATTCAAGATTTCAATTTTTATTGAATCCTTTTCTTTACAAGAGAAACTAAATTCAAACATATGAACAGTATGAAGTGTGAAGACATCAGAAAGCAATGGAATTCAGCTGCTACAGCTGTAGGAGTTCAATCTTATAATCAAATTGTGATATTTTTTGTTAATATTTGAACAATGACATGGAGGTGCAAATGAAACAATAGTTTTACAGTGCTCATTTCAAACATAGGGATAATCACATCAATGTAGAATTATATATAATTTTGTTACTACAGTATGGGGAATAGTTTCCAATGTTAAAATTATAATAATAATAATAATAACATCACTGGAGGGAAATTACATAGTAAAGATTGAATTTCTTGATAAAATAGAAATAAATGACAATTCATGCATGTAAACCAGTGTTATGTCCCACATTCATACCACCATACGTTAACAAGCTCAGTATGACAAACGCAATCTGTTGTTAGAATGCTGACCCCTGAAGCATGACCTACAATTTCATGCTGGAATTCATGGAATTTTTTTTATTTTTATTCATTGCACTGGGATGTGGGCTAAGACAAGAAATGTCTTAGAATTAGGCAATGTTCAAGAGTCTCTGTCATCTTCTGTATTTAAAAACACTTGTTTTCTAATCAGATTTACAGCATGACAGTTACTAAATAACTCAAAGTCAGGCATAACTATTTTGTTTAATTACATCTGCCAGAATAAAGATTCATATAACCAAAAATACATTCTGAAATTTACGAGAGGAAATCCCTGCCGTACTAAATGTAATCTGGATTAACCTAAAGATGGTGGTGCAATATTGTCATAGCCCAAATTGCCTGCCTTTCAACAACTCATTAAAACAGTTTTGATTTACAGATGCTTTTACAGCCCCCATGTGTAATGGAAACAGTGTAAATGATCTCATAGTAATGTATAAATGCGAAGATACTCTCCTGCCACACAACTGTCTCTGGCCTTTTGAATCAAATTAGGGACCACTTAAGTAAAGTGGTTGTAAATAAGCCCATTGGACTGAGTGGGATGTATTTGTGGGTACGGTGAGAGATGTTGTATGCCATGGCAAGGCCAATCTGAATCATCACGGTAAGGTCATGAACATTAGATGAAATCCCCAATGACTGCAAAAGGCAAATGTCACACCCATCTTCAAAGGCCAAGAAGGAAAACTTGGCTAGCCAGTTCACTTAACATCTGTGCACAGGAAAATTAAGGGTCAAATCTTACTGGAGGCCATTTCCAGGCACATGAAATACAAGAAGTTGATTGGGAACACCCAGCACAGATTTATCAAGGGCACAACTTGCCTGATGAGCCTGACAGCTTTATATGATGAGATGACTGGCACAGCTAACGTTGGAGATCCATGGATATGGATTTAGCAAGCCTTCAGCATAGTGGTCCATAATATCCTCACAGCCAAAATGAAGAGACAGACTGGGTGGTCAAGGCTGCTTTGAACAGCTCTCAGAATCTGCCTGTATTCATGACTGTTCTCTTTTTGTTTCAGCAGCAGAAAAGTGTTAAGTGCTTGTTTTCAACAAGCAAATCATTGTGAATTACTGTTATTACTTGATCAGTTCTGACACTCCTTATGCAGCATAGTGCACGAAAATACAGTCTCTGCTGAAAAACAGCTCCCACGACAAGCTTATGGAAAGCTGGACACCCTGAAAAATGGAAAGTGATTGTGATCGTTGTTTACTTCACTGTCTGTTACTTCTTCTGTCTTTCATTAAGACTTTACATATTACAGAGCCTTTATATATATATTCGTGGCCTGATAACTGCTACCCTACCTTATTTATTTTGAATGTAAGATCAGAAGTACTCAACACTAAATTTAGACAAATCCTATATCAAGGATGGCCACACTCTAATTTAAAATAAATGCTTATGATTTTTTAAGGTAGAATTTTTAAGATAGAATTTACTTATTTAAGATAAAATGCAAAATATCTGGGAGGTTAAATTCTGCAATAAATAGAATTACAGATAATATACAGAACTGATATGATGCTTAAGATTAGGAATGAAAGCCCTGCTGAAACAAGCTGGCTGTCTATAAAACCAGCTCAGAAGAATCAGTGAGAAGATTATCTGGGTCAGGTCAGGATCCCTTCAGATCGACTCACACAGCAAAGCCCACTTCAGGAGCTATCAGCTTCAGAGGTGTCCATGTTACACAGCACCTGAACAAAAGGGATGAACGTGGAGAAAGGAAGAGATGTCATCCACATGCCTAAGATTTCGTGATTCCTCAATAATGGATGCAATGGAGGTTGTGTAAGGGTGGGTTCAGAGTTTCTCAGCACAGAGCACAGGTATATTATAGGATAATGAAAAAATAAGACAAAAGGTTGAAGGGTTCTTGTTTGTTTTCACTGTGGTGTTAGAAATGGTTTTGATTACTGAGATGGGCTACAGTTTCTGCACATCAGTAGTACACATCAGTAAGGACTTGGGGCTCTGGTGGACAAGAAGCTCAACATGAGCCAGCAGTGTGCGCTCGCAGCCCAGAAGGCCAACTGCATCCTGGGCTGCATCAACAGAGGCATGGCCAGTAGGTGGAGGGAGGTGATTGTCCCCCTCTGCTCTGAGGCCTGCATCCAGGTGTGGGGCCCCAGCACAAGAAAGATGTGGACCTGTTGGAGAGGGTCCAGGAGAGAGCCACAAAGATGATCAGAGGGCTGGAGCACCTCTCCCACGAAGAGAGGCTGAGAGAGCTGGGGTTGTTCAGCCTGGAGAAGAGAAGGCTCTGGGGAGACCTCACTGTGTCCTTTCAGTACTTAAAGGGGGCTTGTAAAAAAGAAGGAGAGGGACTCTTTCCATGGGCAGATAGGAGAAGGGGGAATGGTTTTAAACTAAAAGAGAAGAGATTCAGATTAGATGTTAGGAAATTCCTTACTCAGAGGGTGATGAGGCAGTGGAAGAGGTTGCCCAGAGAGGTTGTGGATGCCCCATCCCTGGAGGTGTTCAAGACCAGGTTGGATGGGACTTTGGGCAGCCTGATCTAGTGGGTGGCATCCCTGCCCATGGCAGGGGGTGTGGAACTAGATGATCCTTAAAGGTCCCTTCCAACCCAAGCCATTCTATGATTATTCTATGATTCTATGATACCTCTGTTCTAAATGCAATTGTCGTCAGGTAGGAAGTCTGATCATTGTTCAGCTTCCCTACTCCACTTTCCTCTCTTTGTCCTATTTCTTTGAAGTTTCATAAAATTTAAAATATTCCTTGCATGCTATCACCATCACTTCTCATAAAAAGACCAGGAATCCACACTAGTCATGAAAATTCTTTATAAGTAACATTTTATTTCAAAGTGACTACAGCTTAGGGTGAGGTGAATCCATCCAGCTGACTGGCAAAAGGGTACATTTCTTCTGCTTTTTATTTTTCCAGCTTACACATAAAACAGGAAGGAAAATTTCTTTCCTGACTGTACTCATGGAGTCACACTACGACTTCATGGTAGTATTTGACATCAAAGGAAAACATGTACCACGTTTCTCTTGGTGCTAAAGGCACTGGGAAAATATAAGGATAACTAAAAATATTGCCTTGAAGAAAGGTGTATTTGTTCTGTCACCCTACTTCTTAACAATACAGTAAACACCTGCCTTCTTTGTATTCTTAGTTAAAAGCATGCTGTTGTAACATGGCTGTTCTATAGTTTATACTTTATGGTCATTTATGAAAAAATGTCCAGTTACAGAAGCATCAAAGCACAGGTTAACTCATTCATAGAAATGCCCAACTTTTAAGTTTCATAGCAAGAAGATTCTCAGCTTTCTTAACAGGCAAGTGATTGAAGTATCCAAAAAATCAGGTTTTCTTTTTTTCTTTAGTGTGCAAGCAACAGAACTGCACTCTAATGCTGGGATTGTCAGCTGAAAGCATCCTACCACCCACTTCCAAGGCATAATTCCAGTGTCTTTCAAGTTCTTCACATGATATCAAATGAAATGAGCTCCCAGAGTGGAAGACAATCTTCTAAAGATCTCACTCCATGGTAAGCACTTGAGCTGGCATCTGAGTCAAACTGGGACATGATTCAGCCTTCAGAGAGCTTTGCAAAGCTAATATTATCAGGCAGGTATCAGATGCAGCTTAGTGGATACAAGACACTGTAGTACATCAGACTGACAGTTCTGGGAACTGAAATCCTCCACCTACAAATTAAATATCAGGTAAGCCATAACAAAGCAAACCTCTCACAAGCATGGTTCACTTAAGATCACAAGCAACTCTCTTTGGTGACAAAGGGTGGTTGTTTATATCACCTCTGTTGTGACTATCAGAAAGGGCATCTATATGTTTCTCCCTCTCGCCCTCTGCCATAATACAAGTTATTCTGGTACTGTGTTAAGCACAGGTGATTAACTTGTGTGATTTGCATGTTCATTTATCTTCAGTCATTGAGTTCAGCCTAGAAAGTTAAATGACTTTTTATATTCTTTGATCTCAAGCTTTCAATGCTTTGAAAATAAGATACAAACATTTTGAATTTGATCTGATATTCTCTGGGAAGCCAGCACTAAGTGGAGGCTGGTTTGGCGTGTCTGTGGCAACTGCTGCTGCTAATGCTGTGGTGGTGCATACCAGCTGGAGCTTCCTAAGCTCTGGAGGCTTTGGATCCATAATGATCATGCAGCTACATCAAAGTTGTAGAGCCAGCACAACAATGTGAAAAACAGAAGCCAACATGAAATGGTTAAGATTTAATGTTAGTGAGGAATCCAGCAGCGATCTTCATTAGGGAACTGAATTAATCAATCATAGGTATATTGTTTCTAACAAAAAAAGACTGCACCAAGACTGTCCAGAATTGCTCAGTTTCCACCAGTTCTTCATCCTGTGGTAGATCTTATGCTAACACTTGCCATTTTTCTAACAGTCTTGTTGCTATATGTGGTAAAGCTCAGGTAGCTCTGTATCGCCTGCCACTCCATATCATCTTAATATATCTGCAAGTACATGTTAAATCGGATTAGAGAGAAAGAGCAAATCCTTGTAGTATTTTGTAAGTAAAATTAATCCTCCAAACTGAATTTCATTTCACTCCCCATTTTATTGTTCCTTCCAGGAAGTACTCAAACCAGTTTACCAAACTATTCCGAATTTCTGATAATTCTTTTAAATAGGGCTGTTCTATTTCATGATATAGAGGGGCTGAGGAGATAGAGAATGCATGTGTTCCCTCCATCTTTAAAAATAAAACCATCCTCTCTGTGCATCATTGATACAGTTTGAATGCCATGCTAATTCCAGAGCATTAGCTTCCATTGCACAGGTTTGTATTTGCCTTTGTTTAGCTTTTCTGTTCCAGAAGGAGGGACCCTGGGCAACAGCTGAATGTATCCATGGTGAGTTTCTTAGACAGGAGTAAAATCTGTGAGATGCAGCTTGAGAATATGAACTGCTTTTCGGTAGGTCTTGAGAGGTCTTTCATATGGTAGGAGCTAGACCATAGGTATTCTAGAAGAATGGAAAAGCACTGTAACCTGTGAATACCTGATGCTTTTCTAAAGCTCATAGAAAATGTTTTCCAATAAAAAAAGATGTAAAAGGAACTTGCCAGTGTGACTTGTGTTTGTTCAAACTGAAGCAAAGCTATGTCAATAATGTCTGGCTTGGGATTTATTCTCAAATATCTTACTCACTGAATTCACAGTCATAACTGCTGCATATCTACCCCAGTTCAGCTCCAGCACAATGCTTTGAGTAGTAGTTTTTTCTCCTACAAGCTAAAGGAAAAAAAAACGTATCATTATTATTTTTTACTGTTCCTTTAAAGTCTTCATAAGATGTGTTTGCTTCAGTGAGCACCGTGATCTATGTGCATTTTGTGTTTTATAAAAATAACCTGCCCTCTTTTCCCATTGCTGCATGGAGGATGTTTGAAAATGAGACTGGCATAATAAGGTCGGTGCTGCCATGTAGTGCAACCAACTTGTCAGTAAATGTTAATACCAAAAACAGTATCTCAGAATCATCTGCTTTATTCTTCTCACTTGCTTAAGACATGTAGTTTCATCTCTCACCACTTGCTGCTTTCTGCAAAAAAATATATGCACAGATTTAAAATAAATGTAATTAAAATCTTTCATTTATAGCTAGAAAAAGATTTAGAATCTAGTCATTAGAAGGAATGAGCATAGGCAGCTATGCATACTTAATTTCCTCTACATACTTGCGATCATGTTTTTGGGGGGTGAATTTCTTACATGTTTATCGCCATCATACTTAGAAACCATGGGTTAAATACTTGACCATGTATAAATCCTCTTTTTAATGCTTCAGTGGAAGATTCACCATTACAGAAAAATACTATGCAAATCAGATTACATTTTACTGCCTTGATGATTACCATCCTTATGCCCATTGACTATGCCAACATTGTCTATACTGACATAGTAGAAGATCCCGGAGAAAGAAGCAATAAAAATAACAAAAAGAAAAAAGAAAAAGAAAGAGAAAGAAGAAGAAAAAAGAAAAAGAAAAAGAAAAAGAAAAAAAGAAAAAAATCTTACCATACAGGGAGAGAGAAGAGAGATTAATTTGCTGGAAAAACAAATGAGAAGTGTCTCAACAGAAGGACAAAGTCTGAAAAAAAATGCAGAGAAGAACTAGTCACACTTCTATATTTTCCTAATGTAGAAGCAAAGAAAAAGGCAGTTATGGTTTCACCTGTGGGTCTTTGCATTATGTTCTGCCCTTGGCGTAAGCCTGCTTGAACCTTGAGCATGTGTTGCATGAAATGTGTTCCTGTATCCAAATTTACTGCAGGAACCAAGGAACAGAATATATGAAAGTCTTTGTGGTATATTAGCATGGCCATCAATGGTAATGCTGAGCTTACTTTGCCTGCATCTCAGAAGCCATGGCGTGCATGACAGTAAGTCTGTGCTAATAAGCACTGATAAGAAATGCACCATAGTGTGTCTTTACACTAATATAGTATTCTGGGTACTAGTTAGCTTGGAGGAAAGTGGAGAAAGCTGGTATGTGGGTAGGGACTGGATGTAGCAGGCTTCAGTCTGCTGGTAAAGATCCACAAGTAACCAGAATCCAAACTGCTGAAGACTTCTTAGATATTGTCTAGAAAATATCTTTGCCTCTCATAAACTTTCATGTAATTTAATTTTAACCCATTTTTGCTTTTCTCTTTGGTGAAGAAAAACAACAGATTTGTCAAAGTGATTCACATAGCTGGTTGTGGGTAACTTACAGACTACTCCACCTCCTTTCACTAAGCAACATAGAGATTTACAGCTGAGCTCCCTGAGTGGGGAGGGACCAGTAATACACAGAGGGAATCTAAAAACATTGTAATATCACTTAACTCTTTATTCAATAAGTGTAAGGTTTATTTCACAACCTCTTCAGCAAATACATTTATGGTTTTTACATTTGTGATGGCTTAGCATTCTGACACAAAATTCTCCATTGTTTATTCAGGCTTGCCCAGCAGTACAGGGTTGCTCTGCGATCCCTGCATTTTCAGATGATTTAGCGTAAAAAGAAGGTTCTGTTTGGAGACTGCGCTTAAAAAATCCTGAGGCAAGAGGTTGCATAGCAATGGGAAGAGTGCGTGTTCAATGCTGAATCGTCATCCTTTCCTTTCTGTTACTATGGTGATGGCATGGCTGCTTGACAGCTTATTCTGCCATCTCCATAGCTGCAACAGGAGCTCTGATAGGGTGCATGTGATGTCTTTGCTCCTCTTACTTTCTAAGTCTTTCACAAACACAACTGATTTTTTTTCAGTTGTGTGTAGATTGTGGCTTGTTGAAGAGCCATGTCACTGCTGTGTTTAAGAATATCTGTGTCAGTGCATCCTGGGACTGTGCGGAGCTCGAGGGACCAAGTCTGATACATTTAAAATACACACGTATTTTACTTTAAAAGTACCTCTGTGGATTATCTTTTTACTATCTAAGAGCCTATGTACAGGATACCTTATCAACCCATCTTTGAGAAGTTCCTTATAAACACTGAACTTAATATTGGAATGTGAAAGACACTGTAATAAATGTACAAGCAAAATGCATATTTGTCAAATATTTTGTATTTTAGGGTGAAATGTAAGGGAGAAATGGAGAGGAGTTAAGCAGCTGATGGTTCCAGGTACGAGACATATATGGCAAGGAGCCATCTCTCTCTTATTGTTGTGCCAAAAATATTTTAGCTAACATACTGAACACAGAAGTAGGTCATATGCTGATTTCTCTTTACAAACAGCACTTGACAGGACACACTAGTTCAGAAATACGTCTCATTTTTTTTAAAGGCATTTCTTCTTTCAGGATTGGAAAAGCAGCTAT
This sequence comes from Chauna torquata, assembly GCA_013399475.1. Taxonomy (NCBI): domain Eukaryota; kingdom Metazoa; phylum Chordata; class Aves; order Anseriformes; family Anhimidae; genus Chauna; species Chauna torquata. Next base: position 91,770 of record VXAL01004309.1, read on the forward strand.
ATCCCTGTGTATAAAAAGCCCATTTAGCGTGTGTGTGAACACTTCCAATAACCTTAAATGCAAGTGAGTATTCAGTCCTTAGCAGATCTGTCACATTACTCTGATTACAACTGCTTTAACCCCATTGAGTCAATATCATTTCTTCACAACCAGGACTACCATATGTTCATTTTTTTTACACTGAAAAAAAAAAAAAAACACATACCATTTTCCACTGAGCCATCTTGCCTTCATGGGTTTTGAAGAATTGCCTTCTTGTTAGAACTTATGCCTGGATAGTACTTCGTTGCAGATGAAAGGGCTTAAACTACCCTACAAATGCTATATCACAGCAATAAACATGTGAGTTCAGATCTTTCATCGGGGTCAAAATTTAGTAACCGCAGAAATCATATCTTCTCATGTATGTTTTCCACAGCCAGAGGTAAATATATAGTAAAAGCAAACCTTTTGAGAAAACATCAGTCTTTCTGCACATCCACTAAGCAACAGAGCAGCCCTGGAATCACCCAAGAAGTTTCAGAAAGATTATCTGCTCGCATGTAATTTTATTAACTTTATTGAATTGTGTTGCTTACCATCACAACTGTTGTTATTTGGTATATATATTCAATCCTTTGACTGACATAAGATGTAAATAATGCTTTGCATATACTTTTTTATTTTTGCAATTCATACTGTCTACCTTTGAGGATAAGTTTTATGGAGATTACACACCCTGACTCACCTAAGTGAAATGCTCAGGTAATGCTGTAGATCAAATATACATAACGTCATGCTGAATGGCCAAATAGCTTGGCCTATTATGCTAGTCTTCTGCTGTTTTAAAGCTCTCTCTACGCTACACTCAGAGAGGCGCAAGCGCTCTCAGCTCTTCTACTTGGTATGTACAAGGGCGAGTCCATTTTCCATTATCGTTAATCACGCTCCTTCCATAAGCACAATTCCCGTACGACTGGAGTCTGGGTTACATCCCGTTAGGACTAATGGCAGTCGCACGCATCCATCACGCGTGCTGCGGGGACGGCTTGGGCAAGGCCGCCGCGCTCGCACGCCCGGCTGCGGACCTCGCCGCCCGCCCGCGGCCGCTGTCCGCGGTGCTGCAGCGGGACGGGAACCGCTGTGGCGCCCGGGAGGCAGAAGCTGCGTGAACCCCGTGAGGGCGGGCAGCCGGAAACTGTGCTAGGCAATCCTGCCTGCACTGATCGAAAATAATGCTCACTAATGACTCTGAGAACCTTCACTCCCGTACAAACATCTGAATGTTTAAGTGGATTAAAACGATGCTCGTTCCTTTGCAAAACGGCCACATTTTGGTATTGATGTCGCTAGAATAAATCAGCTTTCTCCAACAGGACGCCAGTCGCTCTTCTGTCATTTTGTCTCACAGTGATAGTTCCAGTATCTGAAGCAAGTCTAGAACAAATAATAGTATTTAAGTTGTGGCTGTTCTTGTGATCAAGTGTTAGTTAGCAGTTAGCTGGGTTTAACAGTGCACTTAAAGAGATTCCACATTCTTTCTTGAAAGAGCAGAACTCCTAAGCTGAACCTAAGAAGAAATCTGGATTTTGCGTAATATTCTCCTTCCTCTGGAAGTAGCTCAAAGAAATCAGAGAAAGACGAGATCAAATATCTGAGTCAAGGAAACACAAAAACAACTACTTCCACAGAGGGATAGTGGGTCCTTCACATGGGGACACCAAGAGTTTTGAGAAGGAAGCTTGTTAAGATAAATGAGGCATAGGAAACTGTTCTTTGGCTGGCAAGTGGAAAGAAGTAAATGAGGGAGGAGCACATAAACAGAGGTAATAAAGCAGTCACAATCACAAATAGTGCAGAAAAACTCTCCTTGAGACAAAGAAAACACAATGGAAATCTCAAAGGGGGATACCAGAGAAGGGCAACCTGGCTTGTAGGCCTGGGAAATCTCTGGGGAATCCTTAGGAGTGTTCCTAGTGGGTAAGATAACAATTAATTCCATTGCTATCCTATGATTTCATTAGCTGTAGCTTTTCATTCTTATTTTTATTTTATTTTTATTTTTTATTTATTTATTTATTCCTAAGTAGGAGTTTGTGGCTATTTACAGAAGAGGGAAGCAAATCAAATTCCATGGATTTCAGTGGATTTGAATGTCCAGGTAACCAACTTTCTTCCAACTTACAGTGCTCGAAGCATGTGAGTAGATTCATTAAAGAGATGGATTTTTCAGTCCAGCTGTGACACTTCCCATGGGACAGATGGCACTGTCCAAAACAGATTTTGCTCTTTTGTGCCACATAGAATTAAATTACTGAAACCTTACAATCGACTTCATTGATAGGAAGTGTTCTCAGTTTTACACCATATTTTCTTTGGCTTCAGTTCATCTTCTTGCTCTTCATCTCCTTAATCTTTTTCATTTTAAACAACATATTTGCCTTGCAGAAGGTATATAGTACTCAGGAGCAGTACTGACATGTCTGACGTAGACAGTCTTAGAGACAGGCTCACCATCATTGATATGAGCATGTTAAGAAAGGGTTGGAATTAGTCAAGATTAAAATTTTATTTTCTTTGCTTGCATATGCTTTGTAGGAGAATTTCTGGGGAGAGCAAGAAACAGTTCCATGGACAGGGCTTTGACATTCTTCTGCTTAATTTATTCATGCCCTTAACTGTGTTTTTGGGGGGGGGTTTTTGTTTTTGTTTTTGTTTTTGTTTTTGTTTTTGTCCACATTCACTCTGAAAGGGTGCAGCACAGTGGGTCTTATTTTATTAACATGATATTTGGCTGGAAGCTCTTTGTCAGATCAAATCATTGCTCAACAAAGTAACAGGAGCATTGTGAAGTAGCAGTTTTTCCACTAGCATTCTGCCTAGAACAAAGGTGCAGTTCTGCAACTAAGGACTTAGTACTTCTTTCTGTTTTCTGTTTGGAAAGGGCACAACAATTGCATACGAACTGCATTTAAACTGCTTCATTCTTTGGGTCCAGATCAAGAAAGAAGATATCTTTTACCAGTGTGTCCAAGACAGGGATCTCTAAGAAGAACACAGCTATTGCTCTGTTATCTCATCGTTTCTTCTCAAAAGACAAGTCTTTTCTTGTTTAAAGTCTTAAGGAATTTTATCATTCCTATCGTACTGGCAATGCTGACCCAAGCTCTGCTTGATTTCTTGAATCAAATCAACAGGATTTGTTCCAGGAATCATTACTAAAAAGGTTAAGAAAATAAAATTTGTGGGCAGGAAATCATTTTGAAAATCCTTCTTGTTCATAGCTTCAAAATAATAGAACAATTGAGAAATCAGCATGTTTAGTCTCAGACTAACACAGAAATCTTAATCTTTGACTGTTACAATAATCTTTAAATTATTCTTTTGGATGCCTTTTGGCTTTTTAGAGAGCATTTCGCACTAACTGATATTAGTAGCCTTTATCAGTATCAACAGCATTTGATGTGAGTAATAAACAGCCCAGATTTGCTGTACAATCTAGCATAACTAGACAAGTGTCTGACACACAAACAATAGTTATTAATCTGATTGCAGTTCCCTTATATATCTTTCAGGATTATTATTTAGTCTTATATTATTTAATCTTATAAATTTGCAATAAGATAAAAATTTATTTGAAAGATCTGACAAAAATTTGCCTTTTATAAGTTTGCTGTGTTTTGAAGTGTATAAATACTTATTTGATTTGATGTAAAATATTTTTACCCTTTTCTTTTATAAAATCTTGATATCAAACATGACAGTGTCGAAGACATAGTTCCATAAGAGGTCAAAATGTCTAAATACATACATTAAGTGTCCTTAACCCATAACACTGCCAAAATGGCAAGGCAGCATATTTAGCTTTGGAGAAGTGGGCTCACAAACAGTAGCATCATTTTGCTTTTGATTCTGAGTTCTTCCTGGTGCTTAGTGTGCAGTTTAGAAGAGCAGCATGTTGATCTGTTGGGGGTATATATTGAAGCTCATTGCTGTTACTTTCTTCCGTGCTGTTACCACTATAAATATGCTACAGGGAGGAAGGGAAGAACAGTGAATTTTTGTGGGAAGAGCCTGTGAACTTGAATAAGGCGTACTCACCACCATTACAGACAGGTGGCCTAGTTTTTGCTGTCATGAGTTTGCACTGAGAAATAGCTGGGTTTCCTTTTCTGTGCTATGTTCACAGGAAAATGAAAGCTGAAATTCTCATTTTTATTTTAAGTACCCCAAGCCAAGGATGCCCACAGCCATGTGCTTCATTGAGCCACACTCAAATTCTGTTTCACTGCACAGTTAGCCCTGCTGGAGTCAGCAAAAGTACATGACCTTGAATGTCAGCTTTTAGTCTTGTATAGATAAGCACAGTCTAATTTGACATTTACTGGAGTTATCTGGCTCATATAAAGCGTTCATATGGAGTTTCTTTATGAACCAGTTTTTGGTTCTGTACGCCATAAAGAATAGATAATGAGTCTAGGATCTGTGAAATCTGTCTCAAATATTCTCTCAATACATTGTTGTTTTCATTTTTGCTGCAAAAAAACTTGTAATATCTTTTTTGTTCAAAAGACCTAATAAAAGGTTCTCTGTATATTCTTTTGCCTACATCAACATTATATGAAATGAGTTTACTACATTCTTATTTAATGAAACTCATGTAAGCCTCAGAGTCAGCTAAGAAAATCTAGTTTTATCAATAATTAGGGACTAAGAAGTAAAAGGAAGATCCATCTGATGTGCCATGCTTATTTGCTTTAAGTTCCCCTAATAATTCCCAGTAGTTTCCTCTTTCTCAGTCAGTGCTCCTCAGGAAAGGCTGTGACGCTGCTCAGCACTCCCATCAATTTCACACTTGGAGTTTGAGCACTCAGAAGAAGTTACCACACATCATCTCTTCCACAGTAATTGGCCTTGTGCCCTCCTATCCCCTAAAAAGTGTAAAGTAATTTAAGTAGCTTACTCCTTATGGAAAGAAAGGCAATTGCACATTCATTTGAGAGAAGTAAGCATTTCCAAAGCCAGTTGCTGCAAGCTGCTGATGTACAATATCTTGCTGGTGTGTTGGTTCACCTTAGAACCACCTTCAGTGTGGGAAGACTCATGATGAGCTGTCTAAGCTGGGACACACTGAAGCACTGCTCATGTTTTAGCACATTTTATAAAGCTCAGAACTTCCATATTTATAACAATCTTATGCAAGATAAAGATTGGATTTTAAATCTTTACTTACATTATGTAATTAAGATATCTGTGTAAAAGCATATATTATCCTCACTATTCAGAAAGAAAAGATCAATTTTACCACAGAGTTTCTAAAGTATCTAGATTAATTCAAAGAAAATACAAACAAAATACTCCATACAAAAAAAAAAAAAAAAAGGCAACTGCCATCTATGGACTCAAACAAATGATCAGGTTTATCAGCTGAACTACAGAAGCTGAACTTTCCAAGTCTGGCACAAGGATGATGTCATTCAAGACATTTTAGCCTGCACTGAAAAATGGCTAAATTAACTCAAGTGACTTTGGATCAATCATAAGACTAAGCACTCAGTTCTTCGCTATTGCTGAATTACTACAACATAACTTGCTACATTATAGAAACTTTGTGCCTGGTTCCTTTCTTTTATTAGCATCATTTAAGGAGCAATTTTAGTGTATGGATAATTTCCTTCATCATCTGTGAAGAAGAAACATGACAGCCATTTTGTGCAGCTATCAACAGTACACACAGTTTTGACAGTAAGAAGGTGCTGTTTCTCAGCCTATGCTGACTTTGGGAAAGAACCACATGTCAGACTATGAAATTATAATTTTCCTTTGCACCTGGTGCAGCCCTAGAAAATGTGCCTAGAATGGAACATTGGTGTTTGATTTGGACTCTGTATTTTACACTTTTTCAGATAAATATAAGATTAGAGTTTGAGGTTAATGGAGTTTTTCAGAAATTCACTGGTTTCAGATCTGCCCACAAGCAAAGACGTAAACCTGTAATAATAACAAATGATGAGCAATGCAAAACAACTGGAAAGTCTCTCATACTGAGAGAGACATATTTTCAAGGACTTTATTAAAGTTTCTGTCAGCAAAAAGAAATGGATTGTATTTGTCACTTAAACAGTGTAAGGAAATAGAGGAGAAATTTGCTATGAACTTAATCAAATTGCTGTGCATGATGCCAAGGAAAATGACTGGCAACATAATATATCCTCTTGGACCAAAGGTGTTTGAAGAGGTAATTCACCTGATGATAATGGGTTTTGAGATTATAAATGTTGTTTATTTGCTTCAGAGCTAGCTATTTCTCATGGAATTATGATACTAAAGATATTACTTCTATGGAAGAATTAATGATAATTAGTTTGCTCTAAGACCTGCTGAATACATATAAAGCCGAGCAATTAATAAATACCATGTTGTGTCATTTGTGTATGCCACGGATTCAGAAAATGGCAAAAGAGATTATTTTCCTTTCATTTGCATCTGTGAAGATTTTGAGTATTCTCAATGAATGATGCAAGATTGCGTCAATTAAAAATTAACAGAAAAGAGGAAAATTGACTCAGACTGCACTAACCAGCCATCAGCAGACCTTAAGTGCTGCTGTTAAAAATTGTGCCTCTAGACAATGGGACAAATTCTTCAGTTCTGTGCTTATGGAAAGAATTTGACATTTAATTTTTAATCTTCTTCAAGAAAAAAAAATGGTTTGGAGAACCGTTTTGGAAATTAATCTCTGTTTGCTTAGGTAGGTATGTTTTTTCCAGCTCTAATGAAAATTTTGATACTGATTGAATGGTTATGGCACATGGGCATGGGTGAGCTCCAACTGAGAATTATCAGAGCCCTCAAGTGTTTTCCTTTCCTTGGCCATGGGAGAACCCCTCAACTGAGGTAAAACAGGTCCTAGCTAAGGTGCTCAATCTTCTAAGCAATTGGCTACATATGAGGAGACAGAGGGAGGACATTGTGTCCTCAGAGCCAATGACCCAGACTTTGGGTTACACAAGAGTTCCAGACATTGATTAGCGCACTGTGGAATCTCAGATGGTTGTGCATCTGCCAGTCAGGAGAAGTGAAGGATCCATGAATGCTTTCTTACTGAAAATTTCAGAATATCTGGGAGAGTAGGTAGCTGGGGGTCTGAGGAACTAGACTTTTGACCACTTCTCCCAAAAAGGCAATCAATTACCTAAGACCATCTCCATAAACATGTAAGCGATAGAGGTGCACAATAGAATTTAAACCTGCAATTCCCAGCTGGATTTGTGAAGCACAGGTAAAGAAGAAATAGACATCACATTTTTATATCAATGTGTCATTTTCCATATTGCTGCTGCCCTTTCATAAGCACAACTGTCAAAAGTCCAGGCAGCCTCACTCTACATACTGAAGAGTTTTTACTACAGTTTTGTAGAATGCTAGGAATTGGAAGGTCATTGATCATTACATCTTAATAAGAAAAAAAAACTGAAAATATCATTCATGAGATTGATTTGAGCCTAAGTTAATTCAAGTCATGTGAGCTACAGTGGTGCTATGGTGACTGGGTCACTCAAATAGTGTTACTTCAGTGAATTTATTTCAAAACTGATAGACTGAAATCTGCTATAATACCATTAAATTCTGTAAAATTGAGAGCAGCACTGCATTTTTTTCTGACCTACATTTCTGAAGTATTTCTGAAAGGTATGAATGCAATGGCTTTGAATGCAGATGTGGGATTTGGAAGCAAAGGGTAATAGATCTGCTTATTAAATAAATTAAATAAATAAATAAAGAGAACCTGATATTTAATGCTTTATATTAACTCAATGGTATTACCACAATTTCCATTTAAGTGTTGGACAGGATGAAAGTTATTACCTTGTACCTCAATACTGAAAGTTTTGCAAAGGAATGTTAACTACTGCGGGAATTTTTGCAGAGCTCTAGATTATCAAGTTAATTGCCACTAACCATAGTTTGTTCTCCATGTAGATTTAATTGTTACATTTAGTTTTATCAGCAAAAATTTCTGGCAGAATTCATAAGAAATTTTGGAATGCTTTTTACCCACCAAGAATAGTTGGCTCAGGTAGGTCAGGTTCTCTGATGAAGCCTGTACGAAACACGTATGTTGGGCAGCTCTTGGCAGAGCAATATTCTTCCTGCTGTTGAGCTCTTCAGTTTAAGAGCCTCTGCCCCACTTCTTATGACGGGGTTGTTGTTACCAGATTGGTCCCTTGAGACTGCCCTGTATATAATGCATTGGGCAGTTGAATTTGTCTCCCTGAAGCCTGAATAAGTGAATCTTTTAGGGACTTTCTCTTTTCCTGCACAATTGCAAAAATGTTATTTCTCTAAAAGAACCTAAAAATAGCTGGCAAACTGAAGGCAAGTTGAAAAATGATTTACAAGGATTTTTTTATTCCTTTTCATATAGGAACAGCTTCTCTAACAGTGGAAATCTCTTAACTTCCCACTGCTCATACAGCACAAGGGATGTGATTTAGTGTCAAATTAAAGTGTCTGGAGACATTGGTGTGTGACTATAACTACTCTGAGTGGAGGATGGATTTAATAATTCTGAAAAAAGTTCATTTTCTTACACCAGCCTGAATTATCTTTGTATTTGTATATGCATATATAGATATAAATACGTATGAGTAATAATATATGTGCCTTTATGTAATAATATATGAGCTACTATGGCTTTCTATTGCTATTAAGATCTGATAAGTCGCACAAATCATTGAAGAATACAGGGAACCAGATATTTTTACTTCAGTTTCAGCATTTCCTTTCAGCAATTTTGACCAAAGTTACTGTATCTGTATCAAGACAAAATGACTCCAGTGCTACCAAACAGAATGACGAAACTGTCATTACAATTTATGCACTGCTTATTTCAAAAACTGGTTCTCAGAAACATTATCTATAGGTCATCTGATCTGCACTTCTTATCCCATAGTACTTAAAGGCCTTTTTCCAAAGTAAATTCTGTATATCAGGAGCCATGTAAAAGACTGAAAGACTTCTATTTACAAAAGTCAACAACCAATTTAATTTTCAATGTTAGACAACTTCGAGACTTCAGTAACTAGGAGCTACATAGGAGAAGCTAGAGGTACAACCACAGGATCCCACCACCCACTGCAAAGATTGCTGAGGGACCTCTCCACCACAACAATCATCCATCTCAAACCAAATTACAGAGTATGGGAGAGGATAGTGTTGATGCCTCCAACAAGTAAAACTGTGGGAGACAGCTCATTTTAGACAAGCATCCAGATTTGAGTTCCCTGAGGCACATCCACATAGGCTAGAGGAAGACACCTGTACACTGATTAGAAGAAGGCTTGGAGGTCACATGTACAACACAATGAAAAACCAGGCTTCAGTGTTTGCTATTGGTAAGTCAAGCAGCTCTCCAGCACCTCTGCTTAATAGGTCCCTATGCATTAACATAGAATCATAGAATCATTTAGGTTGGAAAAGACCTATAAGATCATCTAGTCCAACCGCTAACCTAGCACTGCCAAGTCTAAACCCAAACCATGACCCTAAGCACCACATCTACATGTCTTTTGAATACCTCCAGGGATGGTGACTCAACCCCTTCCCTGGGCAGCCTGTTCCAATGCCTCATGTCCCTTTCAGTGAAGAAATTCTTCCTAATATCCAACCTAAACCTCCCCTGGCACAACCTGAGGCCATTTCCTCTTGTCCTATCGCTTGTTGCTTGGGAGAAGAGACCAACCTCCACCTTGCTATGACCTCCCTTTAGGTAGTTGTAGAAAGTGATAAGGTCTCCCCTGAGCCTCCTTTTCTCCAGGCTAAACAACCCCAGCTCCCTCAGCTGCTCCTCATAAGACTTGGTCTCCAGACCCTTCACCAGTTTCATTGCTTCTTTGGAAGCACCTCGATGTCCTTCTTGTAGTGAGGGGCCCAAAACTGAACACAGTATTCAAGGTGCAGCCTCACCAGAGCCGAGTGCAGGGGGACAACCACTTCCCTAGTCCTGCTGGCCACACTATTTCTGATAGAAGCCAGGATGCTGTTGGTCTTCTTGGCCACCTGAGCACACTGTTGGCTCATATTCAGCCGGCTATCAACCAATACCCCCAGGTCCCTTTCTACCGGGCAGCTTTCCAGACACTCTTCCCCCAGCCTGTAGCATTGCATGGGGTTGCTGTGCCCTAAGTGCAGGACCCAGTACTTTTTTTACCTTTGTTGAACCTCATACAGTTGTCCTCAGCCCATCGGTCCAGCCTACCCAGATCCCTCTGTAGAGCCTTCCTACCCTCAAACATATCAACACTCCTGCCCAACTTGGTGTTGTCTGCAAACTTACTGAAGGTGCGCTCGATCCCCTCATCCAGACCATTGGTAAAGATGCTGAAGAGAACTGGCCCCAGTACTGAGCCCTGGGGGACACCACTAGTGACCGGCCTCCAGCTGGGTTTAACTCCATTCACCACGACTCTTTGGGCCCAGCCACCCAGCCAGTTTTTAACCCAGCGAAGCGTACGCCTGTCCAAGCCATGAGCAGCCAGCTTCTCCAGGAGAATGCTGTGGGCAACAGTATTCCTTGTACAGAGGGTCTATGCATTTAGTCTGTGGAAAAGGAACAATACATCTAAAACTAGAGTACTGTAATCAAGGGTGTTACTAAAGTACATGTGAAACGGCTGAAATCCACAGAACAGGAAGCAATAAGACTGGTTGCTTCAAGTGGCATTGCAGTAATGATTTAACAAGATTTTATTTACGGCTGTTACAGTACATTGTCAATATAAGCTCAAGAGAAATAAGCTATTTTAATACTTCTACATTTCTATGCTTCATTTAAAAGGCTTTTATAGCTATGTGTTTGCATACATCTGGTTACACTACACCTTTCAATACCAGCTGATTTGCTCAGTTGATGGCTGAAATCAGTGTCACTGAAGTGGCATTTCAGTAAACAAAATACTTTTCTTCTTCATGTGTTATTCTTCAGACCAATACTATAAGGATGTTAAATATCCTCTAATTAAAGATAACTTTTGATAAACCAGTGCCTTACATCTAGCTTATTCTTGCTGTTATGAGCAAACGATTATTAAAGGGCTTGAAAACTTCTTTGTTACAATTTGGCAATATTCATAATGTCTACAAGTGAAATTACTCACTTCTACATATTCATTTAATCTTATGTTTTGTATACATCCTTCAGTATAAACATCCTCACAAAATACCTTGAAGTCATGAAAAACATTTAAATTGTATTTCTCTAATACATTATTACAATGTGTAACTTGTTAGCATTTTCTTAAAATGGCCTGATCTTGAGCCTTGCCTTTCATTTCACAACATCCTAACCCCATCTGCACCAAAAGAAATGAAAGAGGAATAAAATTATTGTGTTAGGAGTGTACGTGCAAAGTCAGTGGTTTCTTGATTAGGAAGTGTTCTTTCTCTGTTGTGCATACTTTGTAGAAATTATTCATGTTAAGCACGAGACTGATTGTCACAGTACACGTGTTCTGTTCTATCACTCCTCTCCTCCCAGAACTGCAGCTAAAGCCCGCATGCTGTGCTGGGGAAACACCGTGGGCACTGCCTGAAGCTCCGGCCCCAGCACTGGAGCAGGCAGGGGCAGCTGGGCTGGGCTGCACCCAGCAGCTGCTTTCTCCTCTGCAGCGCCAGGCCTGTGGCCTCACGGCGTCCCACAGGTGGTTTTCCACATCTGCTTCTGAGCACGTGAAAATGCAGTTGTATGATTTCCTTTCCTGGGCACGGCCTTATCAACAGGCCATGAATAACAATTTATGAGAAATTTACCCCTTTCATGACAAATTTACCCCTCTCTGATCCAGTAAATAGGCTTAGGGTCGCTGGGAAAGAGGAGAAATATTTTGCTTCTCTCCTCCTTCTCATTCCCCCTTTGACTTTCCATTCAAAATGTAGATGTAGTCTGTCATCTCCACCTCCACCAAAACAGCTGGCACTTCCTTAGGCTGCACTGCCACTCTGGAGCCAGCCAGGAGAGGGTGCTGGAGAATGAAGTCTGCAGAACGGCTCCCAGGGTAGTTCTGTTCCTGGAAATGCAAACCAAAGTCAATTAAAGTAATTCTGCAGCAGGGGAGGGAGAAGAGGCTAGGGATGCTGTCTTGAGTTCTTCCATCCTAGATGGGTTTGTGCAATTAAAGAACACAGAGTGAAAAAGCAGCAACGAGAGAGGGGACAAGTGCTGCTGATGATACAGCGTTGCTCAGGCCAACATGTGTGTTGCCTGAGCACTACTGCAGAAGTGCATTGAGGTGCTGAATGATTCAGCCATACTGACATGGAAAAAAATCAAGGAAAAGTAGTGACGTCCCCATATCTAACTAGGTTGTGGGACTCTGTTCTGCAGAAGCTGGTGTATTTTGAGAGTACAGAAGTGGCTGCAGAACACAACGGGGCAAATTCATGGAGTGAAAGTCCTGTTGGATTTCTTTATAATATACATATATGTTATAAAGTAACAAATAAAATACAACATCAGCCTTTCTACAGAAAGTCCTTGGCTGACAAATCACCAGAGGCTGAGAAAATATTTTGCAAACCTATCACTGCATACTTAACCCTGCCCTTATATTCTTTTTCATGCACCCACTGCTGGTCGGTGACAGACAGATGCTGTGTCACACAGGCCTTTAGTATGGCCTTTTGTAGGTTTTCATTAGCTCAAGGTTTTGCATGATAATAAATACAAATCTGAAAATAAAAGAGAAAGAAATCTTAGTCCCAAAATTTCAAAACTAAGTTTGACAGTACAGCATCATTTTTATACACATTTAATTTTGGAGGCATTCTGTCAGTATGGTGTTTTAGCTTGTACCTTGTTCCCTTATATTCAAAAAATGTATTCAATTTTAACACAATTTACTGCATTTCTCCTGTAGGATGAGTACCTGCCAGAAGACATTCCTTCTAAAGAAAGGATATTTTCTGGTTTTGATACAGAGAAAGGATTTCTGTTAATTCCATAGAATGATCTGTTTAGCTGGAGTAATATTAGTGGATATAATTTATAATACTATGCAGGGAGACCATAGTTATGAATTATTTTGTCTTTTCAAATATTGTTATTCATTTACTACTGAATACCAAAACTAATTTTCTTTCTTTTAAGGAGTAAAATCAAGCATATAACTAAATAGCTTAATTAGATTGATTTTGATGAGTTTATTATTACTTACACACACATACACACACACACACTTTATTCCTAGAGAAATACAATTATTATATGTATTTGTATACACACAAATATATATTGGTTTATGGTATTTTTTCTCATCTTCGAGATGCTCACTTTCTGAAATAAGTGAAAGGTTGTTTTAAAGTGAAGTGACATGAATATACGTTTTAAGCTGTCACATGTTTCAGTGAAAATAAACATCTCTACCAACTTCAGTGGAAATTTGCTTTAAAAGAACTATCAGACAACAGGTTATAACTGTTAAGACAAACTTAGTAGCTTCATAAAAGTGCAAAAAAAAAAGTATAATGTAATTAACAAGTGACATTAGGAGTACTTTAATAAAAGGAGAAAAATAGAAACTGTCCTTGTACCACTCAGTGGCTATGAACAAATAATGTTGCTATGTTTCATTTCACTAAAAAGATCACTTGCCAATCAAGTGGTTGCCACTGGTGACAACTGTGAAAGATCTCAGCTTTGAGAAGGGATGCAGGAGGTGAAGAAGACTGAAGATGCACCTGAAGGAGCAGATGAAACATGCCAGGAAGCAGTCCTTGGCACCAGGGCCAGACCAGTGCAGAAGGACCACATCCCTCTCATTAAACTCCCGGGCAGCAACAATCCCTGCTGCAGTCTGAAGAGCAACAGGGCTGAAGAGCCTGAGGAGGCAGATTTCATTCTGATAATATTCACTGATGTTCAACTGGGAGCCAGCCACCGTGCAGACCTAATCTCAGCTCCCCCTCAAGTCCTTACCTAAACAGTCTTTTTATTTTTTTTTTACAAGCTGTCTGTAAACATCCAAAGAAACAACAGATGACTAACAGCCAAAGTGGATTAGCTAAGAATAAATTGTGTCAAGATGATATAAATTCCTTTGCGACAGGCTGACAGGTCTGATGGGTAAGAGAGAAACAGCTGAAGTCATATATTTTGATTTTAGTACTTCTGACACTGTACTGACAGTTCATCCTCAAAGCAAACTAGGGACACGATAGAGATGAAAATATCATTGACTGGCTTCAAAACTGCTTACAAAATCATACCAGGAGGACAGTTACCAATGGTTCACTGTAAAAAATGACAGCACATATTTCAGTAGGGTCCTCAGGGATCTACCCTGGGTCTGGCAAGCAGATTCATGAATAGCCTGGATAATGAAATAAGGAGTATGTTATTAATGGGCAGACAACTCCAAGCTGAATGGGATTGTCAATACATCAGACAATGCTTAGAATTCAAAAGAAACCTAACAAATTATATCATCTTAGTATAATAGGATGCTTTTCTAAAAAGCATAGCTGAAAATTACTGAATGAACAATATGCTGTACAGGATAAGGAAGAAATTGTTAGGAAGCAGTTCTGCAGTGAAAGAACAGGATCCCTGTGAAACACAAGCTGATTCCATTGTCATATGAACAGGAAAAAATGCCAAACGGTTTCTGTAGACACTAAACTGCAAAGTAATTCTTCTGCTCATAGAGGCGCAACAGGAGGAGTGTGTCCAGGTTTGGATGCCACTCAGGGCTGGTTCAACCAAAGGCAATCCAGAAGGCTGTTATAGGTGTGACAGGGGGACTGCAAAACAGGGCCTTCAAGCAAAAGTTTGCACAAAGCACAAATATTAAGCCTCAAGAAGATGATATACATATGAGATAAGCAGAGGGCAACATTCGAGCGCATAAAATGTTGCTACAGAGAGGAAAGGACATTTTGTTCTTCATGTCTACGGTGGACAGGACAAGAAATGAGTTTAACTCTAGTACAGAAAGTTCACACCTGGACAATACAACTAAGAGTGGAGAAATCATTTAGTTGGGGAGGTTATGGAAACCAATGCTGGAAACTGCTAAGAGCATGTTAGACATGCATCCACCAGAAACAACATAGGCGTAGCTGAATCAAGGGAATGAGCCCCCTGATCTCCCTTGCAGCTCTGATTCAGTACTGCTGACAGACACCACTAGAAAAAAAAATCAGTCTAATTACTTTTGATTAGAAAAACATTCTTTTCATTTGTCAATCTAGAAGCAAAGGAGACAAATTGGTGTCAATTCCCTCTAATCCAGTTCTTTAACAGAAAGAGCTTTGATACTCATAATATATGTATTGTATTCATAGTCAAACTTTGCCAATTGCTAAAGGATTTTTAAGAAAAGTAGCAGAAATGCTGCCATTTCATCAAGCCAGTGGTACAGCCAGCTGTGTCTTCACAGCAGCTAGCCAAACGCTTCAGAAGAAGGTGTGAAGAAGCCCATAGGAGGAAGGCATATAATTTGCCCCCAGGAGATATCTCCTCTTACCCTTAACAGAGGTACCTTTGCACCAAAACAGGGAATTCCACATCCTCTCCCCATAGTTTGAATTATTTACTCTTACTGCTTAGAACAATTACCATTACCACTTGCAGAGAACAATTTACGTATAGAACACAAACCTGGTCTGTGTTCATGATCCAGCATTATTATTTGACATATTCAACACAGGAGAGAATCAAAACACATGCACAACGATGTTAGGAAGGAACCTGACTTGTTAACTGCAGCAACAGGAATTCTGAGCATCTGCAGATGAGCGCGTGCCTGCACCTTTGCACAGCCCTGTGGAACGCATGTGCATACGGCTGCCTGCGGGGTCAAGGCTTCTCTCGCTCTCCTCCAACATCCCTACTAGAAGCAACAGGATAAGATGCCTTCTGTACCACTTAGACCATTTCATGTATTTGTAATTATTACAAAGAAAAAGATTTTCACCAAGAACCAGAGTCTTCAGGAGGATGATAAAAATGTTCCATTATTAGAAACACTTAACTCCCATGCAAATTTCCTTCATTTAATTTCTTTGTCACATAGAAAAAAATTAATTCAGGTTTCTTTAATAACACTATAATTTTATACATCAAATGAGGTCAGATTCTTTAATCTGAACGTATTTTATGAATGGGAAAAATTCCAAGTATGATTTCATATTGTCCATATTTTTTCTAGTCCTATTAGGAACGGAATAGTGACTTCTGACAAGGAGCTGGGGAAAGCTTATGAGGGCTTTAATAAAAGCAGTAATAGGTGATCATAAACAAAAGTTAGAAAAGTCATCACATCATTTAAGAACTGAAAAATTCAGGGAGTGTGAACAGCATCTGTGAAGCACTACAGTAAGTATAGAGTGAGAGATGTAATTACTTTTCTACATCTACAAAACATGAGATTCTAATTGTAGAAGTAAGAAGTACCAACACTCTGCTGATGCTATTCATTGCCTGTCACTGAAAGTGGACCTTGCCAGTGGATGTTTCCACCCTACAGAGCACCAATAGCTTCTCAAATCCCTAAATGTTCTTATCTTAGGTTAAAACAAACCTCAGATTTCTGAACTAATGTTTCTTAGACTTTGAAGTAGACATAAGTTGGAATTCTACCAAACTGCAGGATATTGTTCACATGTTAGAAAAAATACAAATACCTCACAAAACCAAATGAGAAGCCTGTCAGGGCATGAATTTGGACAATCACATATAACCAGAATAAGAAATGAGGAGTTAACTAATATTGCCAGTCAAGCTAGAACTAGAAATGATCTTTTTCATGCACCAGTTTCTGTAGTTTTGGTTCTTATTGTTGGTTCATATTTTAACATTCCTAAATCTAAAAAATGTTGCAACATGAAATACATCTCTCAATGACTTCTTATAATTTGTTGTATCATAGAACAGAACAGAACAGAACAGAACAGAATAGAATAGAATAGAATAGAATAGAATAGAATAGAATAGAATCATTCAGTTGGAAAGAACCTTCAAAGATCATCTAGCCCTACTGTCTGACCAGTTCAGGGCTAACCACAAGTTAAAGCATATTAATGAGAGCATTGTCCAAATGCCTCTCGAACACTGACAGGCGTGGGGTATCAACCACCTCTCTAGAAAGCCTGTTCCAGTGTTTGACCACCCTCACAGTAAAGAAATTTTTCCTTATGTCCAGTCTGAACCTCCCCAGGTGCAGCTTTGTGCCATTCCCACGTGTCCTGTCATCGGTTATCAGGGAGAAGAGACCAGCACTTCCCTCTCCACTTCCCCCCCTCAGAAAGCTGTAGAGAGCAATGAGGTTGCCTCTTGGCCTCCTCTTCTCCAGACTAGACAACCCAAGTGTCCTCACCCTCCCCTCACAATACATGCCTTCCGGCTCTTTTACCAGCTTTGTTGCCCTCCTCTGGACACTTTCAAGTACCTTAACATGATTTTTAGATTGTGGAGCCCAGAACTGCACACAATATTCAAGGTGAGGCCGCACCGACGCTAAATATGGCAGGAGAATCACCCCTTTTGACTGGCTGGCTATGCTGTGTTTCATGCACCCCAAAATGCAGTTTGCCCTCTTAGCTGCCAGGGCACACTGCTGACTTGTGCTAAGCCTGCTGTCCAGGTTCACCACCATCCAGGCTGTCCAGGCTCAACCATCACTCCCAGATCCCTTTCTGCTGAGCTGCTCTCCAGCCACTCATCTCCCAGTCTGTACCTGTGTCCAGCATTACTCCATCCCAGGTGCAGAATCCAGCATTTTCCTTTGTTGAACTTCCTGCCATTGCTGATTGCCCAATGCTCCAGCCTATCTAGATCCCTCTGCAAGGCCTCTTGTCCCTCCAGGGAGTCAACGGCACCTCCCAGTTTAGTATTTAGTATTACAATAAACTTGAAAAATTTTGGGGAAATTGTGCCAGCTTTAACCTGGAAAAAAAAAAGAAAGAAATCTCTGCACTCTTCAAGAACTGTATGTCATTGACAATTTCAGTATACTGCTTCCTAAGTCACAGGGAGCTGGCAGATAAAAGCACTGTTAAAAATGTGTATTTCTGTGAAATCATTAAAATGATTAGATCATTTCTTGGCTTATGCCAAAGCACCCATAAAAGCTAGCGTGGTTCACAAGGTTAGCTGAGGTCATGTAAGAAACTGTGGTTTAGGCTGCCTTTAGAAAACAAACCAAAAAAAAAAAAATTTTTTTTACTAAAATCAGTTCTCTCTGACAGCTTGAAAATAGGACCAGTAATAAAATAATAAAATATTATTGATAAGGCAGGACTACAAGCTCGAAGTCTGCACTGCAGTTTTTAGTAACAATGCCAATACTTGATCCACTTTCAAAGCTGGAACTTCACCTTGTATTCTTCAGATATATGTTCCTGATTTACTCTATGCCACAACCCTAAGGAATTCTACAGTACCTGGGAGAAGATAAAGAAGGGAGCCTTGAAAATGAACTGAATGATTTGCTAGGTGATGCAAAAAGTTACCCAAATCCAGTAACTTTTGGTGGGATTAGACTGGGTGGGGTTAGTGCCACATGCATATTTTTTGACTGATGATAGACTGAAGAACAAGTTTAGTGAGGTACAACAGAAAGACGCCTTCCAATATACAATAGTTGGGGCTACAAATAAACCAATATACAAACTTTTTAAGAATATAGATATAAAACCCTTGAGATATTTATACTTCCATTGAAGCACTGCTAAAATTGAATATTTGTGAAGATTCCCAGTTCGTAAAAAGAAAGGGTTCTTTAAAGAAAAAGTCTAACTCAGTTCTGAAACCAAAACTGTTGGTAGAGTACTCTGACAAACTGTAAAGATAACATCCCCCTGCACTATCAGGCTCTGTATTCTCCAGCCATGGCCAGTTTCATCTGCTGAAGTGGAGAGGGGAGTTTCTCGCAGGAGGTTGAGGTCAGGTTACAGAAAATGAATGTTTGAAAAAGCACTGGAATATCTGATGAGAAGTTGTACCAAGGGCCCTGAGCCAGGAGTATGTGATCCCAGATCAGTTGTCAGCCTTGTTTTTCTTAGGCAAGCATATAAAACTTAGTACCTTTTGGCAAGAGAACATCAGAAGCTACTGTTTTTGACACATGTACCCCACAGCTGATGTTTCAAGTACATGTAACCTCACCACTTCAGACGTGTCCATAGAAATCCATTTATAGAGTTATAAATTTTATAATGCACTTGGCATGAAGCCAAACATTAATCCCATTTTTGCTGCAAATAGCAGATGCATTACACCATAGNCTTTTGACTGGCTGGCTATGCTGTGTTTCATGCACCCCAAAATGCAGTTTGCCCTCTTAGCTGCCAGGGCACACTGCTGACTTGTGCTAAGCCTGCTGTCCAGGTTCACCACCATCCAGGCTGTCCAGGCTCAACCATCACTCCCAGATCCCTTTCTGCTGAGCTGCTCTCCAGCCACTCATCTCCCAGTCTGTACCTGTGTCCAGCATTACTCCATCCCAGGTGCAGAATCCAGCATTTTCCTTTGTTGAACTTCCTGCCATTGCTGATTGCCCAATGC
>VXAL01004309.1:111401-123145 GCA_013399475.1 Chauna torquata
TGTATTTAAGTATTCAAATAAATTGAAAAATTTTTGGGGAAATTGTGCCAGCTTTAACCTGGAAAAAAAAAAGAAAGAAATCTCTGCACTCTTCAAGAACTGTATGTCATTGACAATTTCAGTATACTGCTTCCTAAGTCACAGGGAGCTGGCAGATAAAAGCACTGTTAAAAATGTGTATTTCTGTGAAATCATTAAAATGATTAGATCATTTCTTGGCTTATGCCAAAGCACCCATAAAAGCTAGCGTGGTTCACAAGGTTAGCTGAGGTCATGTAAGAAACTGTGGTTTAGGCTGCCTTTAGAAAACAAACCAAAAAAAAAAAAATTTTTTTTACTAAAATCAGTTCTCTCTGACAGCTTGAAAATAGGACCAGTAATAAAATAATAAAATATTATTGATAAGGCAGGACTACAAGCTCGAAGTCTGCACTGCAGTTTTTAGTAACAATGCCAATACTTGATCCACTTTCAAAGCTGGAACTTCACCTTGTATTCTTCAGATATATGTTCCTGATTTACTCTATGCCACAACCCTAAGGAATTCTACAGTACCTGGGAGAAGATAAAGAAGGGAGCCTTGAAAATGAACTGAATGATTTGCTAGGTGATGCAAAAAGTTACCCAAATCCAGTAACTTTTGGTGGGATTAGACTGGGTGGGTTTAGTGCCACATGCATATTTTTTGACTGATGATAGACTGAAGAACAAGTTTAGTGAGGTACAACAGAAAGACGCCTTCCAATATACAATAGTTGGGGCTACAAATAAACCAATATACAAACTTTTTAAGAATATAGATATAAAACCCTTGAGATATTTATACTTCCATTGAAGCACTGCTAAAATTGAATATTTGTGAAGATTCCCAGTTCGTAAAAAGAAAGGGTTCTTTAAAGAAAAAGTCTAACTCAGTTCTGAAACCAAAACTGTTGGTAGAGTACTCTGACAAACTGTAAAGATAACATCCCCCTGCACTATCAGGCTCTGTATTCTCCAGCCATGGCCAGTTTCATCTGCTGAAGTGGAGAGGGGAGTTTCTCGCAGGAGGTTGAGGTCAGGTTACAGAAAATGAATGTTTGAAAAAGCACTGGAATATCTGATGAGAAGTTGTACCAAGGGCCCTGAGCCAGGAGTATGTGATCCCAGATCAGTTGTCAGCCTTGTTTTTCTTAGGCAAGCATATAAAACTTAGTACCTTTTGGCAAGAGAACATCAGAAGCTACTGTTTTTGACACATGTACCCCACAGCTGATGTTTCAAGTACATGTAACCTCACCACTTCAGACGTGTCCATAGAAATCCATTTATAGAGTTATAAATTTTATAATGCACTTGGCATGAAGCCAAACATTAATCCCATTTTTGCTGCAAATAGCAGATGCATTACACCATAGCTTTTCTAAACAGAAAGTAGAAAACGAGTCTGTATCTTACACTGGATCAGAGGAGCCAAACAGAACTTAAACCACAATAAAAATGAAATTCTGAAATAAAAGCAGGGTTTCTAAATATTGCTAAATAGGATTAGGAAGCAGATCTGATATTCAGATCCATTTTTCCTCATTAAAAAAAAAAAGTCTGAAACTTCTGTATGTATTGGATATTTGGACAAATAGAGTATGGTTTAATGATTTTTTAGCCAGATGATCACCAGCCTTCTTCATGGATGTACCATTTAAGAACAATGGTAATAGGAATATGCAAGTTCTTTCTTCCTATTTGGGTTTACTTTTACAGTGAAACTAATATAATGGCTTGGCACAGCTTGCGGTATTTGCTTACAGTAGGTTTCAGCAGGCTGTATTTCATTCTGTCACAAGTTCTCTCTTGAGTCTAGGTTAGAAGTATGGTTCTTTTAACTCTACCGATACCAAAAAAAAAAGCACTGGGTGTTATTTGAGTATTGTTTATGCAGATTTTTTTTAAGTCATCTTCCAGTAGTGATATAATTTTAATGCTGGACTGAGGCCAGATCCTGCAGAGTTGCCAGTGCATAACTGCTGATGAACTTGATGGCAATCCTTCTTGCATCAGCCTCATGGATTTACACATTCATGTGTTGACATGGGTTAAATCTGTATTCCTTGAAGCGGCAACACTAATGCATCCAGCGGGTTGAGTGGGTGCTTTTTACTGCTATAAGCTCTTAATTCAAGGCCACAGTAAGCAGTAATGATAGTCTGTCATACTGATTTATAAAATAGCTATATTAAATATATGCAAGAAAATGACAAAGATTGAGAGGCATAAGGAATAAGAAAAAAGAATATATATCAGTTACTACACTTTAATACATTTAACACACTCTAACAAAGGAAAAATTAACAGTTTTGAAGCTAAGAGGCTGACTCTGCATTGATTCTCCCCCAAACCTGTTAGAAGGCTCAATGATCATTAGAGGTCTAGATGAACATAGCAAAGTACAAGAAAATCAGGAAAACAAATGTAGAAAATAAGTAATTTTTAATAATGGATGCTATTACTAATGAGGATTTTGAAACTTCTGATATTCATATCACCAGTGGGTGCACAATTATTGCATTTATGTGAGTTACTCTTCGTATATAGAAGAATTCCCCTGCAGATGATTTTCAGAGCTTAGCTTGGTAGGAACTGAAGGGCAGGACCTAACCTTCCAGCTATTCTGGTCATTATGGATATATGAGGACAATAAAATTGAGTCATATTTCAGAATCACTTGGCCTGATCCATGGGTCTTCCCTCAAGTGAAGCTGGCTGTGCACCCGCTCTGTGCTGCAGCGGGAGACGCTGGAAGCCAGCTGTGCCAGCTGTGCCCAGGGGCACTGCGCCCCAGGAGGGAGCAGCTCCTGTCCCCACGGGAGCTCCCGCAGGGAACGGGACATTAAATCAGCTCAGATAGACTTCCTCTCTGTCCCCATCCCCTACACAGACCCCTTCCCTACCGGATTGTTACAGCCTTATAATGCAGCTTTTTTTTTTTTTTTTGCTAGTGAAAGCAAAAGGGGACCAGGATCTGTTTCCCACTGCCGATTTTAATACAGGGCAGTCAGAGGGAAATGCAAGGGGACTCTGCGGCAAGCCCCAGTCCGCCGGTGCTTGCTGGCCGTGTGCCTCCAGCAAGTTTGGAACAACACAGCACGAGCCAAGGCAGATCTCAGCAGGAGCTCTGCCATCACACAGGGCTGCAGCCTGGGGCCTCGTCCAGAGCAGGGCAACATCTGTGAAACAGCTGAGAGTGAGCAAAGAGGAGAGCAAGGCTGGTGCAGTCGTTCACTATCATGGACAATGTAAATTCATGGCTCAAACTGGATCAATTTCCTTCAACTAAATAACCAGACCATAAATCAACCATATGACATAGCTGACCATTCAGAATCAGTAGGAAATATTTTCTTGTTTATCTTGTCTGCTTTTAGAGAAAACGTGAGTATAATCACAAACTAGTAACATGATGTGATCAAATCAACTGCAAAATGAAGATTAAAAACCTCATTTTCTCTTCTGGATATTTCCAAACTCAGTAGATTCTCCGGCAGCCCTACAAACACACATCTTTTCCTGGAAGTGGAGCGCTATATTTCTGCCCTTTGCATATTTATTCAGTGTTCTCAGAAACTTTCTAAGCCTTCGTATCAAAGCAGTGTCATTGCTGTTTACTGACAGTTGTGGAACGTATGATATTACCGTTGTATGAAAGCAGATGCCTAAATAAAAAAGTGGCATTTGCCTTTGAAGTGTCCCAGACAGCACAATTGTTTTATTGAAATGAAATGTGAGGATCATAACAACCAAATTCATTCATATGGGGGATATCATCAAGCAGAAATGCATCCATCAGGAACCACACACCCAAACCACAAACACACTTCTCCAAAATCTTTATTCCGGTGATTTAAAAGCTGTCAAAGAGTACAGCAATCTGATTGCTTTTAGAATTTACAGTCAAACTGGCATCACAACAATCTTTATGAATTTGAAGGCATTAAGCTTTATCATTTTCTCCCATTAATACTATCATCTGTTTATACTGGAGTAGCATTTCAAGGCCCCGCTGAAGACCACATTGCAGTAGATATTGGAAAAAAAATGAACCAAAAGGCCTTGTCCCTGTTCGCAGGCAGTAGCTCAGACTCTAATCCTGCCCTGAGAGTGCCTGTGAGGAGGCCACTGCTGGGTAAGCATCGAGCCAAGAACACCAATAAAAATAGAAAGGAAAAAGGGCAGACTAGCTATGGTAGGATCCTTGGCTTATATACATTGATACTGTGAACTTGATGGAAGAAAGGTCAGGCTCAGAAGGATAAGACCAAGATATAAACACTATATCATCAGCTGAATAAACAAAAAAGAGGCCATCATGTTTCTGGTCCCTCTTTGGTGCTATTGATGTTTCATGAACTAATTTATACATGAATACTCATACATAAATTTCTGCTTGTTCAACACATGACCTCAGTACTGAACAAACTCATGCATATCCCTAATTTTATTCTTAAAGCAACCCCAGAAGGACTAATCCAGTACTTAACATGATAATTAGGATAAAAGACTTCATAAGATTCTTACTTCTTAAAATCCATCTGGAGGGGGGACAGTTGTTCATGTTTTTGCCATTTAAAAGGACGCTATCAAGATAAAAAGCCTCACTTTTGACCATCTTTCATTACTGTTACTTCTGAAACACGATTAAAACCCAATTCAGTTATCCTGAGCTCAAATTACAATGCTCTGCTAACACACTTTCAGCTCCTCCCTTAATTTGAACAGATACCGACATCGATAACTGCGTACTATTTATGGCTTTTTCTTATGTCAGTGGCAGTTCAGATGGATTTGTGCTCCATGCAGTGAGCATGGGAAATTATGTTATTTTGGCCAGCAGTGTCTTGGGTCACATCTGCATCCTAGATAGCCTTTTCCCCATTTCCTTCCTGGCGGCCCCACAGGGACTTCACGCTGATCATTACCTCCTATATATGCTGAAACCTTGGCTACAGCACATGCAGCTCTTTTAGGCTCATATAAAGGAGCCTGTGGGGAACTCCTAGACCTCATCTCTTTCTCTGCCATGATGGTGTCTCATTTTGCCTTTTGCTCCCGTGCAAGTGTTTCGATAAATTGATGAAATTTGTCCTTGCTCCAATCATTACATTTTGCCAGAAGCATGTGGCAATTGCCAAGGTATTAGTTTGATTCAGAGCAGAGAGCTCATAAGAACCGTGTTAGATTCCAGGTCAGTGACAGCTTATCCTCTTATCCGTATTGAATGTCATCAACCAATTTCATGCTCACCTAAAAACCTTTCTCTGCAAGAGTGTGCTTCAGTTCCTGGGAAACTTTTTGATATACAGGTATCACTGCATCCTTTTTCTTTCCCACTCTGAAGAGCATTTGAAATCAGACTCCTCTCTCTCCACAGGATAAGAACAAAATAAAAGTAGCTCAGAAATAAATCTACCCACCAGAATGGAGAGACACAAATAGGTGTGCACGGTGAATAAGCAGACACTTCTCAGACATCCATTTTGGGGTCAAAAACCTCCTTTCAAAAGTGCTGTATTCATCAAGAGACACTTGCCTCCAGATAGAACTAAAAATATCAACTGTTCCTTTCCAAATGGCACTTCAGTCCAAATTCCCAACCAAATGCTTTTTCCATCCACTCTACGCTGGAAATGCAATACGCTATGTAAACATACATAAGGTATTGAGGAAAATGGAGCAAGGTTTTCTTGATAACCCCAGGAGATGCAGTGTTCAGAAATAATTAACCACTGAATATCACTTCTACTTACTTTCTCACTCATTCTCATTTCATATTAAAAATATCTGTTTGATGCACCGTACTTGTATCCTCCAGTTTAAATGACAGCTGGCTGATATCCACTGAGCCAAGACAGTGCAGTGAAGAACACTTGCTCCAAAGGAAAAAAGTTTTTGAAAGTAGGTAGGAGTCACTATGTATGTGGCCATCTCAGAACAATCTGCTTTCTATGGGAATTCATACTTCAGCAGTATCGCACCAAACCCTGAAACAGTTGTGGTTATTGATTAAACCAGGGCTCATCTAGCTGAAACAGCCACATACCATCATCTTTTTCAGGATTTCAACACAGCCTCATCACAAGCTCCACTGCAAATCTGCATAGTGTTTAAATTATATGAAGAAGCCATATGGTGTAGTAAGCTACAGATATTCAGCTCACACGGTTGAATTTCAGGTGTCATAACAAGGCTGCTCCTAAACTTGGACACTGGATCAAGCCATATCTTCACAGAGGTTGTCAAAATACATGTCCTGCTGTACACAGCCATTTTATGAACTAGGTAAATTCCTGGAACAGTTGTTTCCAGGTAGATTTTTTGTCATGTTTATATTGTATTTCAAAAGCAGATCCAAACTGCATTTCAGCCCGTATTTCCTAAACTGTTTGGATGCAGAACTGAGTCACGAGTTTCAGCAGAGCTCTGGGAGCCCTGGGGAGGGAAGCTCAAGGCCAGGCAGCCTCTGGGCGCAGGTCGTTCCTCACACCTCCCTCTCCAGTGCGGGCTCAGTCGCGGTTGTGCCTGCTCGCCGTGACTCTGCCCCTGTGCACTTCATAATTTCACACAGTAACTTCAGATGCCTGAAGTCAGACAAGTCAACCCAAGTCATTTCTAGGTATATGGGCTGCTATGCAAACATTTGAGGGTGTGCAGTGCCTTAGGTTGCTTTCTGGCTTGCGTTACACTGAGTAGTACTGACACTGATCTGCGCAGTGCAAGCAGATCACCCAGTTCTTATCAGAAGTCAGATTAAATAAATGTCTTGCAGAAAATAACATCTCCCTTGAACTCTTCCCCACTGGAACTGAACACACTGTTCCACCAGACATCTCACCGATGCTGTGTACACAGGAAAGATTGCTCCCCTATTTCAGCTAAGTATTCCACTTCTTAGGCATTTGTTCTTTTAACCACAGCCGTGGTTGAAGAATTCACATTGAGGCATTTAAGTATTATGGCTCCAAAACATTTTTCTCGTAATTGCTTTCTAAAACAGTTTCCTATCCTGTTGGCAGAGCTTTTTTCTTTGTCATAGATGTTTTTTTTAGAATTTGTCTGTAAGCACTTTTGTTAAATCGTTACTATTCACTCTATATAACGATGCTTTTTGACAAGATATACTTCCCATAAAGACATCCTGATGGCCATTAGTCATATTGTTAACCTCTGATCTGTGCTGCCAGAGTCCCAAATGAATTGTTCTCTCATTTTGCCCAAGACTGACATGAAGCTATGGTTCCCTTTTGGTCTTTTCTATATATTATAATGCTATTCATACTCTTCTCATCTTTCTCTTATTTCCAGTATTTCTTAAAGACGATGAAAAAATTTTTCAGGTAATTCTCAGAAGACCTTTAAGTGTAGACTACTGATATGAAAATGGTTATCTCCAGCTAGTGTTCTTGTTAGCATTTGGGAAGTGTTTGAGTGAGATCCATGTGAATGGAAAATCAGAATCAACACATTTGATAAGCAAACTAGAGAGTGTTATTCAGCTTGGGGAATTTGAACTCGTTGGAATTAAGGCCAGTCAGAATAGAGACATATTTGTTTCTAAAGCAGAAAAAGCATCCATTTTCCACCACACAACAAAATTAAAAATGTAAAAATAGCATTCATAAATATTAAATACAAATATATTCAATGAATATTTATTTGCTTAATCCTGTTTTCCTATATTTTTATATTTGTGATTGTGCTTTATACTTTGTACTTTATACTTCTGTAGACTTTCCATCTACAATCTATGCAGAAGCATTTTGATTCTAATGTTTTAAATGCATTTATTTGTAATCTTCTAACACTTCAAGTTCTAATTTCTTCACCATTTCTATCTGCCCTAACCCCTACTAATATTTTTCTACACACAGGATAGAAAATGAACAATCTTGTACAGTTAGTAATGCTTTTTGTTGTGCTTTCTCTCCCACATACTAACCACTTGGTTAGAAAGTAAATGTTTAAATAAGATCACCAAGTCAATTATTTTTACTATTCACAATCTGCTGTGTCTCCTACGTTTTTCCCTAGCTTTATGTGCTTTCACAATCTTCCCAACATTTACCCATTTCCAAACTTGGAAAACCTAATTTCAGCATCATCCTCTTCTTTCGGGTGGGAAAAAAAATGTCAAAACACCACAAGCCTCAGCTGGCAAAATAAGGATGCTCTTAGGTCACAGACAGAAGCACTATCAGCTGTCCGCCTGTGTTAATAAAATTGTTCAGTATGGGGACTGCAGAGCCCAGCCCTGCCCTCTGCCCCGTTCACTGCTTCCTTTGACCTCAGAGGGAGATGTGATTCAAGAACAAAATCTGGGATATGGTCCTGAAGCAGTACAAGGTATTTTCTGCAGTTTGTTGACCTCCAAAAGGCCAGAGCCAAACCTAAAGGAAAAATTCAGCCACTTGAAACTGAATTTAAACACATTTAGGCACAAAAATTCTCCAATTCAGTGATGCAAAATAACTTTGTAAGAAAGTGACCTAACTCCAGTGAACCTAAGATCACAAAGTGTCTGTTGTTCGGCCTGAACGTCCACAAGTGCTGTCAGTTGTATAAAAACTTGAAACTGCCCTGGTCAGAGCAACGAGCCAATATGGTTTTGGACCAGCTTCCTCCAGGAGATAAACTGAGGGCAGAAGCGTGCAACTTCCCCACAAAGTCGAATTTTACAAGTATATGCAACGCAGCATAAAACACAGCAGTGATGCACAGGGATGACTGCTTAGTGAGCATATGCTTAAGGCAGGAACCATTGTTTAGCCTGATAATTATTGCACTAAAAGGAAAACAGAAAGTACAGGTTCCACTCCTTTTGCCACCGGGGGAGACTACAACCTCAGTTTCCCTAGAAGTCCTGCTTTCTTCCACTCCGTGAGGGACTGGCTGAAGGTAAAATAAATTAGGAGTGGAAACCTTGCTGATGCTGAACTCCTGTACAGAAAAGCAGGAAAATTCATGGGATCAGAGTGGCAGTGTACACGGCTGTGCCACAGGGATGGTCTCAGTTGAGACCTGATTTCTGCTCGCAGCATGAATAAACTTCTTGTGCTGAAGGGTGTAAAGGTACCTTGTATGCACGGCTGAGCTCTACGCAATTCTCTCCCCGGTGCAGCATTTTTTTGTCTTGCTCTTCTGAAGTGCCTGATTCTGAACGGAGGAGACCTTTACTGGACTGACTGCTGCTATTCCGAAACCTCAAGAGCAAAACTACTACACTGCAAGAAGTCAAACTATAAAACAGCATTTGCAGAAATCTAGAGTCAATGTACCATCAGATCAAACAAATAATCTTACAAAAACAAATTTCACAGAAAGCTTTGTAAAAACATGAGGTGAAGCTTTTTTCTTCACAGCTGAGATGCGGAAGCAGAAGCACACCGAGTTCCTTGTCTGTGTGCTAAGGGACACAAATAATTACTGGCTAATAAAACCCTGCTGAATGAGGAGCACATTCCCCCTTCCACTGAGACGGCTCAGAGAGCAGCAGGAACACAGGCAAAGTGGCTGCAGAAGGACAGCAAACCGCATTTGGCCTGCTTACCCTCGCAACTTCTTCCTGTGGAGCACCCCATCGGAGTGTAGATATTAGTAGCAAAGCCCGGAATAAAAACTGCTTCATGTACCTTGCTCCCCTAGCAGGAAAGCATAAGGTCTAACCGAAAGGCCTGGCGCGGTGCCCAGCCTTCCCTGGCAACTCCTCGAGTCCAGGCACTTCTGCTGAATTTGCAGCCCACTGCAGCTTCCTGTGCGGCTGGCACTTTGCAGGAGGGAGCAGAGCGAGAAAGAGCCTACGAAGATACTGTGTTCTGTAGGTTTTGTGAGGCCCGTATGAACATATAATGTTTTTCCTTTCCACAGCAAATACAGTTTGGGTCAGAGTTACATATAAATTACAAAAATTAGTCTTATAGGTAATACAGCAGTACTGGCAGTTTGTAAAAGATGTCAAAAGGAGACTAACAGTGGTGCTGTACGATCTTTTCGGGTATGTGTTTCTCCCAGTACTGATGATTAACTACTGCACAGTAATAATATTTTAATAAGATGAAAAGTGACTTAATTCCTCAATATTTATTAGGTATACGTAGACTGCTAGGGAAAAAAAATGTTTGCTTGAAAGTTAATGATTGTTTTATGATTTATGATGCGGAAATCTCTGCAAAAAGGGGAGGAGATCAAAGGGAATCACATCCCATTATGACTCCTGAGGCAGCTCGAAGACTTCACTTTTCACGTCTTTCTTAGCAAGGCAAAAATTTGAGCTCCAAAGGGAAGAAGATGAAGCAGGCTCCAACAATCGAATCATCACCATCAACTCTCTAGCGGAGTTACTATGGCAATGGCAGTGCTGCTGCACAGCCTCTTCTGCTCTTGCCACCGATACAACAGCTTTCTGAATGTACATGGGAAATTTCCACCGTACACGTGCCACGTGTGGCTTGCAGGAGAAGCCTACATACTCATATGCCCTATTTTCTACTGAAGGGAAGAGCAAATCTGGGGGATTCAAATATGCAACGTGCAATTTTCCATTTTCCATGGAAAACATCTTGGAGTATTAGGGGAAGGTCCAGAATACATCCTCTATTTTGAGCCTCAGGAAGGTGGTACATTCTAGTGTTTAGATATTTTATAAGCACGCAGCATTTTTAATACAGGAATTTTAAGCATTTTTGCAAATATAACTATCTCACTTCTTTGAATTGCAGATGTCTTGATGCTGCCAGGGGAGGATGGTATCATTTTTTTGGCAGAGCATAGCTTGGAGCTCTGTATAAGTAATGGATCTAATCCTAGCACCAGGTTAATAAATTAGTAATTATAACTTGTTGTATATGTAACAATCAGTGTGACAGTACTCACCAGTGTCCTCTTTCCTCTTCGAGGACTAAATGAATATGCATCACCTTTCCTACTACTGATGGTATGTGCTCTGCACTGCACAAAAAGGACACATTTGCTGTTAATTATATTTGAGACAGTATTTAATATTTACACTCTAAGAGCAACCAGAAGTTCCCTACAGGAATAGGGGCCCTCGGTACAAAGCATACACGCAAGGGAAATCCCAAAATACTCCTGCTGAAAGTAGAGTTTCTGCAGGTTCATTAAGTGCTCTAAGGAGACCTTTCCGTGGAACCTCAAATGAACTCCGTATTGAGAATTTCATCATCCATTTTTGTGGAAAAGAAGGCCTTTTCACCTGCTGCGTAGACACAGACTGCCCAGACTGCACTCCTGCAAATCCAGGCGTCTTTCATCCAGTCCCGCCACGTTCTGGGGAGCAGATGAGTGGGGTTAGCGCATGCACGTAGATCGATAGCAGGGTCGACAGCAATTATCCCGTTGAAGGTAAGAGAGACAACACTATAATTAAATACAGTATGCAGTGTATTGTCTGAAAATAAACTAGGCTTTTGCATCCCTACACGTTCTGTAAAAGAGCTGTCACTGCACAGCAAGCCGCAGCAAACATCTGACACGTTGCGCTACTCGTACAGCTGCACGTTCACCGCGCTCGTACTTGCAGCATCTGCCCTCCGCTACGCGTCCGCTTCGGTGCCCCACCGAGAAGTCCGTGGAACTGCAGCCGAAGCCCGCGCTCGGGCTGCCCGGCTTTCAGCGCGTACGACGGGCGCAGGCTCGGCGGGCAGCCGGGGCGGGCCGCGGGCGCCTGGGGGGCGGACGGGGGCTCCGGCCCCGCACCT
>VXAL01004309.1:123688-171206 GCA_013399475.1 Chauna torquata
GGAGGCCGCTGCCTGCCCGCCTCCGCGGGCGGCGGAGGGCGCGTCCGAGGGGCGGCGGGCGGGAGCGGGCCCTGACGGCCGTGGGGGGGGGCTTCCTTCCCGAGAAGGAGCAGAAGGCGCAGCCGGAGAAGGAGGTGTCCCGCAGCCGCATCCCCCGCCTCGTCCTCCGGCCCCAGCCGCCGCTGCAGCAGAAGGTGTCCCCCGCCTCCGAGTCGCCCTTCTCGGAGGAGGAGAGCAGGGAGTTCAACCCGCCCAGCTCCTCCGGGGGCTCCGCCAGGACCGTCAGCAGCAACAGCTTCTGCTCAGGTACCGCGGCCAGACCCCGCCGCCAGTCGGGAGCCCCGGTTCGCACTTGTCTCCCGCGGGCGTCCAGCCCGTCACGGGCGTCGGGCGTTGCCGACGAAGTGCAGCCCTTGATTTTCCGCTGAAATCCAGTATCTGTGCTTTTCATACACGTCTGTAAGTGACACCATTCTAAGGGCTTTGCTATCCGCTGCTAAAATGCCGGCGGTTTTATTGCAAAAGAATAGTTGCTTAAAGAGAAAGATTTGCCTTAAAACCTGCAGCATCTGGTTGAGGAATTCTGAAACGCCCATAAGCCAGAGAGCCTCTGCCTGTAAAACAGGGTAGTTACTATTCAAGGTATCAGACGCGGGTCAGATACCGTAATTCGTTTTGCTTTGTGACATTGATCTCTACGCGTGAATCGGAACAAGATATGTAGGTGAGGTTTTTGCTGTTATCTGGAAGTTAACTTTGGTTGGTTGAGGATGCATTCTGCTCCTGGCAAGTGTTTAGCCAGCCGTGAATTGGGCACGCTGTCTCCTCTGTGGAGAGGGCGATGGCTGGGTGATATATCGGAAGGAAATTAGGACTCTCCAGCTGTAGACCACAAAAGTGTCATCTGATCTTCAAAATGAGTGTCATTTGCTCTCCAGAATCCTTGTATGTCAGGGATTGTTTGGTATTAAACATCTGTCATGTATGGAGTTTAGCACAATTTAAGTCTCTCATCTAGCAGTGAATGACTCAGATACTTACTAGCTGTGAGTAATCTCTCGTTTCGGTGAATCGCTTCACCCTGTATGAAATTATGCACATGGATAATGGCTTTGAGGGTCAGATCGTGAAGTCCATAGGCACTATATGCATGTGGTAGTTTTAAAGATATTTTAGCGACTAAAAATTTCTTTTTAACAGCTGGTTTTTAGTAGCTTTAAAAGCATAACATTCTCCATCTAACTAAAACTCTGAATTATAACAAATATTTTGTAATACTTAACTTCAGAGCAAGTTCCTGAACTTTCCCTTTCTTTATTCATCAAGTATTTAAGTTACCAGAGGTTTTCCTGAGGACAATCAGAAATACTCGTATTTATCATTTTCTTCACTAACAAATTTGTTTCTTCTAACAAAAAGCAGTACCTTTAACACTGCTTACAAGAACAGTGAATTTTCCTAGATGAGAAACACTATATCCATGTCTGATTCCAATATTTCCTTCTTAGCTTGGATAGATTTTGCAATTCAGGCTCAGTGGAGTGATCTGTTTGGTTATTGTTTACTGAACAATGCAGATCGTTAAGCAAACAACTACTTAGGTCAGGAGAACGCTGAAGAATTTTTCCCACGCCTCATGAATCCCTCCATCTTACCTGCTTGAGTTCTCCTGTTCCCTCATAAGAAACAAAGAAGTAAAATCATTGGAAGCCTTCTAGAAATACATTATTTTTATGATCTCTCCCAAATGGCTGATTTTTATTTTTTTGCTCTGTGTTAATGAGTCTTTCATCCTGGTTACTGATGTTCTTTTTTCTGATATCCTTTGGTTTTGCATTGTGTTCTTCAGATCTACTCGATGTAGCGCTGCCAAAGTAACACCCTTGCTATCCCACTACACTATATAGGCTATTTCTTGGGTCCCCGTAGCAGCTTTGTGTTTGCTCTGGCTGTGCCTGGTCTCATGGTTTGACAGTTCTAAGGCACCGTTCTTGGAGGTATTCAAGAGTGCGATGCAGTTCTCTTAACCTTCCTCTTAAGCACAAGTGGTCATATTTTTCTCTCTTTTATTCATTGGTTTAGTTAGATATAGTTTTTCCTATGCTAACGGCTTTGTGCTTCTGAAGCTACTTGCAGCACCCATACAGTTACGCGCTTATCAGTTTGACTGCCGTGAGTCTTCAGAACTTACTGAGCCAAGGAGCAGTCATGTTCAGATCGCTGTCCTCCGTCACAGGACCTGTTTTTGTTGTTAATTGGTTTGGTGGCTTTTTTACTGTGATGCAGGTGTAATAACAATCACTTACTTGATTTCCTCATTCTCTGATGTCTCTTTGCTGCCTTTCACTTACGATCCTTCTTCATCATCATGTGGCTAATTTAGATTGAAGGTCCCCAGCAGCAGCAGATGGCTGCTGGTCCTGTTTCTGGGGAGGGGGTGGAGAAGAGCTGTGTGGAGAGGTGCATGGAGGGGCCGCAGCCTCCAGCCGGCCTCTCCATCTTCATTGGAAAGTGACATGCAGCAAGTAGGTTTAAAATTAGCGGATGATACTTTTGGAGCAGAAAAGATGAGCAGATGAATAATACGATGAATGAGAGCGTGATGGCAGTATGTAAAGCTCATGAGCATTTGGATAAATGTCTTTTTTGTAAATTCCGTAGCGAGCATTAAACTCCAGAAGTTTCTTGATAAGCAGTAGATAATGTATAATTCCTTTCCTCTTTGCCCTTCTCTTGAGAAGTTGCTATCTACCTTTCTTCCGTTATTATTGGCACCAAGTGGTTATGATCGGTAGATTTCTTTTTCCCCCAGCAGAATTGATTTTTCATCCTCAGTCCATGTAAATATGTATTTCCTGTTTGATTCCCTAGAGTTTCTGACGTTGTCCATTTTCCTTGTGTGCTTACATTGGTCGCAGTGCATAAAAGAAGGCTTGGAGTTCTTTCTCTCTCAGTGAGAACAGCGATGTCTTCTAGATATCATTAGTGATAGTTTAGGTAAGCAAAGGACAGGAAAATAAAGGTATCAAGAACCTTTGGGAACTGTCATGATGTTGCGAGTATGGAGGCAACAGCAAGAAATACTACTCAGCAATAGGCAAAAGATAGTTCATTTTCTTCTGCTTAGTTTCTTATGAAGAATTTGTTAGTTCTGGCTGAGATAAGTTTTAGATTTGCATGATCAGCTCCCTCTTTGTCTTATATGACCAGATCAGAGACTCAGTTGTTTGTGTTGGTCAATGTTTTACAATTGACTTTGTGTCAGTTTTGCTTTATAAAACTGTATGAACCATGGTGAGACTGCTAATCCATTTTACCTGTGATATTCCTGATGAAATTTATTTTTAATATTCCTTGCTTATACCAAATAGACGTGGATGCTCTCTGAACGTGTGGGCAAGCTGAGTCTTTGTGTCATTGTTCATTGCGTGCAATCCTTCTTTAAAATCTTAGCGCATCTGGGGTCCTGTTTGTCATCTGATACTGGAGCATTTCTCTTTCTTCAACCTCTGCCCTCCTTTGGCTTGGATGTCAGCCACAGAACTTGCATGTCAAGTGATGAAAAAACATTCTCCCAGCAGCTTCATCTGGCTCAACTGCTACTGAGTATTTCCCCATGTCATGCGTGTTTTCCTTATAAGTTACTTCTGGCTTTGAAGCTGCTGTGCACCCTTACCTTGTCAATCAGGGGAGAGTGCATTTTTAAACATGACAAACACAGAACTCACTCGCAGGTCCCTGGCTGAGCAGCTGCTCTGAGAAGGAATGAGACTCTCTTTGGTAATTTCAGTTACAGTATTTACCTTACAAGAAATAAGATACTGAGGGTGGGGTGTTATCCTTGATTTTTGTGTACACATCCTTTTGATACCAAGCGAATTGCGTGTTGGGTTGAAGGCAGCCTGGAAGTGCTAAGCTCACTAATAGTCTGCTTAGCTTTTAATTTTAAAAGGAAGTTAGTTTGGGCTTTACTTTTTGTCTAGTTTCTGCCTCTGAATAGCTTAGATTTTGAATTTCTTATTGTGAAGAATTCTTAGAGACTACATTTTTAGTGATGCTCAACCTTCTCTTCAGCCTGCTTTCAGAAGCCAGCTGTCTGGGTTTCTGCAGATAATGCATCAGTGCTTTGTTAACTCAGATGCAGCTTTGCAAGAAGCACTTAGGCATTTAATAATCAGTTCAGCAAAAGACTTTATGAGCCAGAGGAGCTGTTTTTTTCCAATAGCATACTGTTTCTCTTTTCTTAGGCTTACCTGCAGATCACCTTTTTAACTAGACTATGTAGTGCTACAGGCTATTGAAAAACAGTAGTATCTCTGTGTATAAGTGGTTGTGGTTCACTCTACCAAAGTTTTCAAAAATAGGAATTTGGTGTTTAAGCTTCTTGTTTTATTTTCCTTTCAGATTTCAAGATCTGGGTTCAGTGTTTATTTCATAACGTTTTTTTTCCTGTTACAAAGATCTTGTTTAAAAGAAAACTTGTTCCTCAAGTTTGTAGCACAGTAAACGTGTTCTGATGATGTGCATGCGTTGTAAACTCTGCGATGTAAACACTACAGCAGCAGGAAGTTCTGTCTTACTATAGCCTGCTCAGTGGCTGCTATGCATGGTCCACTCGAACTTGGAAGATTATTTGCCAATTGGCCCGGCTGTTGAGGAATGCTGAGGCTGAGTTCACAGTGCATCTGTCAAAAAAAGCATGTAGGCTTCTGACAGGATTATTAAAATCAATGTGGATGCACAACCCATATTGCTAGCCACAGATCAGAGAAGGGAGTTTTTACAGGTGCATTGAACCTGTGTTACTGGACAAAATGCTGTACCTTCTGTCACTCTGGTAAATCATTTCTTTGCTAGAGCATTGCAGAAGGTTGTATCATAAACCAGCTAGCCCTGGAGGCTACAGTATTGAAGTGCACGTAGTTAAATATATATTTCTGTATAGGAAAAGATAGAGGGAAATGAATTTGCAATATTTTAACAAGTCAACAGATTAAGACCAGAGCATTAGTACAAATTACTAAAATAATTACCCTATTATTGATGAGTATATATGTATGTATGTACATATATGTAAATAATTACTCCAGTTATTTACGTATATATGTATGTGTGTATATATATTTATGTATTATTATGGAAACAGTGAGCTGTCCCATTCTTCTTGTTTCTTGTTATAGGAAGAAATAGTTTGTTTAAATAGTTCCTTATTGGTTTGTTTATTTATTTATTTTTTCTTGGAGTTACTGAATTGAAGAGAACGCCTAAAAATGCTCAAGTCGCTGACACTGAAAGCTAGCTCCTCTTTTCTGCAGTCCTTTACGGTACACTTTTGCACAGTGCTTTTGCCATTTTTTCAAAAATTCTGAGGTAGAGCTGTTCTCCAGAGAATATGATTGCAGCACTCTGTAAGGCAGTTTAGCAGTTCCTGTGATACTAATTTTCCAAAAACATCGAAACAAAATCTACTTTTAAAAACGCACGCATGGCCTTTGCATAAGGGCGATGCTTCCTTTTCTCACTGCTGTTTCCCTGGAGAATTTCCTGCTGGGCCAATGTACATGCAATAATTTATTATTGCTTCATATTGTTAGCCACCATTTCTGTTTCTGTGTAGCAGAGATGTGTTCCAAACATGGAAGTGAGAAAATTGTCTAGGTACTAAAAAGCAAAGCCTGCCTGTTCCTCCATTTTTGGCCTTTCCCTTCACCCCTTTCAACTTCACTATTTATTCCCTCTTACTAAGTAACTATCCTTTTGTGTCTGTGCCACACAACAACATATGGAAGCCAAAGTATTTGACCTTTTGAATGTTTGTTGTCACCTTTTTATGTGTCTGTCAGCACTGTGAACCTTAAAACCTGACCCAGAGCCTACTGAAGTCAGCAGAAGCATCCCCATTGTCACTGGGACATTTTGGATTGTGTCCTGTGCTATTTGTCACACTTGACTGTGTACTGTGATGACCATATTGACTTAATTCTAAGCTATATAGTATGTTTTCTTCACCACCAATACATAATGTAATACTTTTGTTTTAACATAGTTTTCATGCAATTTTGTGTTGAGCTAAATGGTATCATGCATATTGAAGAACATCACAACTTGTAGCAGAAATGAAACTTTTATCTAATGACAAGTCTTTGATTTCTTTTGTATTAAAAGATAATCTTGATACTTTAAAAGAAATTCTACTTGACATGTTCTAACTGTATGTTTATAGGGTTAATATTGTTTCCTTGAAATCTCACAACAGTGTTTTGACATGTATATATCACCAAATACAGTCAGTGGGTTCTATGGTAATGCTAAATGCCAGTCTGAGTTTGTGGGCAATTAAAAAAGAAAAAAGTTTGTAAAATATATGTAGAACAACAATGGATAGAATATATGTGGTTTCCAAGCATCACAGAAGGTAAACAGTGCAATCTTATGAGGTGATGTTGAAGCTGTGAGGGTCACAGTCATACACTGTCAGCCATGGAGACAGAGCTATATGAGAAAGGAGGAGTATGACATTTTATACCATTTGAGGAACAGTTACAAATTTCTATGTGGTCTGTTTAATATTTGTCTTTCCAAAACCAGTGTCTTCAAAACTGGATAGAATGTTTATCATTTCTTCCTTTGCTGCACAGTGGAATTAAACACATACACATACAGAAACCCATCTATATGGATGTACGTTTCACATAATGTTGATATGAAATGGGCAATGTTACTTATATTTGATGTAGTCAAGGTTCTCCCACTACAAGTAGCAGCGGTGGTTCCACTTCCAAGTATTGGCCTCAGAGAAGGTTATTGAGGTCCACAAAAGTGCTTTAAAAAACTGCCAAACAGCCAAGACTGTTTTCTCTCTCTTTTTCAAATTCTTTGCTTTCCTCATCTTTAGTTAAAACTTCTCTTCAAAATTTTCAGATAGATTTTCAGTCCTTTATCAAACTAAACACCTTGTCCAAATGTTTTCTGTGATGTGATATCAAAACTGCAGGAGTTGTGCTATTTCTGACCACAGTGTTCTCCTAGCAACAGTACTATTTTTATTTATATTTTTACTAGTAGGCCTTGATGCTTTTGTTTTCCAATACTAATACCATTAGCTGTGCTATAAATGCAACGACAAAGCCAGTAAACCACAACTATATAGTTCTCTTTTCAGATGTTTTCCCAGAATTCACGTAAGTCCTGCTTATTAGTGAAATGTTCAGACATAATGAAGGTTAGCAAAGGCATCTTTTGCTGCCAAAATCAATTAAAATTTGCTGCTTGAGTTTAACAATTACTGTCAGTCAGATATCAAGAGCTGATATCTATAGGGACATGTTTATGGAAAATACCACATGGTAAAAAATGCCCAAGCTTTAG
Source organism: Chauna torquata (assembly GCA_013399475.1). Taxonomy (NCBI): domain Eukaryota; kingdom Metazoa; phylum Chordata; class Aves; order Anseriformes; family Anhimidae; genus Chauna; species Chauna torquata. The sequence continues at coordinate 131,057 of VXAL01004309.1, forward strand.
GAGTGTATAAATCCATCTTCTTTCAGCTTGGTCTCCCATCTTCTGCAAAATGTGAGCCTGTTACCATTTACGCCACGCTGTGAGTGAGCAGAGGGAACCTGTTGCTGAATTCAGTGGGCCGTTTGCCTGCTGGATTGTGAGCAGTGACTGGTCAGCCTCTGGGTGTGATCAATGCAAGCACAAAATGGCTGATAAAGAGCAGATTTCATAATTGTCTGTATACTGATGATAGGAACATAAGCAACAACAAAAAGAGCTGGAGATGTTTGGTCTTGATTTTACCTACTTCACTACTGGGTTAGTTTTTGCAACTAGAACATTAAAATAGCTTGAAAGGTGGACTGGGAAAAAGAAGATGGTTCCCAGCTGTGGGATATATACAAAATGTCAAAGAGAGGTACGATCCTGAGCATATAGTTTGTCCAGGATCATTTAGTCCAACCTATTTTTTGAGGCAGGACTGTTGCCAGCATGACATCACATCAGCCACAGCTTTGTCTGTCTGAGCCTTGAAAACCTTCAAGGACAAGAGTTTGCACAACCTCTCTAGGATGCCTAAGGGAGTGGCAGAGCTGTTAGCCTGCCTTCCTTCACAGGCAAAATGAAGCATAGTTAATTCAAGCTCAGTCTGCAGAGACATAGAGATTAAATGTGGAATTAATTTGCTTCGTAGGATTTCATATAAGTAGGCCTTGTCAAATGAGCCTCTTCTCTGTTTTGGACAGGGCTATAGTTTTGGTTGCACTTCGACTCTGCTTTAGTATGCTTGATTTCCAGTAAGACATCTGCCTCAGAAGCACATGATATTCAGATGAATTTTATTAAATACAACCCCAATAGATCTTAAAAATAAAAATGTAAAATGAACTTAGGGTTGATCAGAAGGACCAAAACTAGTAGCATTTTTAGAGTTCTGCTTTTAGTGAAGTTATTCAATACTTTTGTCAACAGTCTGTGTGCTTGTCCTGGTTCGCAGGTGACAAATTGTTAGTAGCAAATGATTAATCATCTGGAGTATGTAAAATAGCCTATTGGAGTGGCTGTGGTAAAATGAAATGTTCTAGTACAAACAGGAACTGAGGAGAATATTCTTTTCTTAAGCTGTGCCCCCTAAGTCATTGCTGGGCAGACGAGGTTCCTCCAGAGGGCCATTTAGTGTCTTGATGAGGTGGGAGTGGGTTCCTACCTATTGAGAGCCTGATGTAGTGGATGTGAATATGTTCCACCTCTGTCTTTTTAGGCATACTATTCATTTTATCCTGTTATATTTCATACTTTTACTTTGGTCCTGAGTGTTATCCATTTTTTCTAGAATGACATTGTGAATTTCCTGTTAATCACATTTTCTAATTGAGGGGTGAGCCCTTACACCTACTGGTTTAGCTACCCAAGTCAGAATGGTAGTTGCTGTAGTTAATGGAAAGACGGGAGATCCTCGAGGCAGTGGTTCGGGATGGTGGGATGACTTAACTTCTTTGGAGAAGCCCAAATTCAGCTGTGATACTGACTTAGCCTCTAGATGAGCATATTCCTCTCTATTTAATACAGAAAGAGCCTTAGCAAGTGGATCTCCTGGATGAGGGGATTGAGTCTACCATTAGCAAATTTGCAGATGACACCAAATTGGGAGGGAGTGTTGATCTGCCGGAGGGTAGGAGGTCTCTGCAGAGGGACCTGGACAGGCTAGATAGATGGGCCGAATCCAGTGGTATGTGGTTCAACAAGACCAAGTGCCGGGTCCTGCACTTTGGCCACAACAACCCCATGCAGCACTACAGGCTGGGGACACAGTGGCTGGACAGTGGCCAGGCAGAAAGGGACCTGGGGGTACTGACTGACAGCAGGCTGAACATAAGCCAGCAGTGTGCCCAGGTGGCCAAGAAGGCCAATGGCATCCTGGCCCGTGTCAGGAATAGTGTGGCCAGCAGGACTAGGGAGGTGATTGTCCCCCTGTAATTGGCACTGGTTAGGCCACACCTCAAGTGCTGTGTCCAGTTCTGGGCCCCTCAATTTAGGAAGGACGTTGAGGTGCTGGAGCATGTCCAGAGAAGGGCAACGAGGCTGGTTCAGGGTCTGGAGCACAAGTCCTATGAGGAGCAGCTGAGGGAGCTGGGGTTGTTAAGCCTGGAGAGGAGGAGGCTCAGGGGAGAGCTTATCACTCTCTACAACTACCTTAAAGGAGGTCATGGCCAGGGGGGTCTGTGTCTTCTCCCAGGCAACTAGCAATAGGACAAGAGGGGACAGTCTTAAGCTGCACCAGGGGAGGTTTAGGTTGGACATTAGGAAGAAGTTCTTCACAGAAAGGGTGATTAGGCATTGGAATGGGCTGCCCAGGGAGGTGGTTGAGTGACCGTCCCTGGAGGCATTTAAGGAAAGACTGGATGTGGCACTTAGTGCCATGGTCTAGTTGACAGAGTGGTATTAAGTCATAGGTTTGGACTTGATGATCTCAGAGGTCTTTTCCAACCCAGTTGATTCTGTGATCTTAAGCGGTATATTCTTTGGTGTCTGCCAGCAACTTTCTTTAATGTGTAAAATACTCACGTGTTACAAGACCAGCTGTGAGAAGAAGACCAAAGCAACCCTTAGGGATTTAAAAAATGCGGGGTGGGCCAGCAGAATGGGAGATTATCCTGAAAAATTCTGAAATAGCCTTGATGGTTCATTGTCAATAACCAGCTCACAGTGCACCATCCTTGCAGAGCCATGGCTCCGCGTACCAGCAGAGCCCTGGATGTACAGAATGGGAACTATCAGGTAAAAGTCAGGATACAGTTTTTGCCTCAGTACATTGAACTGGTAAAAGTTCATTAGAATCCTGTGCTTAATTCCAGAACCCACACTTCTTAGTGGAAATACGGAGTGGGTAGAGTTTGAACATTGATCAAGGGAACCTTAAGAGAAGATGAAAATGTGACAGTAGAGAAGAGGTCAGGTAGGGGACAGTGTAAACTCTAAAAGCACACAGCTAGATCTGACAGCTAGGAGTGAAGGTAGAAATAAGTGAGTGGTTCCACAGAAAAAGCATAATTAATTAGCTGGATGGATTAAATAAAGAGGTTGTATGTTGTTGCCACAGATATGCAGTATTTCTTGAAGACTTTAGAAAACAGCGATATTTTTCTGAAGGCTGTAAAGCAAATTGCAGCAGAAATTGTAAAGGCTCTGTGCCCAGAAGATCAGAGAAAAATATCACGTATGGTCTTAAAGCCTGTGAGAACAATTTTTTTGTCAGTTGTTAGAGTATTAACACTTGTTTATACTTTGACTTTAGTATTTGAAAGTTAGTCATTGCATGCAAATGTCAGAGTACTCTGAGCAACTTCCCTGGTTGTTTGCTTGAGGAGACACTATCCCATGTTTGGCTTTGAAACTTGGCGAGTGCATCTGATCTGGGAGAGGGGTTAGACATAGCATTTCAGTGATGAAATCCAGCTGATATTCAAAGGGAAAATCTACTTCCAGAATGCTCTTGGGAGGCCACTGTGGAAAAAGACACCATGAATATAGCTATGAAAGCAATGGAAATCATGTGTTAGTTTTCCCTCTGTTTGTCAAGTAAATAATATAGGCAAGATTAGTAGTATTGACGTTCACAGCAGATTTTGCCAGCTTTCTCGCTGCTGTCATCCTGATACTCCCATGCCCGAGAAGGTAAATCAAGTGTACGTATGTTCCTGAGAAGCTGGACCTGAAATCCTTTCTGGGGCAAAGTTATACCAAGTTATAAGACTGGATCCTTTGCTGATGTTGTTGAAAACTGCATTCCCACTATGTCTCCAGCAGAAGGTAAATTCTGTCCTGGGCTCGTCTGCTCGTGTTTCCCTATTGCCAGCTGTGGAAACAGATTCTTTATCTTGACCTATTTCTGGGCAGGTTGGGGTTTTCACCTCCTCCCCTCAGAGCTGTCGGCAGGGTTTTGGAGGTATGGGGGAAATCTTGGTCCTGCACTATCTCCATTGCATCCTTTCTGTTGCGGAAGAAGAGGTGTGCGCTGTGGCAGTGAGCAGGGCGGGCTGGGTGGGACAGAGGGTGGCTGCATCTGCTTGGCGCGCTGTTCTGCGGGGAGCTCAGCGACAATACTGAATATAAATAAATAGCCCCTTAAGGCTTCACTAGCAGGAAGAAAGGAAGATAAGTGCAGGCAATTTGCCTTGCACTGAGCAGGTGGATGGCACCTCAGCATTCACCAGGATTTTTCCTTGTGGCAGAATGACGAGGTGCAGATTAATGGGGAGGTGTATCCCTCCCTGTGCAGCACAGCCTCATTTGCCTTTGATGATGAGCTCCCATGTTTCACTTGCAGCTGTTCCTTTCTGTGATGGTAAACATTTTGATTCTTTAAAAGGCACCACAAAAAGCTGACACAGAAAAGTGTTTGTCAGCAGTGTGGAAAAGTTTGGAAAATGTATGATTTTGTTCATATTTCTGGCTAATATAATGTATAAGGAGTAGAAGTTATACATTAGATTAAAAATAAAAAACTATTAAAGGAAGCAGTACAATAAAATCATTCATTTCCTTCAGCTGGAATAGAAATGCTCACCTGGTTATTGGTGTGACTAAAGGTCACCAGTGGTGCGAGTAGAGAAGACCTATTGTTCTTTATGCCGGGCTCATTTGTTCAGTAAATGCCCTGTTGCAACAAAAGCTGTAATCTTTAAGCATAAAATGAAGATATGTGCATATGGCATAGCTTGATCAATGCAAAGAGTGTGGTATCCGTGGCAATGGTAGGAGGGCTTGTAATTAAAATATTTTTGTATGCTTTCTTTAGCTATTCTGTTTTCTTAGAGGTGTTTTTACATATTTTAATGCCCTAATTCTTAATGCTGCAGCTTAGATGTTTCATCATTTTGAGGTTTTATCTGTTCCCAAGGTTCTTCAGGTTGAGTCCTTATAGCTGTGGGTGTTACATGTACATGAAGTGTCCCATATAAAACACATCTGCAAGGTCTGTAGAACCCGTCCAGTAATTGCAGTGATTTTATTGGTGGACAGATGAAATAACTAGTTTCTTTTTTAGTCGTCTTCTTTAGTCTTTTTCTTTTTAAACACAAATTTATGAAAATAAAGCTGCAAAGAGAAACATCTAAGTGCAAAGGTTGTAACAAAAAATAAATGCTGTGAACATGCACTTTATCCTAAATATATTTGATTATAAATGTTTGTCTGCTTCTAAAGAGAAGACGCTTCGGTCAGAGCTAAAGGAGCTGCTTAAATACCATTCAAAAGTTCACTCAGCCATGCTGATTCACTTCCCTATATACAGCATTCATTCAGCCTCTAGAAGAGACTCTGAACCCTTGAGAAAAGGAAATGGACACTGATCAGGGAGGAAACTGCCTTCTGTCTTGTCTGTGATGAGTTATATTGTGATGTTCATATGAATGGAAAGGATAAAAAGTGAACAAAAACTATGTGTTGGACAATCCTGCTTTAGTCAGGGTGAATGTGGGGATGGGCTGAAAACCTTACTAGCAGTCTTCTCTTCTGATTATTTTTCTAGGACCTAATTCTGAATTGCAGAAGGCAGTAGCAAGATGCCAAAAAGAGATGCTCATAGGCTTAATTGAGCTGAAGGAATCAAATACAATTAAGCAGGATGAGGTGCTTAGCACCGTTACTCACCTTTGTGCCTGGGGAGGTCATTCTTAGAAGACGCTTGGCCGCTGCTGTGGCTGGCATCTTTTCTGGCAGTTTGCACAGACCTAGGCAGCAATACCTCAGCCTGCTGGTTGCTGTTCCATACCGATGCATATAACATGCATTGGATAGTCAGCACTTTTAGGTAACTTGCTTAGCGTTGGAGGCAGAACATGGAGAGAAGAGGAGCAGAACATTTGAACGGGTGAAGGTAGAGTAACTGGTCAGACACAGGGGAAGACTCACATTGAAGGATGCAGCTGTTCTGCTGTGCTGAGGGAGCAATAATTAATGATAGCAAAAGCTTCTCCTTGCTGGGGAGGGGACCAGGGAGCAGATTAGACAGTTATGGGGTGTCTCTTACTTCATGAACACACAATCGTGTACTGACTAAACAGTCTGCCCGTGCAAAGCTTGTTGCAAGATCAGGCCTGACCTAAATTGTGAACAGGATGGAAGTGGTAGGTGCTATATGGTCATGCAAATTATTTGACTCAGCTGCAGGTACTTCTTTGAGTTTCCTGTTAGATAAAGATAATGCACTGGGAACAGAGTGCAATTGCATAAATAAGATGGCAGCTTTCATTTTGTCCTGGGAAAGAACAAACAATTATATTTCTCCTGGAGAGTGAATATTCAAGGCTTCCCAGTGTCAGGGCAGTGTGTTTGTTTTTGTTGTCTATCTCTAAAACTACTGTGACTTTTACAAGAGGTGTGATTACTCAAGAAGGATTTAGGTGAAGAGGGGTGGGGGGCTTGATAAGTGGATTTCATCTTGACTCTGACTTTTTACTTAGCATTTAATTGTTAAGAGCTGGAGTGTTTGTACTTCTGGAGATCAGAAATGCTGCTCTGTTCTAAGCAGTGATTGCTGTTGTTCCCAGCATGGGTGTTCCCTCAAAAGAATTCAGCTTTAAACAAAAGCAGTCTGTGTGTAATGTACCCTTTTTGGAAAGAGGTAACACACATCCACTTGTTAAGAATGAAAGAACACTGTGATCACGGTCACTTTAACAGAAAAAACAATTTTGACAAATCTTTATTAATTCCAATTAAATGAAAGTCTTGACTTGATATGTATAATATATGTATTTAAGGCCAAGTGCCGGGTCCTGCCCTTTGGCCACAATAACCCCATGCAACGCTATAGGCTTGGGGCAGAGTGGCTAGAAGACAGTGATGAGGAGAGGGACCTGGGAGTGTTGATCGATGCCAGGCTGAACATGAGCCAGCAGTGTGCTCAGGTGGCCAAGAAGGCCAATGGCATCCTGGCCTGTATTAGAAACAGTGTGGCCAGCAGGAGCAGGGAGGTGATCATCCCCCTGTACTCAGCTTTGGTGAGGCCGCACCTCGAGTACTGTGTTCAGTTTTGGGCCCCTCACTACAAGAAAGACATCGACGCTCTGGAACGTGTCCAGAGAAGGGCAATGAAACTGGTGAGGGGTATGGAACACAAGTCTTATGAGGAGCGGCTCAGGGAGCTGGGATTGTTTAGTCTGGAGAAGAGGAGGCTCAGGGGAGACCTCATTGCACTCTACAACTTCCTGAAGGGAGGTTGTGATGAGGAGGGGGTCGGCCTCTTCTTTCAGGTAACTAATGATAGGACTCGAGGAAATGGCCACAAGTTGCGCCTGGAGAGATTTAGATTAGATATCAGGAAAAACTTTTTCTCTCAGAGAGTGGTCAAGCACTGGAACGGCCTGACCAGGGAGGTGGTGGAGTCACCGACCCTTGCGGTGTTCAAGAAGCGCCTGGACAAGGTGCTACAAGATATGGTTTAGTAGCTTAGTGGGTAGTAGTGGTGATAGGATGACAGTTGGACTAGATGATCTTGTAGGTCCTTTCCAACCTTGTGTTTCTATGATTCTATATAGACAGATAGTTCTAGATCGTTCATATAGACATATAGTTCTATCAGTAGATAGTTAGTTCTCTTGTTGTTCAGATAGGAACGTATCTTGAAGGAACATATGTGGCCCATGCTTGCTTTTCATCCAGTATGTATATAGTGACACAAGCCATTCTCATGTCTTGTGTACATTTCTTAATGTTCATGCCATACTATTTCCTACCCTTGCTGAGTCAAAAGAATTTATCTTAGATAAGAATTTTTTATTGTGTAGCCCCTGATTTTGCATTTTGTTAGAGTTGGTGACACAAGCACTCACCATTTTAGTCCTCCGTAAGGTATCCAAAACTTCTTCACAAATGAGAGGAACTATTGGCTTCTTACCAGGTTTCAGAGCCAAGGTTAGCTGTATCAAGTAAGATTGTAAGTGATTGTAGCCTAAATACTTTGTTGTTGTTGTTGTTGTTGTTCTGCTAACTTCATGTACTTACTAGTTAGAAATTTTGATGTTTTTCCTTCTCTCTTCAGATGACACTGGCTGTCCTAGTAGCCAGTCAGTATCTCCAGTTAAGACTCCTTCTGATGCTGGACACAGTCCAATCAGTTTTTGCACTGGTAGTGATGGAGACTTCTCCAGGAAGAAATTCAATGCAGGGTCAATAAGTGAAGGAAACCCACAGCTGGCTCGATATAAGAAGGAGACAAAGACAAGCCTTGTAAAGCCCGGTGAGTATAGTATAATTCCTTTCATTTCTTTCATTACACTCTCTAATTGACTAGTACATCTACAGGTGTCCAGATGCTTTGTATTGTGCTGCCTGTGATACAACTAATGTTGATAGTAAATACAAAAGATAATTGAGTTCTTTCTTTTGGAACCACCTGCAAGATTTGAAAACAGTGTGGGTATTAGCTTTTTCATGGAAATATAATGAATCGATGTCTTCACTTTCTTTTATGAGGCTGGATGGTGATGTCAAATAACAACTGAAATGGATTTTATCCTATTCTATGGTAATTGCACACATATTTCATTGGCCAAAGATAAATTACTCTTACTATTGAAACAAAGAATTTTAGTCTTCTAATGTTGTTAGATTGATGGCTAGACCCTGCCTAAAGTTTATGCCATCAGGCTGTGATAGCTCTCGGGATACAGCATGTCAAATCAAGGCAGGATAATGGGCAGCATATATGTGGGAGTTATGCAGATGTAGCTCCACAGTGCATTGTCTGAATCAAGAGCATGTTTCCCATTGCCTCAAGCTAATGGGCTACCTGAGACCACCAATTAAATCAGCACCTGCTTGTCACACATCCAAGACTAAATATCCTGGTGTGTCATAGACTGCTGTAATTTTAATGAGTGGGTATAAAATATTTTTGTAATTCATGTACAAGCAACTCCTGATTGCAGATGGTCAGGATATTTGTGCTGTTAGCTCTTGATTACAAATGGCCAGGATATTTGTGCTGTTATTTAATTAATCATGGAGACAGAGAGGGTGTTTTGACCCTGTGCAGAGCCAGCTGCAGAACTGACATGGTTTATGAGCTCAGGTACCTCGTGGCTGTGTTGTTTCCAGAGTCATTTTACCCCTGGAAGCAATTTAGACACTTTCACAAGGAGTCATTCAGGTTTTCCAGCACCATGTTTCCAGTGCTGTTTCAGAAACAGTAGAGAATCTGTTGCAAAAACTGTTCACTGACTTGATCATTGAAAGGGCTGATTAAATTTGACTTACCACTATCCTTGCAAAGTTCTTCAAATCATTTCCTAGCACCCATATTGCATGTTCTCAGTCTCTCAACAGTCTGCATAATCTTGATAGATTATATTTTTTTCAAGGTTTATTTTCCATTCTATTAAAATCAAGGAGTTTAATGGAGGTAGAACATGGTGAATATTGTATATGTCAGTCAAATCTGCAACAGTGGCTATCACAACCATTTTGTATGTGAATACAGATGTAGCTTAAGAACATGTGGATTAAGAATTTTGAAAGCTTATTCTTCTGAAGAGTCCTATACACATTGAAAAGAGTTATGCACTTGTTTCAATAAATGACTTCATTGTTTTCAATTATTACACTTAAATTATAATAGTGAGTTAATAGTCTTTTCCATTAATAGTCAGAAGTCGTCTTCATTTTGCTCAATGTTATTATTTCAAATCTCTGAACTGACTTAGTTTAGATATTTAAAAAATAATACTTTTTAGACTATGTTTCTTTCAAACATTAGGCTTATCATAGATTCATCTAGGTTGGAAAAGACCTTCAAGATCACCAAGTCCAACCATCAACCTGACCTACCAAGTCCCATCACTAAACCATGTCCCTCAGTGCCACATCCGTATGTCTCTTAAATACGTCCAGCAACAGGGACTCCACCACTTCCCTGCGCAGCCTGTTGCAGTGCTTGACCACCCTCTCTGTGAAGAAATTCATCCTAATGTCCGATCTAAAACTCTTGTGGTGCAATTTGAGACTGTTTCCTCGCAACCTATCACTTGTTACCTGAGAAAAGAGACCGACACCCTCCTTGCTGCAGCATCCTTTCACGTAGAGAGCGATGAGGTCTGCCCTCAGCCTCCTCTTCAGACTAAACAACTCCAGTGCCCTCAGCCGCTCCTCATAAGTCTTGCTTTCTGATCCCTTCAGCAGCTTTGTTGCTCTTCTCTGCACAAGTAGTCACGTTTGCTTGTGCCTTCTGTCTTATCTCCATCATCACTAAGTTTTTCCTGAACTTCCTGAACAGCTTCAGCTAAATTTTTGAAAAAGAGTAGAAGAAACAGTAAGGTTGCACAAATGTCAGTTGAAAGGCTGAAAGGGTGAAACAAAAGCAATCTGAGTAGAATTTTAATATGCTTAAGGTGAAAAAATAGTCGATGAAGAGGAGTTGATAAATAAATAATAAAGCAACTTGCATTATTAGTTTACTGCTTGTGGAACTGCCTTTAATGCTCTTTTTGGGGCAGATAGATATACTGACATCCTCCTACATTCATTTGAAGCTCTAACTTGTCATCTTTGTAGCTTCCTCTTAATGTGGCTGTGTTCTTGCAGGTAGAGTGTTCTGTAGATATCAGTACCTCTGCATTGATTAATCTCTAAGTTTGGAAACCAGTCTCTAGAGTTCAGGCCTGTCATTCCTGTGGTCCATCAAAACTCTCCGAGCAAGAAGTGGGTCCCGTTGCTATCTCTTGGTTTCAAGTGGGTCCAGTCCATTCCCTGTGACCTTTTTGTGCGTGAGCTTCTGGTGACCCAGGAAGATAGAGCCCTTGTGCAAAGAGAAGCATTGTCTTGTAGCAAAACATGCAGGGAGTAACAGTGGAATAGTACAAGGGAAGTGGGATGTCGGAGGAGAATACCAGCAATATATCCTTGTCATACATAACCTGGTTTTATATACAGCTGGATTCCTCAAAGTACAGTGCAAGGAGAGTTGTGCATAATATCTTTCTCTCTACCATAAGTCCTTACTGATTTATGAAGATAATCTCTACATAGTATTTTTCTGAAATGCCTTGTGATAATGACTACATAGCAGGAGCCAGACGTAAGATACAAAAATCCAGTCTACCAGTATCTCTAATGGACTGTGTCCTCTGCTACATTTTTGGAAGCGAGTACATCAATCAGTGTGCACCTTCAAAATGCCCGTCATTTTGCCGAAAATTTATGTGTTTTCAGGGTTGTCTTCTTGGAGTATGCTGAATCTCAGAAGTAACACTCACACAAATATTTAGATAATTCAGGAAATGTCAGAGTGGGATAGCACTGAGAATGAACCCTTGGGAGTTTTTTAGGCTGTTCCCAAGCTCCAATGCTTTTCTTTTATGCTAGCAATATCACTTCATCTCTCTTTTCTACACTTCAAAATATGAAATACAGCATAGGCTGTTAGAGAAAAGAAAGCTAAGACGTTATATGGATCTAAGTCATACTCAGCTCTTAAGTATTAACAAACTAGATTTGGATATCATTCATAATTTATGTTGTTTGCATAGTGAACCATATTTAATCTTGGAATGCATTATTGCTGCATCTTGCTAAACGTCTGAAAGATTTGTAATCATAAAAACGTTATTCATTTGGGATAGTTAGTAATGTTTTTATTGTGCCTTAAATCTGAATCACAGCAGTATTGTAGGTGATTTTGGCTTAAAATCTGTGACTGCTTTCCCAGGAAAGGATGGAAAGGACAGGTACGTTAAGGAAGATGCATAACATCCTCTCCAGGAGGAGGTTACAAGCCTTTTAATTTCAAGATTTTAGAATTTGTTCCCCCTGGGTGATTCCCTTTTGGATGTGATTCATTTTTGCAATACTAAAAACAATAGAAGATGTGTTGCAGAAAATGGCCCTGCAAAAAGACACAATAAGCTTAATTAACGCTAGTCCTAGTTTTGTATCACGATTCTGTGCTGAAACCTATAGTTTCTGTATTTGAATAAATAGGAGCATAAACATTTCTGCATATTCACATTCTTGTTTTACTTGTCCTGTGAAGATCCATCCTGAATTCCTGCACCTCATGTCCAGATCTTTTTAAGAATAATGGGAATTATTTTGCTTTCCTTGACAGTCTTTCTCATTTCATTTCTTGACTTCCATAGGAATGCTTAGTGCAAGGATTCCAAATCTGGACCTGTAAGCTGGGAAGTTGTGATAAACTTGTAAAGACGTGTATAAAGAAAGGAATGTTGGGCAAGAGTTGTATGAATAGCTTTTTCAAGCCTTCTGTGTTTGAAGTAACACAAAGCTGTACTTGCATTTCAATGTCCATAAGCATCATAATTCAAGAATGGCATCAGATCAGCTGACTGTGTTCAGCATGTCTGGCGAAAGCTCTGGTCTTCACCTTCTTGCTTCTGGTGCCACAGGCAGCCTTGGTCCAGTTTATTGAATGAGCTAAGGTTGTTGTTGGAGCTGTCTCTGAGGGCCCATTGAATTGCTGAAGTTTCACATGAAATTATTAAGACTTAAGACAGAAGACTAAGACTTTCCCACGCTTGTCTCTTTTGCACTTTTAGGAGCCTGCACAATAGAGATTTATGCACGACTGCGCGAAAGGGGTCCTAGGTGAGCAGCAGTTAGGGTCAGCTCCCAAATCTTGTAAAGGCTAGCTGTTCATCATTCACAGCTTGGTTCAGTAGTAACCACTCCAGGTAGCAACAGACTATACAAAAAGTTATTCTCTTTCACTGCTGATAAAACATTTGGCCATCTGTGTCTGTAGCTAACATAGTAGTATTTTGGATTATACTGCAGTTGAACTGCAATGGATTATATTTCAAGAAGGGTCGTCATTTAGAATTCAAGCATTAAAACTTCGTTCTGTTCAAATTAATGGGAAGATCTCAGAGGCTTCTTAGAGCACCTATCTTTGTTGGACAATAAGCAATGAGCACAAATTTAAAAAATGTGAAATTCCATCTGGACACAAGGAAACACTTTTCTACTGTGACACGGATCAGACACTGGCACAGGTTGCCCAGAGATGCTGTGGAGTGTCCATCCATGGAGATGGACACAGTCCTGGGCAGGCTGTTGCAGCTAAACTTGTGTGAGCAGGGGGGTTGGATCTCAAGAGTTGGACCTCAAGAGGTCTCTTCCAACCCCAGTGATTCTGTGATTCTGTGTTGTCCAGACTTCTTTTTTCCTTTAAATAATGCATCACCCAGATCTCTACCTAAGTCGTTGCAAGGCACAGTTTGTGCTTTTCCTGCCCTTTCATGTCTGTGTCCTACCATTTCACTTACAATGAGTTCATAGAAATGAAAGAATATGTAAAAGTAATTTTACCAATCAAAATTCAATTAAAAATGTCATTTAACTTTGAGCCATAGTAAGTAATGTTGTACTCAATGTGTATTGCCATTAGGGTCTTTTCTGCTTCTTCTCAGTAAATTTGTCAAGTCACAAGTAAATGAGCCTTGGGGCAGGATGTCCCAGTCCGAACAGATTAATCTTAGAAGGTTTTAGGACTATTAGGGTTTGTAGAAGGGACAAGTGGAGCAGGCTGTATTGGCCTTAAACTGGTTGTGAGTACTGAGTAGGTGCAGGTGCTTTTTTAACCAGCGTTAGAGCTGATCATGGTTAACAAAAAAGAGACAAGGGATATGACCCATGGTATTTGGGAGCATTACAGTTAAAGTTAAATAACCCAAACAGATGAGACAGGAAATGCAAGTCTAGCTGGTAAAGCATCATGCTCTTCCTGCTGATCTTTTTTTGTTGTCTGGTGTGTGGTCATTAGATTCCCAGGATACTAAATGTCCAGGAACTTATTCTTGGGGTCATCCTGTGCAAGCAAAGGCTAGTGACAAGTTAATCCATTAACGTAAAAATAACAGTTAAGTTTATGTATATTGCCACACTACTCCTATATGTATCTGTATTCTAAAGGCAGAGTCACTTTAGTTATTTTAAAAACAAAACATAAAAGGTCCAATTTAGCTTATATTACTGAGATCTGGCTGTATGATTTTACAGATCTTTTGTCAGCTCTCTCCCTCACTTCAGTAAGGTGGGAATAATAGTGTCTGACTCCAATACATTATATGTACTTCACCTCAAAAACAGATTAGTTGGTGTATGAGTTCTGCAAGAGGTTTTTCTTAGAGGCAGTTCTGGAAGTCTGATTTATTCTGAAGAACTTGACCTTTCTGATTGCAGAAGGATATGATAGGATTTTTCTGTGTTTTATTAGGAAGGCTGATGAAATATTAGAGATACATGTTTTACTGATGCATTTATCCAACAACATTTTGTTTTGTATATGCATGGCTTTTGTTCATTCTCTGAACCAAATTTGTGCAAGCAGTGGGAAAAATAATAGAACGGTTGTCCCCATTGTTCAGGAACAAAGGTACAGAATACAAAAACAAAGTTACAGAGTGTGCTAACTGGAGTAGATACTATGTCGTGCAAAGAGATTCATTGTTCTTTATAACTGAGTTGTACTTTTACCTCTAGTGTTGAAATACTTTTTAAAATGCTGCTGTGCATTGTAAGGCAAAGTCACCATTTGGTTGTTTCAAAAATAAAATAACAAAGAACATGCATGTGGAGGTAGCAATTTGACTTGACTGATCCCTAAAATAAATTGGTGTTTCATTTTAAAAGCACAATCATACAAAGGTGAGAGCGATGAGAAGACCGATGGCCACTCTGTAATGTATCTCTCTTTCTGCAGTGACTTATGTAGGAGTGCTTTTTATAACCATGTTTCAAGACTGTACTTTTTCTAAGGGGGCCAGGGGGATAATTGAGAACAACAGGATGTCAAAGAACATTTAATCCAGTTACAAATGCTGGATTTAATCAGAATACACTGTGCTCCCATCCTGCAGTCAGTCATAACTTTACTTGTGCAGTGAAGATGAGAAGAATCATTCTTTAATGCCTGGGAATATTCAAATAGTTCAATATGTTGCTGGTGTCAAGTGCACAAAAATAGTGAGTTAGGAAATGACCTACGCCTGATTCAGTGTAATTTAAATAATTGGTCATAGAACAAAAAAATGTTCTGAAAACAGACTGAGTGAAGTAAGTTGATGCCAAATGATGGAGCATCTTGCGTATTCTTGTTTCTTTTCTTTCTCCATAAAGTATTTGATTTAATAATAAGCAATCTCTTGATGTGGCCGTGCTTATTTATAAGTGTGAAGCATAAATTATCTGAAGTGTGCAGAGGAGCCTCCAAGAAGAGCAAAAGCTCAAGTTCCCTGAGTAGCTTAAACCTGATGAGGATGGCTTTCACTTGAGCATTAGATTTTTTAAACAGCTCAATATTTGGCACAGAACAGATACACAGTGGTCAATTACTTGCACTTCTGGAGGGCTTTTCATCTGCTTTTTAAAACATCACTTTGGCAATAAAATGGAATAGGCATTTGAGTATATGTCATCTTTCTTAGATGTAAGTACATGCTTCGATTACTTCACTTCTGTGCCATACCTGAGAGCAGACAACATAACCACTCTCACATTCAGGTCTAACGGATTTGAACATTTGTCTGCTGTAGAGTTTTAATCTCGCCCTTGTCCCTTTTTTGTATGTGAACTTCACAATTTTATTTGGGACAGTAAAGTTTCTGAGATATTTTCTAACACAGAATCCAACAGAAACAGTTGTGGCAGTTTTTGGCCCTGTTCATTTCTCTCATTTACTTTCGCTTTTCTTCGGTGTCTTAGCATCTCATGTTGGGCCTACACAAAGTAGCTACTGCTGATTTTTTAAATAAAAGTGTTTCCAGATAATAATTCTGTATGCGCAGAGCCCTTCTGCATATTTTACTGATGGGATCCACTTTAATTTCACGTCTGTTGCTATGGAGCTGTGTAGATTGCTTACTTGACCTGCTAGCACAGGGAGTTATTAAAGACTCTGTCTCCATGGATACGACAGTACCCGACTATACTTCACAGGGAGACTAAAATACACATCTCTGCCTTCAAAAGCCAAGACGCCGCGTTCTGGTTCAAGTCACGTGTCCTAGAGTTCAGCACGGGGAGGTGTCCCCCTGCGAAGGTCTTGTGTGGGTAGCCGTGTGCTGTAGGGGCTGGTAGGCAGCAGTGCAGCGGCAGCTGCTCTTGTGAGGTCTTGCCATTTGCATCACCATCACCCCGCAACTGCATATTTCAGAATTGTCACCACGGCAGTTTCGGAATGGTCCTTCAGTTGGGTCAGCAGATCCAGCGGAGCCAGCAGATTCTGTTGGAACTCCTCTGTCTTGCATAAATCCCTGAATATTTGTGATTGAGAAAAGGTGAGATTTCAACCTGCGTGTTTCCTTTGGTTGCTTTTAGAAGCTCTGAACTGTACATGGGGACTGACTCTCTATCTCTGGTCCAGTGAATGGTCCAGTTGCATCTAGGAAGTGGAGCAGCTTTAACGACTGAATCTGTCATTTGCTCTTCTTCCGGTGGTTATGGAAGTGGTTTTGGAGGTAAGGGAGATAATGACTTCATGGTCTTGAGCCAAATTGGATGGAGTGGTGGTGGACTGTAATTTATCTGTAGTTATAGTTGTAATCATCCCTGCCTGCCCAAGTTGACTAAGGTCCTATTTTGTGTTAAAGGAGATATAATTAATAAAATCAGTGAATTTAGTGTGCGGTTTTTATGACCAGATACAAGTACTTACTTTAGGATAAGGCAAGTAGTGCTCACTGATTACACTGACTAACTCTCCATTGACTAAAAATGGGGCCTAGGTTATCTTGGACACAGGTGTCTACATTAGAGATGTTTAGTCAAAAGAATCCCACCCAGGTCTCCTCTATTCCAAATGAGGTCTCTGACAACTCTGCTGTTAGCCCTTATTGAAGCCAAGTGCAGTCTCTCTTGCTCTCTTCTCTCTCTCTCTCTTTCTCTAACAGAAAGGAAAGTCAGTCTTAGGCGTATAGTTGCAGAAGAATGTTTCTGACTGAAGACCGTGCTTGGAAGCTAATGGCTACTCGACGTAGGTCAGTAGGTCTAATTAGATGCCTTTTCCTCTTCTGTTCATCCCTGATAAGCTTAGGCACTCTCTGTTTCTCCTGTTTCTGACGTCCGCTGCCTCAGGTGCCTAGCATTGTACAGGGAGATTCTGTGTATCATTTTGCACAGCAAATTTCATTAGTCAGCAGGAATGAGGCATTTTTAGGACATAGGCTAACTAACTAAATTGCACAGAGGTGAAAAAAGTGCTCTATAACCTCTGGTAGATAATATTGGAATATAATCAGAGTATATATTTTTTGAGCAAAAGACACTTAAGTTAGATAATTATTAGCATATCACTTATTTTTAGTTTGCAACTATATATATGTTAGTTTTATAGTAATTTTAACAAATTCACTTGATGTAGAAAAAGTTCAAATAGCCAAGTAGTTCTTTCAAACAAGAATAAGAAAAGTAATAGCTACATAGAGTGTTTTGACTTTAAAGTGTTTCATATTTTTGAACCCAAATTTACAAGTTCCAATTAAATTAAAGTGGCCTAGAAAATCAGTCTTTTAATTCTGCATTACAAATTTTATGACCCCCCTCTTCTGTAAACACGGTTTAGATGTTGTATAGCAGAGGTGAAGGCAATTTGTGGTTGTGTTGTGGACTCTCAAGACATGTCTCTCTCACTGTTCAGAAGACTCTCAGGTTATACGAAGGGCCCAGATGCTGCGATGAAAGTGAAGGATCCAAAAAAAGAAGCTGTCAAGATGCAGACAAAGCAATGGCAAGTAAAGGGCAAAGGCCGGAATCCTACCTATCAAAGATAATTAACTGCCCAGCTCTGGGCTGGCAGCACAGACCACCAACAATTTAAGGGTCCTGGGTACAAATTTTCTGCAATTAGATAGTTAAGTCCTTTCTCACAAAAAGGATAAAAGGGGGGAGATCCCTGTTACTTAGTCGAGTGAAGGGAAAAGAAACTTTACATCTGTTTGTGCATCTTTGGAAGCATGGACTTAAACGCATATGAGCGCCCTCACATGAGACTGCGAGGTAGGGTGGGGGGATTCAGAGTCTTCTCCCAGGGAAGCTGTTCTACTTCGGATAATTTAGTAACTGTTTTATTGGAGGCTTGAAGCCGAGTTCACAGCAGGCACACCACAACTCCTTTCTCTCTCTCTGGCCCATTAATTATCCCAATATCACTCTAGATTTAGGAAAAGTGGGACATCCACCTTTAAAGGGAGATTCTCACTCTAGGATGCCCTGCAGGCCAGTACTTAAAGTTACTCTCTGTCCGTGGAAAGTCTGGGCTGCTGGACATGCGGAGGAGACCTGTGCCAGCCATCTGCATCTTTTAGCTCTGAATGCCTTTTTATGGACGACATGCTCCTGCATCTGGAAACGATGTCTGAGTTCCTAGCATAAGAAAGGCTTTTTCTCTCCTCTGCTAATTCAGAATGGAGTATGAGCCAAAAAAAGAGAATCTGATGCTGTTCGCACTGCACACTCTTAAGTATTTCTTTTAAAATATGCATGAGGTCAAGCTAGAACATGATTTGCAATCTGTGTATTTACTGCAGGGAATGTTCTACTCCTTCTGGCTGTTTTCTGTGGCTTTCAGCCTGCTTCACCTCTACAGAATGAAATAGTGTGCATATGAAAGAGGCCATTATGAATCTTCCCTTAGGAGATTTTTTTTTTGTGCTCTGCTTTTAAATTACAATCTGTGTTATTTATGTCAATGTTTAAAATAGCTTTCTGATTCCCTGGTTTTAATAAAAGTATTCCAAGGCTACTCCAGCTAAATTTTACAGTGCACAACTCCCACTAACCATCAGTTTTTATTTCAAGTCATTATTTGTGAAATGACATGCATCACAGCCAGAATCCTGTGCTGCTTTTGCATTGTTTTCTTTACAGTTCTCCAGCTGTGTTCCTCCTCTCCATGATAAACCGTGTTGCCGGTATTTCCTTTTATCTTTGAATACACAAATTGCATTTCCTTAATCTCCCTTCATAAACAGTGTCCTGTAATCCTGTTATCATTATTGTTGACCTTTTTTGGAATTCCTCCAGGTTATTAATGTCTTTTTAATGAGAATCGTGGGATTTAAACTGTGTTCTGAGCAATGTTTACTCAAAAATTGATAGATTATTTCCTTTTTTATTTTCCTTTACGTCCACTGTTTCTTTTTTGTCTGACATCTTAGTATGTTCAAAGTGGAGCCGTGCAAATAACTGATTCAGGGGGTTTGCTGCCAAATGAAAACACTAAACAAAACCTTTGTCTCAAACTGAACACGGATGATATTCAATCTAAAATATGCAGAATATTTGGGGAGATATTTTAATGTTTTTAACCCCTTTTAAAAGAAGAAAGAAATTTGACCATTTTCAAAATTAAAGCATCGTTTCAAACAAAAAATTGAAAATTCTGGTTTTCCTTTTTTTGGCCATGTTTGACTTCATATCATCAGTGTTCTCTGAACTTTCAGTAACTAAATTACTTCCTTAAAAGTTTTTGTTTCCATCAGAGTGATTACTTTGAATACTTTCTGAGCAGTCTTCAGTGGACAGGTCTATATATTCCTTGTCTTTGTATACTGTATTTACACATAGGCATGGAAAGCTAAGGGAATGTCTTTATTTTAGTCCTGCACATCTCACTTATTTGATTTCACTGTGGTATAAAGACATCAGCTAAATTGGTGGTTACTGGTCTCAGAAGTGGAAGCTCGGCCATAAACAGCTAAGCAAGTCTTTGCAGATAGCTATGGCATTTTGAACACTTGGCCTGATTAAGTGGTATTTTACTTCCTTTTATGTTCGTAGATACCTAAGTCCTGGTGAAGTTATGTTTTAGATGCCTACATTGTGTTTTGGTTCTCATTCAGAGTTACTATATTGAGATGAGGAAGCGCCTAGGAGAAAGGAGAGATACATTTCCAGTCCCTGTTCCAACAAATAGACCAAAATAAAACTAACAAAAATAAAAACCAGCAGCTGGAAGAGCAGCTAGATAGAGGTTGCCCAACTTTGCCCAAAACTTTAGATTGCACAACGTAATTTTCTCAGGTCTGTTCCTCTGTGCAACACATCTGTGATATCCCACAGAAAGTGTAACAGCTGTGATGGAAATGCTGCACATGCATGCATGGGTTGTGTAAGGTCTGCTGCTAGAGATGGAAACTGGGATATTGAGACCTCGATGTAGCACGGGGTAATGAAGACAGGTGTCCCAGATTGGGTGGATTTATGGAGGATCAGGAGAGGGGCACAGGAGCCCCATCTTTTCATCCAAGTCCTACTGCTTTATGCAGTGTGTGCCCCCGGTGATGGGGTGGGGAGATGTCATGCATCTCCACTAAGTTCAAAGCTAAATCTGGCCCTGCAGATCCCAGGTGGGTCCTTTGCCCATGAAAGTAAACAGCAGAAGAGAGCTTCCCTTGGGTTACTTTCATGTGGACCCTCATGTGTTTGGTGTACTGTGGAAGACCCACCCTGGCCACAGGGAACCGTGTGAGACATAAGCCAGGTACTGAGCTCTTGAGTGCTTTTAAAGCTGACCCACTTCTAGGCATACCCAGGAAGTGCTTCACGCATCCGAGAAGCTTTGATGACTGAGACAGAGAGGTTCACTGGCAGGAGGTATTTCCAGGGTGAGTGGCAGGGAGAGCACTGTTTTCAAAATTCCCCCTTCAGAGCTGGGGACCTGATGTCGTTTCATCAGTCTTATCTCCAGACCTTGCAAGGTGGACATCACTTTCCGAAGGAGCTTGAAGCGTATCACCTTTAAAGTGATATAACAAAAAAGTGAACCTACTTTATAATAGTGTATCTTACGTATACTGTTATGTAACAAGTGTTGAAAGGAAATGAAAATTCTGCAGATTTTGTTTCATATTTTATTAGTATTATGAGCCTCATCTTCCTTACACATTGAGACACTTCATTAGAGGTCTCCTGTTCCTCACTTCTGACATTCTTCAGGTAATATGAAGCTGTTAGCTTTCTGAATCCGAGAACTCAGCAGGGTGCGACTGTTTGCTAAAACTCGCAGAATACAGTATGATGACAAACCCTCAGGAATAAATAAGCTGAAAAGCACAGGCTTCATGTCTGTAATTAGTGCTTCTCAATGATAAGTGCTATTGGGGGGGGGGGGGGGGGGNGAAATGTATTGCCCTCAGAACTACCGTATCTTTATTACTGTAACAACGATAGTTAAGGCAACCAGTCAATACACAGGGTAGGGTTTTAGTGTTCTTTTCAGTAAATGACACTTGAACTCAATTAGTTTTTGTAACCATTTCAATGTGTGTGTTATAGTAAATATTTGATTAGATTATGATGAATCTTGCTTTTCATCCTTGGGACCGCAGAGTTGTTTAGTTAGTTACCTCCCAGATATGTTTCTCATTCCAGTGTTTTTCTCTTCCCTGTTGAAAACATGTCAAATTGATTTAAAATGTTTTGTTTACATTATAATGAAAACCATATGTTTTATATTAAGGGTGAGTATGCAAAAGCCTTCAGCTGAATCAGGTTTAGCATGTGAGTCCATGTATTTGCATATATACTGTGGACACGTGCCTGTACAGTTAATTGTTGTACACAAGACAGCCTCTCTCTTCCTTGTGTATTGGAACCAGATTTAGAAGATGTGAAGAAGGGGCCTCTGAACGCACTTTGTTAAACTTCTGCCACCAACATGACAGGAGGGCTGGGATGTTTTCCCAGTCTGTGATAGAGTTCACTCCCTTTCTGCGTACCTCTAAGTTGTCCCTGCCAAAGATGACATTTTCCAGCTCCTAAAAATGCATCTGACCAGCCTGTCCATTTCCCTTGAAACAAAACAAAGAGAACTGCTAAGTATATTGCAAAAAAATCTCCTGAGGTGACAGCACGTGCTTACTTGTAAAAGATATTTGTATATTGGTGCTTTTACACATACATTCTATAAAACTGTCAAATGCAAGTTGAGTACCATGTTATATCACTATCAGTATATTTTTTGAACATCCAGTCTCAATGTTTCTGTTGAAGACGGTGTAGCAAAGTGGCATCCTTCTGTCTCTGATCCCAAGAGCCTGTTCGTCTGAACAGGAAGGTAGGCTCCGCAGACTCTTCCCTTCTGCCCTGTGAACGTGTTCCACTGACAAGGGGCATTTCAGCCTGAGAAAAGTTATGGGAGCCTTTTTTAAGATATTGTCAGAATAGCTCAAACTGCTTGTAGCAGCACAAAAAATAATTAGGTCAGACAGATTTCTGTATGAAGGATCTCCTTAAGTTATATAACGCAGAAAAAAAATTACTTGAAATGCCTTTTATGTGTTCCAGCATCCACTTGTAGCTGCTCTACAAATCCATGAATTAAAACCAACAAGTAAGAAAAACACAAGCTTAGATCATAATGATTTGCAGAATATACGTGATGGCTCTCTGCTGGTATCAGTAATTAGTTTGTAGTGACTGTGTTTTGAGAGAAGAGCTTGATTGATTGTGGTTTCACAACATACAGAAGTCACATTCCGTATTCATTTTGAGATCTGCAGTGTTTAGAATTTGCATTAATATATTAATATTCAGATTACTACAAAAAGTGTAGTATTTAGATGAGGTCAGAAAACCACTTAATGAGATAAGTTTTGATTATATTGTTTGATAACAAATCTTCTTCCAAAGTAAGAGGAGTAAGCAAGCAAGCTGAGCAAAAATCAGGAAGAATAATTAGTTTATATCACACAACCAGCAGTCTGAATGGAAGGGGTCATTTATACAATCAAGTTTAGATTCAAACACAGGGAAGTAGGATCTGCATTGCAGGTCTTCCCTGAAGTCTTCTAGCTGATACTGAGCTGAAAGTCTCCTCATCCAGGAGGTCTGAACAGTTTGTGGAGGCTCACACTGACAGTTTGGCTTCACATACCTTCTGACTGCACTTTTGCCAGCAGCCCAGGTTACTGGCTGTGACTGGAGCATGCAGGCAGCTGAACCGTGGTTAGCAGGTTAGGGCAGCACTGCAGTCTGAGGAGGGAGCACTGAGAAGCAGTTGGGTGGGTGTCCACCCAGGAGTGGTGAGCGATGACTTCATTGGGCAGTGCAGTGGGATAAGGGAAGTTTCTCCCTTTAGAGCTGATCATGCCAGGCATTGCTGTGCCCAGCTTCTTGTCATCTAAACTGTGTACAAATTGAGGGGATTGTTATGTACTAAAATCCAAGATTCACAGCAGAGAGCATGCCAGGCAGGAAAACACCTGCACCAGTCCATAGGAAATGCCAGAGAGGAATGCCTCTCTCCCAGACTGAGCCATCTCTTTGTAGTTCTGAGTGTGCCCACAAGTGCCTCAGATTCACTCCGAACCTCCTTGCTGCAGCTAGACCATCTCTGGTCAGTTCAGACAACCAGCATGCTTCGTTCCTTTGAAATACGACCACCACTAGTGTTACCACTACGTTTTGTGCAACAGCTAAGAGGTTACACGAAAGCAGCTTCCTTGCAGTTGGAGCTGAAGCAAGAGATTTGAGTTCAGTGCCCTCCTTAGACTAGAGGAGTTCAAACCCACACCTCTCATAAGAGATCCTGATCCACAGCGACCTTTGAGCAGTCCCCACCTTCCTCCGTTTGCTTTAGAGTTCATGCTGGGGAAGAGTATGAGACATGGGCAGAAGGAGGGCATGCAGGAGCAGCTTGTGTCACCCAAAAATTAGAGCAGTCCACATGGAAGAGAGTCCCATGTCCTGTTCCTTGCTCACAGGATTGTATCTGCTTCTACCCAGTTACCATGTGGTGTAAAAATAATAGCAAGTCTAAGATAGAAGTCTCGTGTGTGGTACTAGTAAGTCACATTAAGTAGTAAGTTAAAGATCAGGGACTGGAAGCGAAAGCTACTGTCAGTGATGGGCCTGACACTGCAAATCGAGCGCATTGGCCGCTGGGAGATGTTGCCCTCGAAGCAGGTCAGTTTTAAGGGTGCTGCCTGAAGAAAAGCCTGAAGCGCTGAAGCAAGACTTCATCACTTCTTTCCAGCTTCTTTTTCTTGCTTCTGTCGGTGCATGTGGATAGTGGTCAGTTCTTTCCTAGATTGCCTATGGTGCACAAGGACAAGCTTGCAGGAACAACCCCATATTAAATAGAAGGGACGCAGCATTAGTATTTCCTGGACATACACTGCTTATGGTGTTAGTGATTAGAACTAGAGATGAGTTAAAAGTTTCAAGACAAAGGAAACCAAATTTCTTAAAACTACAGATCCTTTCAAAAGCGTGCATTACAACTGAAGGCTCTCTGCCTTTCCAGCCGCTTCTAATGGCTTTGCTGGAGTTTTTGCACAGTCAGGCACTGTCTCTTCCCCTGTGGTCTCTAAATAAAGCTGTCTACAGAGACAGCATTCCATTTATTTCTCTGTTTGCTGATGGTGAACATGTATGCATATTTTGGTTCCTTTGCCATATAACAGGATGCTTTTGAAGGCAAGGAGGATTGGCGAATGTAAGTGCTACACATTTTGAGGACAAGCTGTCTCTATCAGCCCTGTTTTATTTACAACTCTATTTTGCTGGGCAACTATATGCAAAACGTAGAATCAAGACTGATATATATAAAGAGACTGTGTTTATGGAGTCACAAGATAGGTAAATTCTGTGGTTTCTGTATGTCGGCAGCTATGAAATAATAATGAAGTTGTAAATCAGACACACAAAAAGACTAAATTTTGATAAGCTCATACGCATCCTGAGTTTTGGGAAGCCAGTTCTGCTCATCAGCCATCAATGTTCCTGTTGCAAATATTACTTGAACTTTTTCCTTTTTTCCATGTTTTAATCTTACTGTTCATATAGAAAATGGACAATAAAATGCACACAAGAAAGTTTCAGCTTTATTTCCTTCTTGTGGAAGGAAAAAGATTAAATGCTAAACTGCGAGTAAAATTTTAATACCAAGGCCAGAAGACCGTACAGCAAGGTATTTGACCGTCTGTAACGGCTAGAAGTAGCAGAGTGGAATGCCGTACTCCAGGCATGCATGTGGGGTTATTTTGTGTCTCTGCGTAAGAAATGTATGTGCTGAGTCTGTATAGATATATATATGTACATGATGTCGTATTTCAGTGCTTGGTGGTGTCCTGGTGGACCCAATATACCCAGTCTGTTCTGCCTGTAAAAGCTCTGAATGTAATGTGTTACTTGGTGACCGTACTGTATCATTATCATAATGCTATGGCTGAGGCAGTGAATAGAGCAGGGTTAAAGATGTGGCTTTTCTACTCCCAAAAATGTTAATGTGCAATGGCTGCAACGCACGAATGGGACAAACATACAGCAGT
The DNA here is from genome assembly GCA_013399475.1 of Chauna torquata. Taxonomy (NCBI): domain Eukaryota; kingdom Metazoa; phylum Chordata; class Aves; order Anseriformes; family Anhimidae; genus Chauna; species Chauna torquata. Next base: position 156,325 of record VXAL01004309.1, read on the forward strand.
GCCCGCTGGAGGCATACCTGGCCATGCACAGGCATCATTCCCTCCTCTCCTTGATCTTGCCCCAAAAGTCTGTAATTGCATCACACACAGGGTGGAGAATTTGGCCTTGAGTGATCAGTATGAGGCGGCCCAGCCGCTCGCAGCGCTGCCGCAGGAGCGCGTTGAGCAGCAGCCCCTGCTCGGGAGTGCCGGTGAGCGCAGCCGCACATCCATCAGCCTGCAGTTGCCGGTGCTCAGGTGCTGGTGTGCCGCACGCTGCTGCATCACCGGGCCGTGCAGCTTGCAGTCGTAGGGTTGGAGGCTCCTTTCTCCTCCCCTCTGTGCCGGCTGGAGCTGCGTGACTGTCACAGTGCTGTCAGGGCAGCAGGAAGGCTAAAAGGCGGCAGTGAGCATGATGCTGTCAGCAGCATGCTGTTAGCTTGGTGGCATTGCCAGTGCAGGGGCAGTGCCAGACGTTGCACTGTTTCGCTCCTGCTTCTCAGATACCCATTCAAGGCAAGAAGCAATTCTGGAAAATGTTACGGCACTTTGCCGGCCATCCATACGCTGAGCAGAAGCCGGCGCACTGCTCTTCCCAGCACACAGCCGTGCTTTGCCCTGCATGCAGCTCGTGTGCTGCCGCTCGGGAGCCCGCTGCGTGGCAGGCCGGGGCGACTGGCTGCACCAGCATTTCTGTCAGAGCACATTCCCGTCGGCTCACCTGCCAGCAGGCGGTGGATGCTGTGGCGCCTAGTGGCTGCAGCGTGGAAGACTGTGTGAATGAGTTTCAGTGATACCTCTGCAGCTGGCGGCTCCACTTGGGGGGTCTTCTGCCAGAAAAGGTGGTTGATAAAACCCTCTTAAACAGGAAAATCTCAGATCAGGGCAAAGCAAGTGTTATGGCCAGTAACGACAAAGAGTATGTTTTTGAGAAACGTCAGTTGCTTTCATGGTTAATGCTGCTTCTGAGGGCTGTTCTGTTGCTCGCATTTGTGATCTTTTGCAGTCGCATTGTCACAGCAACAAAAATAGTCAACTGGCTTCCTTAGGTCATTGTCAGTCTGCAAAATGGCTGTAGGAAGGATGAGAGGCTGCGTTCTGCTCCTGCCTGCATTGCTGTTAGACAAGGAACTTCACGTCTTTGTTAGAACATTTGTAAGATGGAAGTAATACTTACCCAGAATAATATGTTGTAATTTATATTATATGGGTAAATGCCTGTTATTTTACATAGAGATGTCTACCAAGTAGGAGAAAATATTTTTAAGTCTCCTAGTAACATTACTGTTGAGCTCTGTTACATGCAGAGCTGGCTTGAACATAACCAGCACACTTGGAAACAATACTGACACTGACCCCTTTAATTTATAAAATGTTCTGGAAGATCCTATAAATATACATATGCCTCATTTTGAGCATAAGTAGTCTCCTGTGATCAGTGTTAAGCTTGTATGTAGCTGTTAGCGGAGCTAGGGCCAGAGAGGTTAATTCTTGCTTTGCAGAAGCAGTTCCTGGTTTCAGATGCACTTCAGTCTTTCAGAAACCTCAGCATTTGAGGTGGTTGCATTTCCAGGCTCTACTAAATCACATCTGCAGTACCTAGCTTGGCAGCCCTTCCCAGAACTATGCTGCAAGCCAAACAGGTCAGGGAGAGGCTATTATTAAGCCTTGCTTCCTTGAAATACTTTCAGTAGCAAGATCTGATTATGATGTGGTCTGCTTAATCATAGATGAGCCCCGGCCAGGGCTCATGTTCTTTGTGTAGCAGCCAGTGCTGGGCTTTGGAAAGCTGTTGGCGTCTTGCAAGGGCACGAATGTTTTGGGGGCCTGAACACCAGAGGTATGAAATCCGTGCGAGGTGTTTACCTGTTTGGGTCTTGTTTGTAAAACTAGATTTGTGTGATGCTGAGACAGTGTTGCATGTACTGTAATCTCTTAGATGAGAGTGTTTCGTTTGTCAGGAAAACTGCTGCAGCTTCAGATATATGTCCCACAGTCATTTTACTTCCCCAAGGAGAGGGTCGCTGACATCTGTATTTGTAGGCACGATATAAATACTCTGTGAAACAAAGCAGGGTTGTCACTCTGCCTCCCCGCCCTTCCCTGCCTCTGCATGTGGTTTCGATTTGCTTAGAGCCGTAGCAACTTGGGTCACCCTGGGTCTGGTTATCAGGGATGTTGAACTGGGTATGGAATTGGTTAGAGGTGATAAAAGTGGGTCCCTGGGACAGCATTTTTGAGAACTAGGCTGTGCATTTCCGTGCTTTGAAATCAGACTCTGGAACAGGCTGGGCTGGACTGAATAAGAAGCGCAGAGAAACAGGGAGCGTTGCTTACAGCTGTCTGCATACCCGTGGAGGCCCAGGCTGCTGGGGCTGCGGAGGTTGTGCTGGGCGACAGCAGCCTCCCCGGCTGCCCTCGGCCCCACGTGCCCCCCACTGCAGCCCCGCGCCTGGTGTCACCCTCCTGCGAGGGACGCTCGGACTCCTGAGAGCCGCAGGCAGCCCTCGTACATACTAGCTCTCGCTGGAGATTTTGTTTCAGAGGTCAGATGCAGAACAAACTCCTCTTGTAAAATCCCCGTCCTCTAAGATTTATTGGTCCACCAGTTTTACTAGTCAAGAGGCACGGTTATCTGCTCTGTCACAGACTTCTCGCTAAACCCCCAGCAGAGTCAGCGCCTGCTGCTTCCAGCTGCCTGCCTCCGCCCTCGGCGTAGTGCTTGCAAGGGACACAGTGCAGGCGGCCACACAGCTGCCCCCAGTTCTGGCTGCTTCTGCCCCCTCCCCAAAGCTGTGCCTTGTCGCTGTCTTTTCTGTTGGGATGTTGTAGAGCATTAAATAGCAAGAAGACGTGTGCCTTGGATACTTCTTCAGTTAGAGCTTTTTGGTGTGAAAACAGCCAAGACGCTGCAGTGTTTTTCTGTGTGGTGATTCCTGTGTAGCGGACTTCTGCCCTGTCATCACAAGAGACCCCAGTGAATACTTGAGACTGGACCGAGGTTGGTTTTGTGCTTGAGTTTCTGACAGTTCTTTGCTTCCATGTGTGTGACGGGTACATAAATTTGATCTATAGCTTGCAGCCTTGCAGCATGAAAAAAGAACAATGAAACCAGCTTGATCCTGCTGAGTCCTGCAGCGTCCAAGCAGGCGGCAAAAGGGCGTCACAGGAAGGGCAGCGCTTTCCTTGCTGAAAAGCCAGAGCAGTCCTGGTATTTGAGATTGGGTGCACGGGTTGGAGTCATGAGGCATGTGAATCCTGACACTCACACTTTGTGTAACTGGGAAATTATCGAGTTAAATCAAAACATGTATGATCCTGAGACTACCAGAAGTGGTTGCTAAATGTTCCATCCTGTTTCAGACTGTGTCTGTGAAAGGATGCTCCAACAGTGCCTTTTTCCAAGTTCAGGAGCATGAGATGTGCCCATCAGCTGCGTTCAAGGTTGCAGGATCTGTGAACTTTGAGGTTTCCTTGCCATGGTGGGGATCGCAGCAGCTGGAGCTGCATCTCCCCCTCGTGGAACTGGGGTTTATAGCAAAAATGAGTTCGGTGGTCAGTCCTCCGCTGCTGACCGGGGCGGGTGGCTGTGGTGGGGAAGCACCCCGGGGCTGGCACCAGCAGGCTGTGTCCTCAGCCCGCCCGGTCTGGAGAGCTGCGGCCACCAGCCTGCAGGGAGGCCTCCAGCAGGAGGTCCCACCCGGAGCCTTGCCACAGCTCGCAGCCATCCCCGTCTCATCTGGGAGGGCAGGAAGGCACCCACCTCCCTCTGCTCCGTGCCCTGGACACATCGCCTCCTGGGTGCGCGCTGGGTGGTGCTAGGAGGCAGCGGCTGCAAGGTGCCTGGAAGTTCTCAGGTGGCAGGCAGATGCTGGGTGCATCGCGGTGTGTCTTCCTGCTGACCAGCTCTTCTTAAAGGACCTTGGAAAGTTATTTCTGTTCCCTCAAATAAAGGTGTTATCCATCATTGTGACCCTGCAGCATTAGACTTGGATATGGCTTGGAACAATGGACACCTGAGTGACAGGCTGAAATAAAGCCTAACTTCAGAGATTTCTTCTGCATGGTCAGACTTCGTTAATACATTTGCCTACTACTGACCGTAGCAAAATGAGAGCAGTTTTCTCATATATAACAACACTTGGGAAATACAAGCTGTAATCCATGGGAAGTCATTAATCAGATAGATGGCTTAACACCCAAGAAGCAGTTGAGAGCCAGGTGTTATTATTGGATTATTTTAAAGCTATTAGAACTGCCTTACTACTCTCCTTTGCTACACGAAAACCTGTGTATGTGTAGACGTATATATATGCATATAGCCTTTTAGCCTATATGCATTTATACATACATACATATACATGTATATCAGCTCAGAAACCAAAATAGAAGCGACTTTCCTGCCAGCAAATATTATTTTCATATAGTTTCAAACAAGAGAAACCTAGCTACGATTGGATGTTTTTAATCACTGTGCTCTTGAAGGAGCCGTGTGAGCAGCTTCATTCATATACTGATAGCTTTGAGAAAGCAAACAGGTTGTCGTAACAAATGTTTCTAGCCTGGTTCTAAAATGGCTTCTGTAGAGTGAGGTGTTTCGTGTCCAAATTTTTTTTGTGCTCTTGTTGAAGTGCCAGTTCTGAAGAAGTGTTGAAAATCTGGAACATGTCCAGTGCTTGTCCTCGGGGATGTTTGAAAATTCATGCAACTTCTAAAATTCACACAAGACAGACAAAGGAAGGATGCCTGTGATTCACTGTTATTTTGAAAACAGTCTTTGAGTTATAATTTCCATAATGTCTTTACTCTTCCCTTTTCCTTTCCAGGCAGTGAAGCTGATTTTAGCTCTTCAAGCAGCACAGGCAGTATTTCAGCTCCTGAAGTCCGTATGTATGCTGCAGGAAGCAAAAGATCTTCTTTTTCTCGCAAGTAAGCAAAGTAAATTTTCCTGTATATTTCAAGTGTAACTAGTGCAACGACTACTATGTAAGGTCTTGCAGTTAATGCATACCATATCACTACCGTGGGTTTTAAAACAATTTGGATAACACTGTGCTCTCAGCCAGCACTAACACCAGTCAGAACCGTGATACAGGAAGGAAAAAAAATACTGTATTGAGAGAACAAAAATTGTCAAAATGCCAGATCAGCCAACTGAAACTTTTTTGTTTTTATTCTTAACAAGTATGGGAGAGACAATTAGATAAGACAGAAGAGTCATTGGCTGGAGTGGAGGAGGAAGCGACTGAGTGTATGTTAATTAACTGCAGTACTTTTAACCAATTAACCTTCTGGTCATAGTACTTTGGTTTTTGTTATGATTTTGCTATAAATTGTCAGCTCAGCATGTACTCTTCCAGGTCATGACCTTATTTTTTGTAGGAAGAAGTTGACAATATTGCCTTTAATGTTCTTTTCTGAAACACCCTCATGCAGCCTTTTCATAACTAAAACTATATACAAATAAAAAAATGATCATAGTCATCTATCTAAATGAACCTTTCATTGAAAGATTTCTCTAAGTTTTCTCCATATCATCTGTGAACTGCAAATCTAGACAGCTTGTGAATACTGGGGCGTTTGGATGGAGCAGCGCACATTGTGCTCTGCCCACACAATCCCTGCTGGTACATTTTTTTGAGTAGGTGGAAAAAGTTCAAATTGACAAGACTTGTTTCCTGCCCTTTGTGGAGTCACGAGAGTGGAGCTGGCAGGCAGACTGGGACCAGCAGCGGGATACCCATATGCTGAATTCACACAGACTTCTCCAGTGTGGCCCAGTGTACAGAGATCAGCAGAATGATGCTTAGTGAACAGTTTTCTATCTGTATCATGAGACTGTTAGAAAAATAAACATTAGTTAAGCTCTCTCTAGATTAAATCTAACAAGTAAAGTTACTAGCTGTGGAAAAAAACCCTACTAAGTGTAATATGAAGCCCTAAAATCACCTTATTTTCAGTAAGAACATATATAATTTCATATATTATTGTGTATTTAAATATAACTTTAAATTAGACCATACCGACCTACTTAATTGGATAGAAGTCCTCTGTAGTAATGCTCCTTCAAATGCATTGCTGTTATTACACAAAAGTTGATGCTGTACTGTACAAAGTGGAGATGTCTCCTTTGTAACATGTTCTTTTTTAACTGTTTGACTTAACTCGCTAAGAAACATTTCAGTGTTGTCACAAACCACAGTCCTGCTCTTTATTGTAAAATAATTATAAATTTACCCAAACCACAGCACTCTGATGAAGGTTTGCAGCATAGCCAGTCAGCCATCTGTTCCTTATAAACTGTTCCATTTTCAGAGAAGGGAGGAAACCAATTCAGACAATTTTAAAAAGAGATTTTGCTTCATAATTCTGTGGTATTTTAATTTTTATGTTCAAGCCTTCTCTTTTGCTGGCTAGATTTGCCTTTTTCCATGTTTTTTGAAACCTGCCCTTTCCTTACGGTTTAGAAGAACAACTTCCAGTAGGGAATGAAGGTAGCAGCGCAGTAGTACAGGAGAGCAAATCAAGTGAACAAACGAAAAGTGCACCTCTAAAAGCTGTTCCCAGTGCCCCAGTTCTTGATGCGATTGGACAGATATGAATTGCATTCAAGCACACACAATTAACAGGTTATTTAATAAAGATAGGGAAAAGAAAGGCAGATATGTATGAGAGAAAGTGCAAAAAAGAAGAAACTGTGCTTTTCTTTGTCTGTTTTAATACCATTTCGGCCTACTTTCAGGGTTCAAACTGTATCTAAGCAAATGAATAGCTGACAGTGACAGCTGAAGCACCCAATTTGCCAAAGGCAGGAAAGAACAGTGGCTCAAACAAAATCTGTTTTCACTTCACACTGTGATCCCTCAGGCTGCTTGCTGAGGATCATGAAAGAAGTCTTAAAACAAACCTCCATCAGCCTCCGAGGATCAGCATCTCTCTGCAGGCCTGGCAGGGGAAAGCTGAAATGCGGTTCTCTTGGAACTAGTCAAGTTTGCAGTCCTCTAATTACTTAACGGAGTCAGAGGTTCAGAGAACATGGATGACCTGATGGAGTTGCTGGAAACTGTAATATAAGCTGAGAAATGTGAAAATCCCAAAGGTTTCCCTAGATCATGTAGTTCAAACTAAGACCCTCGCAGTCAGTGAAAGAACGTGCAGTGGCTGATGACATCTAGACTTTCTTTTTTCCCAGCCACTCACAGTTATTTATCTGTCAGTGGTTTCTCATAGACAACTTTGTATGTAAAATAAGACACATAATGGGTTGTGTGAGGATAACCCAATATGCTTTAACCATTTTGGTTCCTCTCCAGTCGTGGCCCTTATGGTCGGAATAGTGGATCTTCATCCTACAAGTCTGGAGCCAGCCCACCTGCTTCCCGTGAAAAGGACCTTTTGTCAACGCTGTCCAGAAATCAGCAGAATCCTGTTAACATCCATCAGAATTATGGGACTTCTTCTCCCACTAGCAGTAACTCAGGCTCATACAAAGGAAGTGACAGCAGCCCAATAATGAGGCAAGTGTTTATTTCGTCATCCCAGTAATCAGTACTCTGACTTACTTTCTCTGCACTGGAAAGTGGGAACAGCTGTCTGGATTGCCAAGCAAGTCATCTTGCTCTTCAGCATAGGTGTGACTCATATTGGTGGCTTGACAGTCAGCAGGGTGCTCTAACCCATATTTTCCTACCACTGTAAAAGCTTTTTTGTTTCAGCACTGTAAAATTAAAGATTACTTTCACTCAAAGGCCTGTTGTAGTTGGTTTTCACTTCAAGGCAGGCTCTTTCATGTGGTTTCATGCCGTCAGTTCTCATGTGGATTTACTGGTTCTTTCATGTAAGGATCCTTTTCCTTTGGAGAGAGTTGGGTGTGGTAGAATAGAAAATGTTATACACTCAGGCAAAAATTCACCCTGCCTAGCCTTAGGCACCTACTACCCAAGGAGTGCAGTTTCCTGTGCAGGAAAGAAAACAGATACCTGCCAGAGGATGCAACACATAGTGCAGAGACTAAATTGCCACCATTCTGCTGCTGTTTCCCTATCTCCCGTTCTCTCTCAGACAATGCAGCAGTCAAGCATGTCAGATACACCCCTAAAGCTAGATAGCGTGAATCTAGGTTTCATTGTGCTCAGCTTCATAACTCACATGTGGATCTAAACTCAATTCTTATACTAGCTTACTTGGCTGTGGCTATATTGAGTGCCATTGCCAGTGGCCTGTCTGTCTGCTCTTGAATACTCCACCCATTTTAGATGAGAGGATGTCTAGGTATTTTAAAGCTAAATGTCTTTTGATGTAATTGCACTGAAACTAGGTACAATAAATAGTAAATGTTTCACTGTAGCCACATATCATCAGTTTCCTCGACTACTTTGAATTGCCAGAGTGAGTCACTTGTGCTGACACTGAGAAGCCCCAGATGAGTCAAGTCTAAACTCAGCTTTGTATCAGTCAGTGTGGTATTCTTCTTTTTGCCAAGACTGAAGAACTGTACGAATGATGTTATGTGATGGTTGGTTTGTCTTTTTTTTCTTTTCAGGCGATCAGGGAGATACCTGTCTTGTGATAATCGTGGCATTAAGCCACCAAATCCAGAGCAGTATTTGACTCCTCTACAGCAGAAGGAAGTCACAGTACGACATTTAAAAACAAAGCTGAAGGAATCTGAGAGCAAGCTTAAAGAAAGGTATATTTCATTTCAGAAATGAGAGTTGTAAAGATTTATTCAGGAGCATCTAGGAATGGGAATCCTGAATGTTTTACTAATTTTTTAACCTCAAAAGTTGTAACTAAGAAATTTAAAATACGATCAGTCTGGATAAGTTGTTTTTAAGTATTTCAGGTTTCATAGTCTGCTCAGTAAATATGTACCATGCAGTTTATTTATATATAAAGCTGGATCTTTTCCCTTCTTTGAACTTGCCTAATAGAATATTTTTTAAGGATTTTTTTATCAGTCAGATTCAGCATCAAGACCTTTTATACATAAAACAGTTTTATCCCTGCAAACTTGTATTACTTTGGTCTTCTGTTCTATCTCTGTTGGTGAAGTATGACTTCAAAATGTGCCCCTTCTTCCCTAATGAAAGAAAAGCTCTTGTACAAACCAATGTGCCCGCTTGTGTTTTTGTTGCTTATACTGAATTTTTCACAATAGCGCTTTGTATTGATGCTGAGCAAAGAAGTGACAGTGTATATTACACAGCAACAGATGTCATTTCTTTGACTAAAAATGGGCTTTGAGACTTAGGTCTCCAGCACGCACAATCCAAGGGGCGTTTGAGTGGCTTCCCCAGGCAGAGTCTCGGAGACCCCGTGGTCCAGCTGAGGACAGCCCAGCCTCTGCATCTGCCAGGTCTGGATCTCGCGTGCCGCATAAGATCAGCATTAGCTCTGGCTGTACACACAGAGCTGCTTGCAGGCATGGACGATGTATAGCATATGCTCTCCAGGCAGCTGTTTCTCAGTTCCTCCAGGGCAAGGCAGTAGGTGAGGTGCAAGTGCTGTACTGATTGGATCTAACCTACAGGCCACCACTTGCACCTCAAAATGTCAGGGATTGTGGCACAACCCTCAAAAGTGCCACAAGACTGCTGACTGTGTGAGGTCAGTGACTTCAGTTAGCAGTCAGCCAGCATGTCTTGGCAGCCGGCTTACAGCTCTGCTACTGAACTCTCTCAGAAGTGGCAGCAAGTGGTGCATGGAGGAATTTGCCTCCTCCGTGGAGCATCGTAGCCATCCCAGTGCAGTGGAGCCTTTTGTTGACTCTGACTGACCAGTCAGCAGAAGTGTTACAACATTTTTCTTTTGCTACAGGGAGACAGAAATAGAAGAGCTCAAAACTCAGCTGGGACGCATGAGGGAAGACTGGATTGAAGAGGAGTGTCATCGTGTGGAGGCACAGCTGGCCTTAAAGGAAGCAAAAAAGGAAATTAAACAACTCAAGCAGGTGATTGAAACCATGAAAAACAGCTTGGCTGAGAAAGACAAAGGCATTCAGAAATACTTCATAGACATAAATATTCAAAACAAGAAACTGGAATCTTTGCTGCACAGCATGGAGATGGCTCAGAATGGCTCTGTGAGGGATGAGTATGTGTCTGACTTACCAGGGAAGCCATTAGCGTTGTACACCAAGACGCCAGACAGCCTCATCATGGAGGACCAAGCTTTGGAGGAGTTTACTGATACTGAGGTGTTTCGTAATGAGGACACAGCTAATGGGACTGATTCATTTGATGAGTCTTTAACTACCACAAGTGCTGAGTTGGGTGGTTCAGCTTTCTCGAGTTCAGCTGTGGATCAAGAGATACTTGAAAATGTTCCTGATGAAAAACTAACTTCTTCCAAGAAGGAGGAGGAAAGCAGCAAGGTGATGGTGGAACAGTCCATCCAGACTGACGTGGTGCCATATAGCCTAAATGTGGAGCGGCTCATTCAAAACATCTTCGTGTCTCAAGATGTCTCTCCTCTAAGCCCACCTTCCTCACTGAAGGAATTGAGTGAATTTTCTTCTGGAAGCATGAGTGATTGTGGTATGGTAGTGGACTTAACTCCAAGTGATCCAAACTCTGCCATCCTTTTGTCTCCTGTGGAGTCTCCATGCAGAAATGTGGATTGCAGAGTTAATGAAAACCGTGTCATGAAAGAACTTGATTTTACAGAACCGCATGATGGAGCGTTTGAGTATGTGAATACTTTCTCTCAGACAGGAATAATGAAGAGGTACTGGAGTAGCAGCCTACTTGTGGATCTCCTGGCTGTAGCAGCCCCTGTTGTACCCACTGTCATGTGGGCATTCAGTACTCAGAAAGGAGGAGCAGATCCCATTTACAATATCGGAGCATTGCTTCGTGGGTGCTGCCTGGTGGCCCTGCACTCATTGCGTCATACACCCTTCAATATCAAAACCTAAATTCCACTCTGTCACTGGGCACTACTGGGCTGAGGCAGGGAGAGGGATGAGATGACATATAAAAAGATACTGTATATTCTGGCAGAGTCCATCGTTTTGCTCTTGACTATTTGATTTGCACTATAAATTGGTTCGAAAACATGTTCCATATTTCAAAATGAAAAAGCTGAACCCTGTATTTCCACAAAGTGTTTTTAGCTGGCATAGGCCAGTGCTGCTGCCTAAAGAAATAGTCCTCCTGCTCCCGGTCACTGAGTCCCTCCCCTGGTGGGACTGGTGTCTTTCTTGCGCCAGCGCGTCTGCACAGTGAATAGGATCAGGGACATCAAACAGAATTACAGCTAGCACTGCTTCAAGTTTGTTTGCTGAGTTAGTCTTAAGCTCAGTTTCCCTGGCTGGTTCACTGAGCAAATGCACAAACATTTTGCACTGGCTGAGGGGCAGCATGAGATGCATACAGGAACAAACGGCCAGACGAAGGTAGCTATTTCTTTAGGCAACACTAACCTAAAACTTTTGTGAAACTACAGTGTTAAGTAACATAGAGACTCGTTTCCACTGAGTGTATCACACGTGTGCTCTAGAAAGCATGCTAGCGCTTTCCATTTGTTGTCTGAAATGTCAATTCAATTTAGAAAAAAAAAATCCGTATTTCCCAGGCAGCTTCCAGCACATTGTTCATGCCTGTCTCGTGTAGTGCTCTTCTAAATCCTGCAGTTGCTCGAGCATCCCACTGGTCTTGTGCGTATAAGGGGACTGTAACCAAAAATGTTAAGTTGTTGGGAGTCTTGAAACTTGCTACAATGATAAATATACGCGTGGATACACTTTGAATATCAATGTTGTTTTAAAGTCTTAATGTATTGGAACCTGATAGTCATTCGAACCCTGTGAAACACCATCTATAAATGTATTGTGTTTTAACTTATTGTTTATTTAATTGCTTTATAGTAAATTACCTTTATAATCACAAGTTCAGTAAAGCATGTTAGAAATGTTAAAAATGTATGAGTGTCTTATTGTAGCAAAGCTATTAAAAATACTCCATTTCAGACAAGATATCACACACACAAAGCAGGAGGAGGTGCCATGTCACGGCGTAAGAAACTGTCAGGATCCTGAGAAGAGAGTTTGATTGAGGAAAAACTAATTAGAGCTCCAAGTGGAAGCACTCCGCAGGAGAAGGCAGCTCCACTTGATCTGCAGGTGCACCTGCCACCCGCTCAGCTGCACCCACGCTGTACTAAGAGAAGCAAGTAACCTCATTTTTAACCCAACACGATCTTCTGGAAAGTTGTAACTTCTCATTTTTGCACTTCCAGAAGGGTATCAGTCTTCCTGGCACTTAATAGAAATCCCAAAGACCTTGCTTAACACGTCTGAGAGCCATGAAGTCTCACTGTGTACGCAGAGATGCACTGTGGCCCTCAAACCACGACTTCTCCACAGCCAAATCTTGAGATTTGTGCATAGATCAGAGGAGGGCAACATTACCCAGCAGGTGACACAGTGTAGTTTGTCTGGCTCCACGCAAACTTTCAGCAATACCTCTGGCCGCTGAAACCTCACTGGCCTCGTGTGTTCGCCTAGAGCAAAGCAAGTGTAGTATTTCCCCATGCAACCCAGACCACAAGAGGTCTTGTGAGGCCTGATGGTGCCATGCATTGCTTTGCATCTTTTGGGAAGAAGGTTGTTACCAGTCAGCTGCAAGAGAGGAGGAATAATTGGCCAGCATGTGGGGAGTATGCAATGGCAATACCACAATATATAGTTACCCACAGATCACTTTCAAATCCTTTTTTTATTTTTATTTCTTTTATTTACATAGACACTAGGGCCAAAATTATTAGGCTTTTTTTTTTTTTTAAATGTGAATTTCACACAACTATAGAATTCCATCGTTCCAAAATATCTTCCTTTGTGGATGAAAAACCATTACTGAAAATGCCTTATTCCTATTTTAAAAAAGTCTGTTCGAGGCAAAGGGAGAAATTCCTTAGCCCCAATGTTAGCATCTTTATTACAGTTTTGGATTTTTCAGTTACGTCTACTGTTGTTTAAGTGGTCTTCACTTTGAGTGGTGGGGAAATGGAGCATGATTTAGAGGAGAAAGTGATCTTCACTTCCAGGAGAGACATTCACCTATGACTACCCAGGTTTCTTTTGTAGCGACACAAACCTCCCTACACTTACATTTAAAATTTCAATACCTTGAACTCATTTCAAATCATGTTTTGGGCAGCCTCCATTTAGCAGCAGTGTTTTTTAAACACGTTGCTTAAAAGCCAGAAGGCACTAACATTAGAATAATATCAAAGTTGCTTCCTGCCCTTAAAAAATCTTTGCTCAATTCTCAGCAGTCACCTATGCTCAGTGAGAGGCTGCAGAGTTCCCGTCACGGAACCGATGAAAAACCTTGCTGTGATCTCTACCTGAAATTCAGCTCAGCTCCGAGTCTCCACCTTTCCTCTGTCATAGAGCGAGGAGATGATACACAGCTCGTGGTGACTTTTGTGAGGGGCCTGAAGTACCAAGATAAATGCTCTGCTCCCAGGCTGGGGAGCTGCCCGTTGTTACCCTATCCACAGAGGATACACCAGCTGTTGCTGCAGACATACCATCTTAATTTTTTTTTCCCTCTAATATTCACCTTTGATCTTAGACATGTCTCAGCTGGCTTCCCCTGGTGCTGTACGGAGCAGCTAGGAGGACGTGGTGCAGGACCGTCAGCCTGCAGACGGTTCACTGCAAACTCCATTTTTTCCCCTAGTTTAGAATGTGTTCATACCCGTAGCCATACAGCACTGGAAATTTTTGCCTCAAAACATGCAGCTGGGGAGGACCAGCAGCTCGTCAGGTAAGGGCGAAGCTGCAGGTGGCTGCTTAAGTTCAGGCTTTTAGGATAGCATAGGAACGTCAGCTCCTTCCAGGCTGAAGTAACAGCTGTTGGTAACCCCATTACACATCTTTCCTTCTAACCCAAGAACAGGATGGCCTTTCTGTAACATTCAGCTTACCTGCCCCTAAGCTGCTGAGAGGGGAGATTCACTGCTCTCTTACTGTGTCCACGCTCCCAATGCTGTTCTTAACTCCTGATTACTTAATCATGTCTCTTTCCTCTCTCCCCAAATCAGCTACCTCTCCCAAACCCCAAACTCTAGCAATATACTAAAACGAAAGTCCTGCTTTATTTGTGTAGTGTCCTACATGAGTAGAACAAACAAGTATTTTGCTCCAAAACCCTTCAGACAGATGAACACAGGACTTTTCAAGTATGAACGACTATAGCAGAGTCAAGGAAGGGATGATTTTTCAGCCCTCCCAGCAGGTCAGTCCGCCACAGACAACAGTAACAGTGAAAGCTTAGCTTTCAGTAAAGGAAAAATAAAGGACACTGCCAAGAGGCTGTGTGGAGGGGCACAAGGAGGCGCCTGTGGCAGCAGGAGGGAAAGAAACCGAGCACATCCAGAGGGTGTGCAAGATGCCTCAAGGAACTCAAACTGAGGGAAAAGAGAGTAACGGGGCAGCAGCTACACAAAAGGTTTAGCGAAAGATGTTTTCTTCTTTTTTGACGTTGAAAAGCAAGCTATAGGAAGGAGGAAAGAAGATACAGCAGAAGATAAAGATGAAGCAGACACTATCGCAAGGCTTTTTAATACACAAGATGCTACCTGCAAGAACAGTGGATCCTTACTGCCCTTCCACAAGCACATGGTAGGTGAGATGGGAGTAATTTCTAGAGCAGCTGTGCTCAGGTGTCTGGACTGGCACTGGAAAATGGCACTGGAAGAACAGTAAAGCAGTGCTGGTGTGCAGCAGGAGTGGGGTAAGCAATGCAAGAGGGCTGGTATGCACCAATAAAAAGACATGTAATGCTTTTTAGCAAGGCTGATGGCTAAAGAAACAAATGCGCTTTCATGACGGACTTTTTTTCTAACTTCTTACTCACTTATTAACTAACTTTGAAGGAGCTTTAAACTAGATT
>VXAL01004311.1:0-14938 GCA_013399475.1 Chauna torquata
GTGGTGATTAACAAGGATGTATTGGAAAGTATGGTACCTGAGAATAACATAAATGGTATGGAAGAAGACGTGGAGTTTGTCCTGGTTTAGGCTGGGATAGAGTTAATTGTCTTCACAGTAGCTGGTATGGTACTGTGGTTTGGATTAGGATGAAAACAATGTTGATAACACACCCAAGTTTTAGTTAGTCTAAGTACTGCTCAGTAACAAGTCAAGGACTTTTCGGGTTCTAATGCTGCCCTGCCAACGAGGAGGCTACAGGGTGCACGAAGAACTGGGAGAGGATACAGCCAGAATAGCTGGCCCGAACTGGCCAAAGGGATATTCCATACCATGTGTCANATTCCCCCCTCCCCCCCGATTCCCCCATTCCATCCAGGGAGGGGAGCAAGCGAACGGCTGTGTGGTGCTTAGCTGCCTGCCAGGTAAACCACAACAGGGAGTGTGAGGGTTACGTGTTTGCCAGCATGAAGAGATGCACTATTCTGTTATGCATTCAGAGGCCAGAAAGAGACTTGCAGTGCATCTTCCTTCTAACACAGCATTTGAAATTCTTGAACTGCCTTGTCAACAGGTATTTAATTAAAAATGAAAAAACTGTTTCCAGGACAGTGAGACATTGTTTTTTCTATTTGTTTGTTTCTTTGTTTTCTGGGGATGGTGTACTAAGAGATATATCATCAGACTGAGTGCTGCAAGAGTTTTATTTAAAATGCTGGGCACAGGAACATCACAGACTCTCACTACTGGGAGCCCATCAGACTTGAGTGCCATCTGCTGGCACCTTCTTGTGAATTATATATAGACCCACAGCTAAAAAAGTCTCCTGCAACTTCTCTGCGTAATTACAGCCTCATATTTCCAGGGAACATCACTGTTTCTGAAAAGATTAGGTAAGTACCTGTTTTTCCATAGTTAATTTCAAGACTCTCCCGTGCTGACACAGCCCCACAGACTTCTACAGGGCCCCAACGCTGTGGCTGAGCTTCGCAGGCTCTGGGGAGAATGCCTGAGATGGCACTTTATGCTTCTACCTTCCCCAGTTTGTAACTTCTGTTAATTTTACACCTGAGAATTTATCGTTAACACTTTACTGGGTATGCTTCTCACCCTTTGCTCTGGCAGTAAGCACAGCTCACAGGATCTGACACATTCTTCTTTCCTGAATATAACAAGCCAAGCAAAGCCCTGCTTGCAGGCAAAGCTCTGGATACCTAGCACACAGTGATCTCAGGAAGACTGAGGGAGTGCTCACTGCCAAGTTGCTTGCATTAACATAAGGGCTCATGCCAGGCTCTGCCATATGTTGGTACCCAGTGCAGAAAGCAGAAAAAGGGAACATGATTATGTGCAGCTCCTGTCAACCCCAGTTATGTGAACCGAGTGGAGGTGCCCCATTCCAACCACAGGGTGACAAATAGACCATTGAAAGCTGTTAACTCATTTCACAAGTCTCCTTGCAAATAAATATCTTGTGAGAAATCCAGTCTCATGACAAGCACAAGCACAGTGAAATGGATATATTACTGAGCGTTAAGTATTTTTCCGATTTTCTTCATAGAGAAAACTGAGACTCGCTCTCTCCCTCTGTACCAGCACCTTCTTCTATTCAAATCAGAGTCAGTTTAATGAAGTGATAAAAGAAGCAGTATGAGCCCACATCACACTGATGACACTGTAGTAGAGCTACAACCTCTGTTCCCAAAGCTGGCTACAAGTAAGGAGGATACGAAACCAGTTGCTACAGCTCAACATCAACTTCAAGATCATCATCTTTGCTGACAGCATGTACAGGCTCCTGCAAGTATGAGATGCACTACCAAATCTTGATTTGGCCAAGAATTATGTCCTTGCTCAACTGTCAACAGCCTCCCACTGCTACTGGCCTGCTCAGAGTAGTAATACAGCACTGCAGTGCTCAACACTGCTCTAAGGACAACATTAGTCACATTAGGTCACATATTTTCTGATTTTCCAAGTCAAACACAATTACTTGTACTGCAGACAGTCGTGTAACAAGGAGTGACCAAGGTCCAGCTAGTCTGGAGATCAAAGCAAAATAAACTATCCCCATAGAGTTCATACGCTCTTTCCATTCGGGAGGTAGAGTTGAACACTGGTGTAATTAATACAATTAAGGGGTTAAGAAACATTTGCCTAATGTGCCCTTTGTAAGTACAGCCTTGTCCTGCCAGTCTCCCAGGCATACAAGTGTGCTGTGCACTTACATGGAACATACCAAATATTGCACCAAGTGTAACAGGGTACTGAAGGTCCCTCCTAAATTTGTAACAGCCTTGGCAGTGTTGCTTAGATGTGATGTGGACTCATGATAAAGCTTATGGGAAGATGCACATTATCCACTCTGAGAGCAGCTTGCACAGTTGATGTTTTTCATTACATACACAACAGAAGGAAGCATCTTAAAGCCTACAAGTAGGAAAGTAAGCCAAACACAAGAAACATTAATTACAGAAGCTTGAAGAAAGTGGTCTGCTCCCTTACAATATCCTCCCTCATGAGATAAGCAACCTTAGCAGAGGAAAAACGTTTAAACGTATGGGATTGCAACGCAGGCCACAGAAAGAGGCCACCAAAACACATGGTAAGAGACAGAGCTGTATTTTATTTTTACATAAAGGCATGCTCTGAAGTTTCTTGCTGACAAAGACTCTAAGCCCACTCTCGCCAAAGCAGCAACAGGTCTCACAGTGATATCTGGCAAAATACTGACAAGCTCCAGGCTACCATCTAGCTCGCTGCTGGACTTGGCAGTCTTAAGGTGAAACAGACCGTCTCATGGCCACAAGAGTTTGTTTCTAATTACCAGTCCAGGAACTAGCTTCACACCATCATTTGGCAAACAAACTAAACTCTGTATTGCAGCTGCACATACTTCAGAATTACTTGCTCAGGCTACACCTGCACACACAGATCCATACTACCTATGAAAGAGATGTCTACATAGTTATCTATTAATTTAGGTTATACCTGAGACAATTGTCTAGGTTTCTTTTACAGCTAAGGGGTGAAAATGGGCTTCTTTAGAAGTCTGATTTATCTTTATCTGTGGCTGGACAGTAGATGTCTAGATGAATTATAACAAAATATTAATTTCTCTGCTTCAGCTGTAAAGGAAGTCTGGAAGATTAATCCAGATATAAACACTTATGCTGAGGTGGAATGCGCTTCACCTAATCGTATATGCCTTGAATGTAGGTTTCCTCACAAGCTGGTCACACTGTTCTCCATTTATAATCACAGAAGAGCTGGGCAGCAGAGTCTGTGGAGATTTATCTTCAGCAAAAGCAGGCAAAAAGATTTGCTTCTATGAATTGCCTAAACTCCACTCATTGCTCTCCAGTGATGCCAGAGGAGCTGCAGGCTCCAAACAGAAAGGTCCATGGTGAGGACAGCTTAGAAAAAAAGATAAGAGTAAGTTCACGTGGACCATCTCAAGTTCCTTCCAAGTGGCCAATCCTAGCAGTATAATTTATCATGTTTATCCTGACAAATATGATAACAAATTTGGTATGGACAAAAATCATCTCTGCGTTGCAAGCATGTCGCCTAGGAGAAAACACAAGTAGGAAGTGTCAACACAGGATGGTTGAAGAGTCAACGGGATGAAAAACAAACAATTAGAGATGAGAAACTGAACTGATGCTGAGGGATAAAAATTCTTGTCCGAAGGGCCTGCACAGTTAAAGTCCTTAACAACAGAACTGCTCCCTTCCTGGTGACTGCTCCAACCCTGCAGCAGTAAGACAAAAGAGGCAGGCTCAGAAAACAAGAATGCCATGTTCTCATCAGGAATATGGTGTTCTTTGATTCCCACCACAGAACAGGGACCACAGAAAGCAGTCCTGTATGAAAGCTTCTTCCATGGGAGCAACACTAGTAGAAAGAGGAATATAATACGCCCATTATACTACATGCTAACGCGGTAGCCTCCATCAAGAAATGCTGAAAGCTGTCACTAGACGTTCAGTGAGGTTCAAGAATGATTTCAACTTTTCCAGATGGAATCCACAATGGTGATGCCCCGTAATAAATCTCAGAGGAAAAAAGGGAAGTATGCTCCTCAGTTTTTCTGGTGAGGAAGATAGCCACCAGAGCCCAGATGGGAAGCACTATGGGGATTTAAGGTATCTGGTCTATTGGGCATTAGAAGGCAGGCTCCTGCAGAGCATCAGCTAGAGCTCTCACTATCTCATGCTCCCACCATGCCAATGTGGAATATGGTTTGGTAACAGTGGCATTTGTTAAGGCTGCTCTTGAGTTTCTGCTGCAGCATGCAGTCCACACTGAACATCACTTGTCAAACATACTTTGCTTTCTGAATCAGCCACTACATAGTTGTAGAAAGCAAAACTAGCCACAGCATTAGCATCTATGACTTTTTTTTCCTGAACCCTGAAAAATGCAGAAATATTCCTTTAATTCCCTGAGAGAGTTACTGAGGTCTGAAATCACCTGTTATTTAGACTTTCAGGATGGGGAGACAGAGGTCATAAGATGGTCTTCACACCAATACACATGCACCAGAACGTGACAGAATAAAGCAGATGCAACAGCAACACTCCCTCAGAGGCATATGGGACTGCAATGATCAGATAAAGCCAATGTTTTGCCAAGCATACAAGAAGTATTAACAATGCAGCTGGCACTGATGTCCCACCACTATTCATTGCTGTAGTTTCCAGTTCCAGGGACTGAAATGTTTTCTTTCCCAATCCTTATTAATCTAACAACTGAAAAGGCTATTTATTGAAATTACAAACGCTCAGTGACAAGAACAGACTATTCCTACAGCTCTGTCACCTGCTTTTCAGCATCTACTCCATGGTGACTCACCCCATAGCTGCTACATCCAGGCACTGCAATGGCTCTTCTCTCATATACACATTTTTATGTATATATTTTTATATACATATACACATATTCATATATAGATAGACAGAAGGAGGACAAAACATAAATAGACAGTTACGTGGGTTAGGTGGGAAGAGAGTGCAGCTTTTGCAGTGAATGATCTCCTTCACAGCAGGCATGTCCGGAGGAATGGGAGGAGGGACTATCCCCAAGCCTGGCATCATGGGGTTGATTGGAGGGATTCCAGTCATCATCCCAAGAGCAGGATCAAAATCTAAATGGGGGAAGAGAATAAAGGAGTCAGTTTTTGACTTATACAGTAATTGCTCATTCAGACAGCAAATTAAGTACTCCACCCACACTCGTCAATGAAAATTAGCTGAATAAACAACAACAGAGAGGGCACATTATGATTTAACTCACCAGAAATTTACATTTGTACCCTTACAACAACTTTTAAAAAACTATTTGTCAATTGCCTCAGCCAAATAGATTTCCTCTGTTCAAATGAACTACTTCCTTTTCTACTCCACAGATACCATCTCTCATCTAGTATCATAACTTTTCCCAGTAAGTATTATATTATCAACATAAAGAAATCCACGGCATACAGAAACAGTGTAAAACCTAACTCAGTTCAGTTTAAGTAGCTAAGTAGCACAGACAACTTGTGACATGGGGTTAAGGGCATCACCTTGCACACTAGACAAGTGCAGGGATTTCAGCAGCTAAGAATGTGCCAGAAGAATTCTGGGTAAAATGCACAGCAGCATTTAAGGAAATACTTTACCTTTAAGTATAACCTCCAATGGCAACACAGATCTTACCTTGCTTAACTCGTTTCTAGGCTTTACTTAGTATTCCAACTATATCTGAATAAGTAGCATTTTATTCTGGTTTTGCTCTTAGATTTACCTCCAATGCCAACTAAAACTAAAAAGAGTTGTCAAAAGAGAGGTATTTTATCTGTTCAAAAGCTGTGAACCCTGGGGAAGCAATATAGGCAGGTAACCAAAATGGAAACCGTATGCATAAATGCATTACAAAGAAGGCTCATGAGTCTGAGAATGTCAGCAGCTAAGCTGTAAGGACAACCAGAACCACCAGGGCCAGCTGGTACTATTAGGCTGAGATACTAGGAATAATTTCCTCCTGCAGGTGCACATCATCTTCTCTACTGTCTACCACCATTCCTCTCTTTGTAGCAGAAGAAACTCTGAAGATCTACGCAATCCCCAGAATACCACAGGACACTAACACTGAATATGCAATCTTGAGCACTACAAAACCTCTGAAGCTGGCTGCCTTCTTCAGATGTAGGTAGATAAGATTAATTTTGCAAGGCACAGATGAAAGCTACAAATAGGCAGAACTGAGTGGTGCAGAGGCAGCACTTTCCTTTGATCCTAAGCTGGCATAATTTCATATGCTATTCATATCCCCAATGCAGGCAAACAATTTTGTATTCTTCTCTTTGCAAACAGTACTTAAAAAAAGCTTCTACTGTGGCTGAACAGTAATCTGGATGCAAGACAATTTTTAGTGTATAAATTCGATGTCTGAGTTTGGTAGCTGAATTTTATTTTCCTTTGTATTTTGAAATACTTTATCGGGGGCTACATTTCTACACAGTTTATGTACAATTCAGATTTGCTTGCAAGTGTTGCTCTTTATTTTATGCCACACACGAACAGTGTCACAGTACAAACAAAGATTTGAAGCAAATCCTCTGCCATGAGACAGACTTTTCAGAGAAGGGAAAAGAAACCTTCCTGAAGCCAATTGTGAAAAATGGATTTAAGGATACTTGTGAATTTTATCCTTATGAGATATACTAGTTTATTCACAACCACTTAATGCTGGGATGCCTGGTCTGTGATATGTGTGACATTAAATGTACAGAGTTTTAATATTTAAACTTTCATTAGTAGGTTTCAGAGATTATACTGCTGAAAAGACCAGGCAGGCAGCACTGCTTTCAGCTACTTTAAACAGTATTTTCACCTGTCTAAAAAAAACATCAGCACATATGCTGGTGCTACACGATTCCCCTGAAACATGCACTGGTTATTAGTTTACAGAGAAAACAGCCTGCAAAGTATGACTTTCAGATCGAGGGTTGGCCTGGGGCTGAATGATCAATGCTACACCCGTATGACTGTTATCATGGGGCACATTGGCCTCTTCTGTTGGAATCCTCCATGCAAGCATTCTTTGAGCTGGGGCTTGGCCCACACGCTCGAACCAGGGAACAGAAAATGGGGAGAGGCTACCCCACCCCAGATCCTTGGGATTTAAATTCATGTGCTGGTAAGCTGAAGTTCAAGTTGAAGGTCACCTTGTGAATGGCTGTGACCTTCAGTGGTAACACTCACTGAAGATGTGATGTAGCAGGAGAAAAACCAAAGGACTTAGTCCTGAACAAGTAACATTCTGATCCAACCTGAATCAATGGCATCACCACTGAAAGCAAACTGAAGTTCAACAAGCACAGGACAGCCCCTTTCCCAAAGGGCTGGAAGAACACTTGCCTAAACCAGCATCCTAACCTTCAATTTACCAATCTCTCAGATTTCAAAGGTTTATGTTAGGGTGCTTATTTCCCTCCCTTTTGGCAACATCTGTGCCAGCAAACTCAATCCCAGCTGTGAAGTACTGGACCATTCTCACAAATACTGCCTATCTATGCTAACCACATCCTGGCCATGCTGCAGGTAACGGAGCAGGCCCCGAGATATCCCTCTAATCAGTACAGATGAAGCCATGTCACTTTGGAGCACGCCCACAGCTCACCACTTCTCCACAACACGTGCCATGCTAAACACAGCCTTGGTATCCTCCTACAGAAATCACTCTTGAGATGGTAAAGAAACTCATTATTTTCTTAGAGCTGTAGTCCACAACATCAGCAGGGAGCAATCTGGCCCTTGCACACTGCTGCCTATGGAGAGCAGCTGGAAGGAAGAGGAATGGCCAAAGCTGCTGAGACAGTGGGAAGGAGGTGGGATACGGAGCAACAATAATCTGCTGGAAGATGCAGACTGTTGAAATGCCTGTGTGCTAGAATCTAAAGATCCCACTTGTCACCTCTGCACAGTCTAGCACAGGTGCACCTATGAGATCAAGAGCATTTCACTGCTGGCCAGGAGAAAACAGAGACAGCAGGAAAAAACAGGAGTAGAGCACAAGTATCATTAAACATCAGAGCTGATGAGAGCCAAATCTTCTTCTGTCTTTGGGAAGCAAGGTACACAATGCTATTTCAGGGAACTCACACTAGCAAGAGGTGCAAAACAAGGTGTGTTTCAGTCATCTGCCTCCCATCCTCGGCAAGGGTCGTGGCTCTTCTTCCCAGCCCTACGCTGGGCTGTCTGCCACATGTCCAGAACAGACAAGTGAACCACTGCTACAGTTTTTGCAAACCTCTGGATTCAGTCTCCTCACCAGAATCGATTCTTCATGCCAATGAGAGCATGCAGTCTCACCTTGTCCTGGTAATTTGTTAGTGCTTCAAGGTCAGTAATGGACACAGATGCCAATCAGAGAAAATCCTTAATAAAGGAACAGAGTAACAGAAGAGCTTGAGGAATCAGAGGGAGAAGAAAATTAGGATGGATGTTTCTGTAATTAAGCTAGACATCTAGCTTTCTAAAAAGTGTGAATCGATACAATTATCAGAAGCAAAAGAACTAGCAGGGTAGTGAACTACCGCATTACAATGAAAGGTAAAAAGTGCGTATACAGGGGGAAACAGAACCCATGGTCTTTGGATTTGTAGTGAATCCTACTGTTTATTGCTCAACCAGCAATATGCAAATGCTGGACAACTTGCCATCTTGCCTAGAGGTCTGCTTTTCCTGTTAAGAAGCTAAGCCTATGGTTACAGATCAGCATTTGAGAGGCTTAAGAAGCTAATTGAGAAGAGCCAGTCTCCATTTGTAAGGGAAAAAAAAAGGAAGAAAGTCCTCAAGGACTTTAAGGAGTTCAGAAACATCAGGCCTGGCAGGTGCTGTTTGGTGAAAGCTGTGATAACTTGTTTATACAAAACTGGCATTACCTGCATGGTGTGAAAGATGCTGTGTATTTATTTTAGATATCGCAGTCCTATCAAAGCATCTCATAACTACACATTTTACTTCATCTGTAGAAACAGAATTAGGCTAGTAAGCACTTTTAGCCTTTTTTTTTTTTCCTCCACTGTGACCTGAATCTTTAGTCTCACCTGGCTTTAAGCAAAGATGGTCCAAAGCATTTCAAGCCTCCATTACCTCTCATCTTTTATAGATATTACAAATATAACTGGTCTAAACTTCAAACCATCATTGTGCTTGAGAACTGATCCATACTCACCAGAGCATTCTGCTCTCTTTCAGTCAGATCAGAAAAAAACATTGTGCTCCTTCTAAAACATTTGAGTCATTTGTGTTGGGTGCAGAACTCCTAATCTCAAAGTCTGATCTCAAAAGGATCAGAATGAACATTACCCAGAAGACCAAAAGCCTTCCTTATTCTTACAGCAGGGAATGGGAAACTGGCTTCAAACTTGTGTGCTCTCCCAGGACAGACTTCTACTGATTTTTACTTGGCACAAGTATGTGAGCAGGAATAAAAAGACATGAAAGCATCTCTTACAGCAAAGACAAATGTGAAACAAGGCCTAGTGGACAGAAGAGTACAGACTGCACACAAAACTTACATCAAGTTAAGTGATGCTGTTAGTTAAATACAGTATCAGCTGCACAGCAAACTACCTGCTCTGTGCCACAAGAGCAGTAATAGGATTGCAAAGTGCTGCCAGTACAGACACTCTCTCCCTAGGTGAGCAGGCAATTATTCAGGCATGAGACAGCATCGTTCTCAAGTGCTTTATTGTAGTAAAGGACTGAAATAGTAGTTTCAATTCAGGATTTTGATGCACAGGCCCACCACACTGCTGAGATACCAGGTACTGCACAGGCCTGTTACGAGTTCTTTAACATATGCAAGGAGTTCTTTAACATATTATGAGGCTGGCTCATCCAAGAATACGTACTCCAGACTACCAGGTGGTCATTTCATGAGCAGAATCTGCCATTACTTCTGCCATAACCACTTTACTGCCTTATTGCTTTCTTCTTCATTCACAGAATCACAGAATCACAGAATCGCAAGGTTAGAAAGGACCTTCAAAATCATCTAGTCCAACCGTCATCCTATCACCATTACTACCCACTAAGCTACTAAACCATATCTTGTAGCACCTTGTCCAGGCGCCTCTTAAAAACCGCAAGGGTCGGTGACTCCATCACCTCCCTGGTCAGGCCGTTCCAGTGCTTGACCACTCTCTGAGAGAAAAAGTTTTTCCTGATGTCTCGTCTAAATTTCCCTGTGCACAACTTGCGGCCGTCACCTCGAGTCCTATCATTAGTTATCTGGAAGAAGAGGCCGACCCCCTCCTCATCACAACCTCCCTTCAGGAAGTTGTAGAGTCCCCTCCCACCCTTCAGTCTAAGTAGTTCCAGTTCAGCCTAGAATAATGTGTTACTTGACATCACTGGTTTCCTGAGCTCTGTAGATGTATCTCAGTGTGAGACACTCCTCCTGCTAGTCCAATGCAGAGTTATCTAGAGGTACCCCCCCCAAATAGCCATTGTTTGCATCAATAAACATGTATTCTCATTTGTTCTGAAATCAGCTTCAAAACACTGACCTTTAAATAAATTATTTGTAGACATTAATGCATTTCAAACACAGCTTATAAATGCCTACTGCATATAAAAAATATTAATCTAACTCAGCTGAAATAGCTTCCTCCCAAAGACATGTTTGAAAGAAAAGGTGGGCACAGTCTGGATAAACTCACATACCAGGCAGGAGGGGCTGTCCTGTCATTCCCATGGGAGCCATCCCTAGATTGTTCATCGCAGTGGCCCAGGCAGTTGGGTCTGACATTGGCAAGCCCATCGGAATGGAGTCTAGGCTTAGATTTCTGCCGCCATCTGCTGAGAGAAAAAAGGTGATTAAGAGGTCAGTGCATATCTTAACTTTTCTGCCAGACATACATTGCTCAGGAAGGCTCTGCAGCATCAGCATACAAAAATAGATTTGACCCTAACACATAGGAAAGGGACAAATGAAAAAAAGCTATGTCCCTCTCAAGTAGATGACATTTCAATAAGCAAGGTGTACAAAAGCACTGACTTCTAAGAGCATCCAAATTATGTTTTGTCCATTACAATGCACAGCTCTAAGGGGCCTTGAGGGAACCTTGATTAAAGATAAGAATTTCTGAAGAAGGGACAAATATTCAGCAGGCATAAACTGCCATAATTGTACTGAATTCAGAGATGGCCAGTCTGCTCAAGCAGAGAATATTTCCACTACCATTTGAAGACATTTCTTCCCTGCTAGAAGGGGAAATGAAGCAAAGAACAATGTCATGTTTCTGACAGCAACAGTTTCAGTGTTATTAACTCAACACCTAGCAGTTATCTGGTGATCCAAGTGGAACCATTAACATTATAAAAACACGTGGCTTCATATAAATACTCAAATCTTCCGTGATTTAGCTGGGTCAACCACGCCTTTAGCTGGTTACTGCCATGTGCCACCATCAAGACAAAATGCTTGTTCTTTTTGTTTGCACCAGTTTTGAACTAGGTACCCAAATGCAAAAATGACTAGTTTCAAAAAGGAAAAAGAAATTGCTCAGCACAATACTTAAACCTGCACAGGGGAAAACAACAACAACAAAAAAACAACTACAACTAATCCCCACACAAACTTTCATTCTCATGGAAAAAACACAGAAGGATTCATCCAATTCAAAAAAGCCAACAGCCAATGCCCAGACTGTTCTCCTGGTGAGGAGAAAAAGACAGAGATCGAGATAGCTGCCCAAGTCAGAGCAGGGACTCCAAACTTGGCCACCTGCTGTCTGAGAGCTGGCTCACGTGCCATCTCCTCATGAAGCTTTCATAAAAGGAATGATTGTTTAAACAAAATCTGGCTTCAACAACAGAAAAAATTAACACTGTTATGGAAACTCGGCAGAATTGATATTCCCTCATCTTGCATAACTAAGAACACAGACTCCTGAAGCTCTCCAGAAAATATCAGCACAAGAAAAATTACTGACCATTTATATCGCCCTGTGGTTTAATGATTCAGAATATCCATTTTGTACCCTGTTCCCCCTCTACTCCTGGCCTCAGAGAGGAGGTAAGAGATCAGTTCACCTTGCCCAAACGCCACCTCTGCCCTGGTGACAAGTTACCCTCTGCACTGACGCATCTCCTGCTAACCACCCAACCCACAAATCACTTGGGTCATCTCTGAAATCTTCCTCTTGTAAGTCCCACGTTCAACTTGAAATAAGCACCGTCGACATTGAACCCCTAGCCTTAGCTTCATCTTTCCCTCCTTCTGTCCCTGCCAGTCCCAGCACCCTTTGCAGTAAAAAAAACCAAAAAACCACCTGTTTCACTTTTCACATTAGCCAAGCTCTATGCACTAGCCAAATGTCTACACTCGAGTTAACCTACGTATAAAATACCAGCTGCACACCTCTAATTTTTCCATATCTGACATATCTTATTGACTGAGGAAAACAGAACATTCGTTTGAAATAGTTCAGACCTGATGCTCAACAGCAGAATTAGTCAAGTCAAATACAAATTAAAGCAGCATGATTAGAAGAAAAATATACTACATCCCCCAAAAAGGAAAATTCTGCTCTCTAGCTTTCAGTGATGAAATCTAACTTCAGGCATGCTACATCTGTTTTTTGGAGTAAGACCGACTACTCCGGGTTCATAGTGGTGTGCTACAATATAATTAGATAGATGGCAACACAACAGGCAGGACCTACAGCACATCATTGCCTATCAGTGAAGGAAACAGGTACTTATTTACAGTATTTGTTCACTGATTACAGGCAGTAACACTACTGCAAACTAGATAGGTCATACTGCAACTTGGATTTTATTATGACAACATGCTCACACAGTGCTTTTTTAGTAAGTGGGAAAAACACACAAAAACATCCATTTTGTCTCAACATAGGAACTAAAAAATTTAGTTCATTTCAGACCTGTATAAATCACTAAACCTCAACACCATCTACTTACAAATAGCATCGCCCTCAGTTGTGTTTCAGACAGTCAGCTGTTGTGACCTGTAGCCCACTTTTCCTGAAAAAAAAAAAATCAATGCCAAACTGTCCCAGTTTTGTAACTAATTTGTTTCAGGAAAACTGGGACAATCCTGAACTATAGTTATCACTATTTGTCTGTCAACAAGAGATCATACAGGCTACTAGGTCATGCACAAAGAGAGAAAAACAGGATACCAAAGAACAGAAATGAGGTTACTGCCTTGGTGGTTGTACATTTAAACCAGAGAAATGAAATCAAAGATGGAAAAAAGGAAGTACCAACATGAAAGACAAAATACCCAGGAGAGAGGAGGAGAATACTTCAGTTGGAAGGATCTTCAAAGATCACCTAGTCCAAATGTCTGACCACTTCAGGGCTAACATTTTCCAAACGCACCTTCAACACTGATAGGCATGGGGCATGAACCACCTCGCCAGGAAGCCTGTTCCAGTGTTTGACCACTCTCATGGTGAAGACATTTTTCCCAATATCCAGTCTGAATCTCCCCTGGTGCAGCTTTGTGCCACTACTTCACGTCCTATCACTAGTGACCACAAAGAAGAGACCGACATCTCCACCTCTGCTGCCCCTCCTCAGGAAGTAGTGCAGGAAGGCAGCAATGCAACGAGCTCAAGGATCATCCCACTGTGGAAGGATGAAAAGCTGACAGCTCCCTCACTGGGGAAGTGCCTGTCCATAAGTGACCACAAAACAGTACTTAGCTTACCTATCCCAAGCATACCTGTCCCCTAGCACACCTGCCCCAGTCCAGCACCATATGCGTTATTCAACCAATGAGATCACTGAATGTTGTTCAACTTGTGTAAGGTCCTGGTCTTGCATCTCTGCGTCCAGTGAAAGATATCCAAATGAAAATAATGTTTGGATTTCGGGATCACAATGTGGGCAAATGAAGGTTGTGTCAAAACAACCCACAGCACTTTGCAAGTCTCCCCCTGACCACAGAAATCCTGCCAGCACAGTGTCAGGGTACTGAAATCTCCCCTTTTACAGCATGCTGCATGGCTCAGCCTGATGAACTTGGATGTTCACTGTTTCAGAAATTAATAATCAAATTTTGATGCTTAAAAAGCAGAAGTGCACTGAGACAACTCAGCACCAGAGAAACACAGGCTGTGTACCAAGCATATGCAAGGGGCCCTTGAGACATTCAAGGACCTCCAGGTTTATAAAGGAAACACACAACATAATGAAAAGAACAAAATAAGTTTCTGACCTTGAACTAGTCCTTGATGCCCACTTTAGGGCAGGGAACAGTCCCAGTGGCTATATCCACGTTATCTGTACTTGCAAGTTGACTGAAGTCTCACTTCAGCTGAGATATACTTGATAGCACAGAAGTGGAAGCCACCACCTCCTTCCCAGAGGGAAAAAACAAAGTTCCCTCCAGAGTCCTCTTTCTGCCAAGCTGAACAGGCCTCATATTTCCTTCACCCAACACATCTGGGAGAGGTACCCAAGTGCAAGGTACATTTGGAGCGAGATACACTCACATTCCATCATTATGTTAACTGAACTCCCAAGGGAAACACTCAGGCTTTCACACCTCCGAAGGACCCCCAATGTTCATAGCTTCTAGGTAGAGAACAGGCAGATAACAATTATATAACACATCACACTATGCACTGCAAAACTGAAATTAAAGTTATGTCTTGTTCTACAGTTGGACAAAATCTCTACAGGAAGATGAGAAAGGTAACTTCTTGCTGACTGCATCATATAGATAACAAACTCAAAAAAGGAAAAGGAGTTCTACTCTGGCTGAAAGGAGATATCTTAGGGCAAAATAGCTGAGGGAAAGTTGTTGAATCAAGAAATGCGAATGTAGAAAGGTGAACGAAGCAGAAGTCTGTAACTCTAAAAAGCTTATCAGATAATCTAGAGAGGGAGAGGAGAGGGAGAGGAGA
>VXAL01004311.1:14988-39520 GCA_013399475.1 Chauna torquata
GGGTGATCAGAGAGACAGGAGAGGGAGAGGAGAGGAGAGATTACTTCCTCAAGAGATTATAAAGGAGAGAATTCACTTAAACACAAAGATAGGGAGGGAGAAGGAGATACGTTAGTAGGACAGGACAAGCCCTCAATCAAGAAGCTTTAAACTCCATACTCCCAGCAGAGCTCCCCTGTGCTCTTACTGTTGGCATCTCAAAGCCACCATCAAACAAAGGATTCTTCAGGGAAACAAAGCTAGACTTTCTCTCTATTCAACTGTATTTCAAACCCTCTTCCTGAAACTGTAAGCTTTGTACTTTTATTGTGGTTTAGCCCTGGTAGGCAGCTAAGTGCCACACAGCCGCTTGCTCACTCTCCTCAGGTGGGATGGGGAGAGAATCAGAAAGGTAAAAGTGCGAGAACTCATGGGTTGAGATAAAGACAGTTTACTAGGGAAAGCAAAAGCAGCGCGCGCAAGCAAAGCAAAACAAGGAATTCTTTTGCTACCTCCCATGGCAGGTGGGTGTTCAGCCACTGCCAGGAAAGCAGGGCTCATCACGCCTAATGGTTTCTTGGGAAGACAAACGCCATCACTCCCAACGTCCTCCCCCTTCCTCCTTCTTTACCCCAGCTTTTATGGCTGAGCATGACGTCATATGGTGGGGAATATCTCTTTGGTCAGTCTGGGTCACCTGCCCTGGCTATATCTCCTCCCAGCTCCTTGTGCACCCCCAGCCTCCTCGCTGGCAGGGCAGCACAAGAAGCAAAAAAGTCCTTGGCTCTGTGTAAATACTGCTCTGCAGCAACCAAAAACATGGCCACTAGTTTCATCAAAAATCCAAAACACAGCATTGTGTGAGCCTCTATGAAGAAAATTAACACTATCCCAGCCAAAACCATGACAACTTTGCCTTCCCTCAGTGAGATGGCCTTCTACTGCACAGCTGCATCTCTGTCTCTGGTCCAGCCTACAGTCCTCCCCCTTTTGCACCTGGTATCTCTCTATAGAAAAGTTACACAGCTAAGTCCCAAAGACTGATATTTACATAAACATATTCCACTTCTTGGCATAAGCACATGCCACATTTCCCCAGTCACAGCAGTAGGATTGCAATTTTGAGCCACAATACAATCTGCAAATGTGTTATTAAACCTGCTTTTTTTTTTCCCCAATCACTCTATGATAAGTACAAGGAAAATTTATTACACACCTGTTTCAGTAAGACTCCTATGCCTGATATTACAACATTATAAGCTATTATGTTCTATTTAACAATTTGCTTTTATTACATTATCTTAACCATGTTTGTCTCCATTTATTTAGGCTATTCCGCCTTCTAAGTTACTACTTTTCATTATAGTCATGATTTTAATACTGAAATACTGTCCAATTAGAAAAAAGTAAACATCTATTGGGACAGGTTCCACAGACTCCACAATGGTTTTAAAAAATACAAAACTGCTCTCTTTTTTACACAGGAACACCAAGGATGACTGACCCAAAGCCATGTAAGCACGGAACCACAAACACTGGTCTACCGCAAACAGTACCAGACCAAAACTTTATTTCCACCTATCCAATACAGAGCAATTTCTGCACTGACATCTTAGCACAGCAGCTGTTTTTGGTCTGCACTTAAGCAGATGCCTTCTCTGTTGCCAAATACTGAGCGGTTACACAGCCCACCTGGAGGAATGTTTGTTCTCTTCCTCTTCTTGCCCAGATCACTTCCATTCTCTGTTGGGCTTTCCGACACCCGCGCGCCACTTGTGCTGCTGAACTGCAGAGATTTGCTGTTGCTGGCAGGATCAAAGGACAGGTGGTTTAAGCCTGAAAGACAAAAATACACTCAGATACTTTATAATGGTTTGTGATGGTTTAGGATCACAGTAATAAAAGAAATGCCTAGTCCCTGGTACCGCTGGTACCCTTCAGGACCCTGAAAGAACTGTGCCTCCTGCTTATCCCCCCAAGTAAGCCTGAACTTGATGTTACATTGATATCACTTTAAAATATTATTCACAAACATTAATCCCAACACCTCTCTCTAGACCCATGCAAATCAAGCTCTGTGATGCTATAAAACCAGGGGTGCATCTCCTCTGCACTGTACATTATTTTCCAGTTCAGAAGCTCAGAACTCAGAAATTTCTTCTATTTCTTCCAACTCAGGAATAAATTGTTAATAGTTATTTAGTTTTGCCCGATTTGTCATCAGCTGTGAATTTACCTGGTATCATTCACTAGCGAAAAACAAGGTATGTCTTAGATTACCATCAAAAACATATGGCACTATTGCAATTTTTACTCACAGAGGCTGGCAAGCAGTTGAGTCCTTTTGTAGCCAGGAAAGAGTGCTCTGCAATGCGTTCCCTCAAGAAGGAGAGCTCGCAGACCCACCTGACTGGACAAAACTCCTGAGTTGGTGAAGCCAGTAATGGTTAAAATGACAGATCCACTATCAGACTCTAGACAGGCTTGTTTAGATACAAGCTTCTTTGGTCTCAGGGTTCAAGCTCCCTCTGCCCTACCTTGCAGCACAGTAAGAAGTTTTCAGCCGTGGGCGCTGACTTCTCTCCAATTCCCATTCCATCAGTCCTCAGGCATACCATCACTACCCTCCCCATGCGCTCGGCCCACACTGACGTGCGCAGCAGGAGGTGCTGGCAGAGTGTCTCCACACACTTATTTTAAGAACCACGGCCCTCAGAAGGACAGAATGCCTTGAGTCACATTGCTCAGAGTTTGTTATTGACAGAGAAGATCTATTGATGAGTTTGGTTTACTCAAGAGTAAGTTTAGATAGGTTTATTTAATTTGTGTCAAAGATATAAAAAGATCTAAAAGATATAAAACCAGAACAGTTAAGATGGTTCACAGTGAGACCTCCTTTGCCTACATCTGTGCCACAGGAAGCTCCCATCTCTTTCTCCTGCTGTAACCTCCACTCTACCCTAAAAGCTCGATCAGGAGGACTGATGCCTCTTCCCCTTCTACTTTGCAGTGAAAGGGTACTGAGCAAAAGCTATATAGTTGTTTTAAGAAGTGGTTGGCACAGCACAATACTAAGGAACCATGGCAGACTTGGGTTCACACACAAAATCTGCTGCAAACATAGACTCTGATAGCACACAATGTCAGTTTTAGACAGAGCTGCCCATCCACCTTACAAGCTGAGTTATGCCATGACCTTTGGAGAACACAATCCACGCTTTCCAGGAAGGATCCTGGTTAAAGGAGACATCAAGGCTCATACAGACCCATAAAGACCAGAATAACGTCTCAAAAATAGTGTAACTTCTTAAATATTCTCTAGCTATAAAGTACATTCTGAAATATCAAGAAACAAATAGTCTGAATACTACTCAAAAATTACTTTGCTGATCACTCAACAGCATGTTTGTTTTGCTTCCTGAAAGTTTTGAGTTCTTCCTCATTCACGAACATTCCATTTTCTATGCAGGACAAGTTATTTTGGTGTCAAGTCTGGGTTTCACAAGAAATACCCAATGTTATGTTTACCACATTACACATGAAGAGCAACAGTTAAGAAAGAGTAATATGATCAAGGAGAACAAAAGCTACCAGAAAAGGAAATGCTCACTGGTGTGATGGCTTGTGCATTTCCCCCCAGCCTCTACCACAGATGTCCAAGCACTTAAGCGACTCACAGCTGAAGTCCTTTCGCCCATGCTTTCACAGCTTGAACAGGCAACCAGCTACTTCAGATCTGGCTGTGTACAGGAGCACCTACCGCAACACGCACAGGCTGTACGTGCCTGGGTTCCCGAGATCCCCACTGCCAGGATTCAAATACACGCTCGTATTTTGACAGGTCACAAATCCCAGAAGCAACTCCGGAGAAGGCAGACAGAGCTGCGCGGCAACATCTCTCCCCACACAGAAGGAGAGTTTTAGTACAGACGACTCTTGTAACTACCTAGTCTGACAGTCAAAAAAAAGTTGCAGAGGGAAACCAAATTGCTGTAATAGACATATGTCACAAGAAAAGGAAGTGTTAGAAAACTGATAAAGTGAAGGAGCAGAAGGAAGAACATTCAATAGAATGCCAACTGCATATGGTCCTGACAGACTCCTATAACCTGATGACTGTAGTCTTCAGACTGTTTCTTCTCCTGAGGTAGCTTCTTTAGAGTTTAATTCCTGACATTCCCTTACCTATCTGACCAAAGTTGTAACTACCTTTTCCAAAGCGTACAAGGCAGCTCCAAGGAGAAGGTGGCAGTTTTGTTTGTTTGTTTTTGGGGGGTGGTAGTTTTGATGTCTCAGAATTTTTCCGGGAGTTACTCAAGTAACGATCTGAAAGGCAACCCAGAGGCCTGAAACATGGACAAGTAAAGTCTCAGCAGAAGTGAATAAAAAAATACCTCCTCCCCCAACACCCCACAGAAGTAACCCTTAAACTCATTATATCACTAAATTTTAGTTTTTCTGCCCACTCAAACTTCCACATCAGGGCATGCACCCAGCTCTGAACACCTAAGCAATTAATTCCCCAAACAAAGATGGAATAGCATCCAACCAAGGTGTTGGACAGGCTTGAACCTGCACACCCTGAGCATGCAAACACCAAGTCCAGAGGACAGCCCCTGGAACAGCATCCAATTCGAGACAAGACAACTACATTAATGCATCTATTTACATGTGTACTTCTAAGATCTCTACCTGCCCAGTATGGACAGAGACCTAATCAACTCAGCACGGCCTACAACTCAATTGAACCTCAACCTAAAATAAACAACTACAGGCTTGCGAGACAAATCACGTCCTAAACGCTCATGACTAGACTGACCAGATCACGATTGAACATTACAGGAGTTTAGATGTTTGGCTCACATGTAGATATCTATTTGGATGCCTAAGTTAAACGCAGAATCTCAAACCAAACATCACTCTTGCTTTCAAGAACATCTGGACATCTTCTATGCACTACAATGATTCAAGTCCTAGTGAGTGTGAGACCTTCAGTGGCCTCTTCAACATCCCTGGGAGGGTGTCCAAATCCCCATCATCTACTTCCTAGCAGGCAAAACTAACGGTCAAACCTCACTCCTGCCAAGGCACATCACCAGGACAGAAGCTCAGTGCAGTCAGACAGGAACAAGAACGGCCACTGTGGGGAGCAGGAAACTTGGATTTTGGTCTCTACTCCCATCTTCACTCCTATGAGGACCCTCAGTACAAAGCTACGGTTTCAGGCATCTATAAAAGCTCTGACGCCCAACGATGTTTCTCAGCATCACCCTGCTACAGTCAACTAGTTGTTTAACTCATTACAGGATCTCTCTAGATGATCCTATTTACTCTATAATGAAAAGCAAAAGATACACAGGAAGACTTAGTTCATAGAATCATTTAGGTTGGAAAAGACCTTTAAGTTACAAAACAATGGAAAAAGAAAAAAAATGCACAGGAGCAGAGCTTGCTGATGTGGTAGTTGATACAGTGGAAGTGGGGAAAGGAGTAAGTTTTTTTCACAGAAGAGTCATTTAAATGAGACAGCTGTAACAGTTTGGGTTATAAAAGGACACATGAGAAAATATTGTCTGGACCTTTTTCTCAGATCACAGTAAAACATTTCTAAGGAAAAATAAAATACAACTGATTATTACAGAAGCCCAGTTGTATGGCTCACCAATTACATGGCAAAACCTGCCCAGTACATCTGAGCTGGGGTGCAGAGGGAGGGCACCATCACAATTTCAGGTCATCGCCCGTTCAGACACAAGGGAGTCAAAAGGCTTTAATGGATGATACACAAAATTGAGGATCTTTAGGGGACATCAGGAAACAAAGCAAAAAGGCAAAAGATCCTTAAACACCCAGCCACTATATACAGGAAGAAAAGCTAATTATGCAAATATGAACCAAAGGTGATTGAAGAAATATTGCTTTGCAGCTTCCAGTATATTTCCTAGTTCAAGGCATTATATCCATTTCAGAGTAATTCTGCGCTAAGCCACCTTTTAGATGATCACTCTCCACAGATCCGTTATGGACAAATTACACTGATCGTCAACTATGGGTCGTTTATGTGCCAACAGAACATCGCCCCAACCGTTCCTGCCTCTCTAACATGGCCTTTTTCTCAAAACAAGAGGCAATAAGAAAAAAGTACTTTGTAAACGATTCCAAATTTGCAGAAGCTTTAGAAATCCAGCAAACAAGCTTCAAGTATGAAATTAACCACAGCAAGTTTTAGAGAGGTATACTGCCCTTAATTGAGCTCTGAGTTCATTATTCCACCTTCTGTTGTATTCAGCACTTGCAGCGATGCAAGACTGAAGGGACACTAAAATATTCAGTTTTATTTATCTTTGTCTAAGCAAACTCTCTCTGAACACAAAGTCAACGCAAAAAAATTTCTGGACCAATATAAAGTGACAAAAATAGCTGCACTTCTGCTAAGGTATGCATATGTTCTTGGGAAAAAACAGCAAAACTACAAGAGTATCAAAGATGACAATTATGCTGGCTTAATGCACTGACGGGCTGAAATATGGCAACAATTTCACTTACACCAAACCTTTCCCTAGACACACTGCAAGCTGGAGGCAGTGCCATGACTTCTATTCTAGTGGATTCCACTTCCAAGAACTTGCTAGTAAATATGGTTGCTGTGTATGACTGTAAATAGACAAGGGAGTGGATACAGAGAGTCTAAGAGGACTCTTCTCTTAGCTACTGAAAGGTGAGAACGCAAGAAGCAGCCAAAAAACCAAGTACGATTCAGCTGGCAACAACAATAGTCACACCCACCTATGCAAGATGCCTACAATGCTGTTTCTTAAATACTCCAAAGTCAAAATATCACTGAGGTCATGAGGGTTCAGGAAAAGAAATCACAAATGCAGCAGGTTAAAAATAGAGAGGCCATGCATAGTAAATTAGTAGTGAGAAAATAAGAAGAGCAATTGTAAAATTTACCTCTATTATCAAGCTGACCAAAAAGTCAACATTAAACTTTAAAGCATGTCTTCCCACGCTTAGGTAGAATGGAGAAATCAGAGCAAACTGCCAGCCAGCCAGACACTCATGACAACAGGCCTGAAACGGTGGACAGACAGCCAGCCCTGGCTGTAGAAGACATCATACCATACAAACACTCAGCACTAACCAACACCTGATGTTAATGCTCACCACTCAGACGATTACATTCCAGCCCATTGAAGAGCAAAGGCAGCTATTTAACCCACTTATTTACACCACCCGTTTGAGCTAGGATGCTCAATTATGCGCTGCAGTATAGCAGGAGCACTCATGAACTCCATCCACTCTGATGACTGTTGGGGAGGCAGCCATCTCCAGCAGAGGCATACTAACAAATACTGAAAGACTACTTACGCTCTTTCCTCCCCTACCAAAAAACCCAAAATCTTTCATTAACATACTTTTGGAAAAAAAAAAAAAAAGAGAGATTCCTTCACTATAGGACAAATACTGAGCTGTATGGAAAGTGAAGGAAGTACTCCAGGCTGTGCAGCCAGCACCACTGGCAGTTAGTTCATGAGCCAGTCATCAGAAAGTGCCTGAACCAGCTTAACAGCTCAGGACAGACTAGAAGGGAGGCAGCCCTGCTTCCAGCTGCCCAACACACCCCTTATACCCATGCCAGCCCTGACATTTGCTGGAACCTCCTGCGATCCGATTCAGCTCGCTCCCTGGCAGAAATTAACACAGCTCCTAGTAAGCAGATAATTTTTTGCTAGGATTCATGTATCTAAGTTGCCCACAGAAGGCTCCAATGCTAACACGACATATATAGGAAGAAGCAGAAACAGACATACAAATGCTCTTACGTCTTCAGTATCAGGCCCCCTGCCCCTCAGCTGTCCACAGCCTCCCCACCAAAAATAAAGCACCACACATCTGCAAAATAAAGCACCACACATCTGCAAACCAGCAGGCAACTTGTTATGTACCAGCTGTGAGCCAGTAATGTCTCTACAGCTTTCAGCAGGCAGATTAACAAGAAGAAAGCTGTAAAAGGAGACGAGACCACAGTGATGATGAACTGAACAGTAAACACCAAGTACTTCTTTCTCTTCTTGTCTTGCATCATACCTACCTGAAAACATCCAGATCTCAGACACTGGCATTAAGCACTGCCCCAAAGGCAGCTAGCTGAAGAGGGAAGGGGAAAGGAAAGGGAAGGAAGATACGTTCCTGGAACTCACCAAGCCCTGTGAACAGTCTAAGAGGGAAGCTCAGTAATTAAAGGCATTCCTGAAGAACTGTCCTCCTGTTTAATGCCTGCACCAAAAGGTAAACATGTTCACAAAAAAATTGTTTAAACAGCTTGCTAGGAGCAGAGGGAAAGGGAAGGCTGGTGCAATTCCAATCAAAACACTCTTGAATGGGCACGGACCACTACTGCTGATTTTGCAAATGGACAGCCGCTTTGTCCCGGAGCACCCAGAGTCAATCTTAAGAGGATGACTAGCAGCAGTAGCCTAAGCCTGCAGTACAATCTTCTAGAGATTACTTATCGCTTAGAGGAGATGGAGTAACGGAATCTCCTCTCTTATCAGCCTCTCAACCTGTCCCTTCTCATCTGCTTCTCACCTAAAGTTTCACTACAGCTCTAAGAACCTGTCAGAACTGCTCTGCAGCAGAGGGGTGAGTTTGCACTGAGGGCATCACTGGCCAGCAGCACACAAATACACACAAGAGCTGCTGTGTGTGCCCAAGGACCTGTATCAGAGCTTGAAAAGCACCCTCCAAAATGAATAAAGTTTGAAATGGGACTGGTTACCTAAAAGGCTGAAGTTCATCACATGCAAGAGAATGAGGTGGATATGAGTGGCAACTCAATAGGAACATGGAGACTTTAATTCACCTTGTGCTTCTTGCCAGTGTCCTGGGCTGAGGAGCAGGGAGGGAAACACTGGGTGCCCACCCATTATGTTGAATTTTTCAAAAGAGAGTCACAGCAGTAAAGGCTGCAGTAACAGCTGCAGTGAAGAGCCAGTTCTTCATCTGGACCTCAATATAATCAAAGCAGTTGTACAAGTTTTCAGCCTGGAGAAGAGGAGGCTCAGGGGGGATCTTATTCATGTGTATAAATACCTGAAGGGAGGGTGCAAAGAGGACAGAGCCAGGCTCTTTTCTGCTGTGCTCAGTAACAGGAGGCAATGGGCACAAACTGGAGCACAGGAGGGTCCTTCTAAACATCAGGAAGCACTTCTGTGCTGTGCGGGTGATGGAACACCGGCACAGGCTGCCCAGAGAGGTCGTGGAGTCTCTTCCTTGGAGATCTTCAAAAGCCACCTGGACGTGGTCCTGGGTAGCCTGCTCTGGGTGTCCCTGCTTGAGCAGGGGTGGGACCAGATGGACCCAGAGGTCCCTTCCAACCTCAACCGTTCTGTGATTCTGTGAAGTTTTTAATCTGAAGTCAAGTAATTCAAAGCAAATCTTCCTTGCCAGCAAGAGAAGGCCTATTGCAGAATCAAAACTTTTAGGTTATATGATAAAAGCTCACCTGCACACCCAAAGGAAGAAAGGGAGACAGTCACAGGTGGGGGAATCCAAACAATGCCTGACTCAACTCCTCCCAGGCCCATCAGTCTCCACAGACGGAGACCCCACAATCTCTCTGGGCAACCTGTGCCAATGTCTGACTGCCCTCATAGTAAAAGAGAGCCACCAGTCCTTCAGAGCTCATTTCCACAAGCCCAGAGGAACACAAAGGCACGATGGCAGATGGGAACCCAAATAACAGGATCAGAGGAAGAACACTCTGTCAAAGCCCTTTGTAGGGTGTCCCACAAGCCCAATTGTCCATCCCAAGCTCCAGCACAGCCTCAGCTCCAGCATCCAGGTGTGAAACCCATCAAGATGAGTTAACGCCAAAGCATCTTTCAGACTTATAAAGCAGATGGCTGTGTTCAGAGGTACCTGAATGGGGACAGGCTGGAGAACTAGGCAGAGAGGAATCTCATGCAGTTCAACAAGGGCAAGTGCCAAGTTCTGCCCCGAAGGAGGAACAATTCCAGACAGTAATATATGCTGAGGCTACCCAGCTGGAAAGCAGCTTGGCAGAAAAGGTCCTGCGGGTCCTGGTGGATGCCACATTGAACATGAGCGTGCAATTGGAGAGGGACTCTTTATCAGGGAGTATACTGACAGGACAAGGGGTAATGGTTTTAAACTGAAAGGAGATAGATTTAGAGTACATATACGTAAGAAATTCTTTACTCAGAAGGGTGGTGAGACACTGGAACAGGCTGCCCAGAGAAGCTGTGGATGCCCCACCCCTGGAAGTGTTCAAGGCCAGGCTGGATGGGGCTTTAAACAACCTGGTCTAGTGGAAGGTGTCCCTGCCAATGGCAAGGGAGTTGGAACTAGGTGATCCTTAAGGGTCCCTTCCAACCCAAACCATTCTATGATTCTATGTGCCCTTGCTGCAAAGAAGACCAAGAGTGTCCTGGGCTGCAGTAGCCAAAAGAGTGCCAGCAGGTGGAGGAAGGTGATTGTTCCCCTCGATTCAGCACAGGTGAGGCCACGCCTGGAATACCATGCCCAGTTTGAGGCTCCTCAGTGCAAGAGCTACATGGAGCTACAAAGGGCCTCAAAAGCAATTAAGAGACTGGTACAGCTGTCATACAAGGAGAGGCTGTGAGAGCTGGGACTGCTCAGCCCGGAGAAGAGAAGGCTCAGGGGGTCTTATCCATGGGGATCTTATCAATGGGGATAAATACTTGGCAGAAGGGAATGAAGACCAGGGAGCCAGATTCTTTTCAGTGGTGCCTAGTGACATGACAAGGGACAATGGGCACATAATAAAAAACAGGACACTCCATTTGAACACAAGAAAACACTTTTTTACTATGAGGACAGTCAGATACTGGTACAGGTTGCCCAGAGAGGTTGTAGAATCTCCATCTGTGGAGATACTCAAAACCTGACAGGACGTGGTCCTGGGCAACCTGCTGCGGGTGGGTCTTGCTCAAGTGGGGGTTGCATCAGATGACCTCAAGAGGTGCCTGCCAACTTCAACCACTCCGTGAGCTTGTGACAGAGGGGGGGTTCACTGCCTCGCAGCATGGGACACATTATGGAAAGCAAGGAGAGACCATTTCAGGATTGCACAAGGTTTACTAGAAGATGTTTAGGAGAGGAACCGAAAACAGGGAAAAGTATGGATCTAGATCATTAGTGGAGGAAAAAGTGTGAGAAAATAGTGGGACAAGGGGATCAAAAGGGCCAATCATGTAGATAGCTGGCTGGTCAGTTTCCTTGCCTTGTGAGCGACCAGTGCAGTCTGTCTTATTAAAATCCTTTCTAACTCTGTCTTGGGTGAGGGCTTTCTGTTCCATGTGGATGTGTGTACGGGCTGTCAGACCACAGGTCGGAGGGCCAGTGTCTGCAGTGCAACGGCTGGAGTGAGTGCATGTGTGCAAGAGAGTGTGATGGCTAGCTGAGGTCAATGCAGATGAGCTGGTGAGCAGGTGGAGTGGCCTGGGAGCCAAGCGTGCCTGTCTCTAAGGGCAAGACCAAAGGAGGAGTTGGCTGCCAGAGGTACCTGGGAGCCCAGGCAACTGCCAGAGAGACCGTAGGGTCTGGGAGTCTCTAAGGGCAAGATCTGCTTGTATGCAGGTCTGTACCAGAAACTAGAGAGGGGCTGCTGCCTCAAGCGCTCATATATCCAGGCACCAGCAACTGGGCTGAGACCCACGGGCAGCTACTGGGCAGAGACAGAGAGCTGCGGGAGGGCTCCATGCTCCATGTGTGTAGCTTCATCCTGTAGTGCCAGGCAAGGGAGCAGGATGAGGCCATTGCAGCAGTTCATGCGAGCGCTCTGAGCATTTGTGCTGCTCTCTATGTCCAGACGTGTATACCCACTGTAAGCGCAAGTTTGCGTGTGCATTTGCCTACAGGGAACACACGCTCAACCTCGCTACAGGTTGGACCTGGAAGCACAGAGCCATAGCAGCCTTGCCTCTGTCAGGCTGCCAGGTCCAGCCCTATTACCTAACAAAAACAGCCTTAGAAGGCAGCAGTGACAACATCCCTAATGATACTAATTTGAAATATCTAGGATATCCTGAACACATTCACTGCTATTTTAATCATATTGCTAAGCATACTGCTATTTATGCATATTCCAAGCCTTCTTGGAATTAAAAAAGGGAAATAAAACACAAACTGAACTGCAAAGTAGGATAATGGGAAGTTATAAGTACTTCTGAACCAACCTGGCAGTCACAGGCCCACCTGCAAGCTGCCTGCACCAGCCCCTGAAGTTGTTCATTTCTTAGTCTGTATCAGTGCTCACTTTCAGGTGTTAGTGCCTCAAAACCCAGCCAAGGTCTGGAAGTGCATTAAGATATTAGTAGCAATGTGGCATTGTACACAAGCCCAACCAGATTCAAGCTGTCTTTGTACACAACCAGCTCAGATATCTTTTCATGTGAGTATGTCAAAATCCATGCCTTGTGACAGAGTAATTTCATGAAGGGCAGAATACCAAGAATGTCCAAGCCAGACAGCACAGAGCAGTAGGCTGTGAACACCTGGCACAACAGCACTGTGAAAAGATTAACACCAGCTTAGTACAAATAATTCAGCTAGTATAAAGAAAGCACAAAACACTTCTGGCAAGCAGGATATAAGAGCCTTAAAATTATCTTTTGGAAATATGTCTGTTCTCCAGGAGGTAGCTTTTCTCATTCAAAGGCAGCAGAATAATGTCCACAAGTTGGATGCATGGAGAGGGGCCATCTTGTTTAGTTATCCAGACATCATGCCATCAAGAGTCCATCTAGACAGCAAGGACACGCAAGTCTCCATATCTTCAAGGCAGCTCTCTCTCCATAGAATACAGAGGAAGCCTTGATAACTACCTTTCAAACAGTTAGGCTTAAAGTCTCATCTTTTAACACTACTATAAAAGTTTAAACAGTTTTTGACATGCTCCACTCTGCTGCTCAACACAGTCTTAAGCCTTAAGATGAGAATGCCATTTAGGACAGGGGATTCCTCCTCCAGCTTGGACATACACGCATACTGACTCTCAACCGTGACATAGCTGCTGCGCTATTCCATAAAAATAAGCAATGCTATACGTAGCAGTGTGTAAAGCACCTCACGTCCTGCTGAATGCCCTGGACCTGTGCTTGTTACACTTCAAGTTTCTCGTTGCAATGTCTTACATAGTCTCAACCTGCAACTTCAGTGGCTTTTCCCATGCGCAAGGAGATACCAAGGTCTCTGAGAAGAATGATGTTTTCACAAGTCACACAGCTCTGAGGGCCTTGATAAAGACCAAGTCCCCTGCTACAGGCTAAGTTACACTGTATGTGCGCTGATGTTTCCTTTCAGTTCTACAGCCTTGGATTTCACCGAGATTCTTCCTTTCCACTCTCCTTAAAGAAGCTTGGGGGAGATGCAGGAGGGCAGGGGGAGGGAAGACCTTAGGTTTGAGGGGACTGCTGTTGTTTTTAAAAAAAGTAAATTGAGAAAACTATTTTCTATTAGATTTTTTTTGTGTCACATTTAACACAGACAAGTTGTGTTGTCCAGACAGGAAGGGCGATTTGTCATGGTCGCAGTCTCATGAACGCTATATAAGACATCACATAGGATCAACTCTGCAAGTCTGCCCAATGGTTCTGAGTTTTCTAATTTTCGATGAGAACTAAGAACTGGAGCTCTATAGTTATATGGTTGTTTGCTCTTCCAGATGACACTACAAAGGTCTACAAATCTTCAAGATCATCTAAACATACAAGCATTGACACCTTAAGCCAACCACTCAAAACTTTTGCAAGCCAGGACATGTCATAGTAAACCTACATATTTTCCTTGCAAACAGTGTTGTCCCATATACCTCAGAAGAACAGCAAGGACAGGTTTACTGGAATATGGACTGAGGCTTCAACTGCAAGCTTATGAAGCTGACTTTTAATTTGCTACTTAACAGGCAGCAAATATAAAGAATGCTAAACAGGCATAATATGATCACACAGTGTGCCATATCAGGCATGCAACGTGCTGCCGGCACTCCACAGCCGGCGGTGACAGAGTCCTGCTGAAAGCTCCAGTGAGCTGGAATTGCAATAATCAAGTTATGCCATCAAAAGGGGATGCACTCATAATGGTTGTGATATTGCCTGGAGAGACAAAGCAGCAACCTGAACAAGTTGTACAGCTGGAGCTTTTTCATATAAAACACTGAAAAAGGCAACA
This sequence comes from Chauna torquata, assembly GCA_013399475.1. Classification (NCBI taxonomy): domain Eukaryota; kingdom Metazoa; phylum Chordata; class Aves; order Anseriformes; family Anhimidae; genus Chauna; species Chauna torquata. The sequence goes on from VXAL01004311.1 coordinate 29,185, forward strand.
ATTACAAGGAAGAACACTGTAAAACCAAAAGCAAGAATCTCACTCAAAAGTCACAGAATGGGTTTCAACAAGCATGTAACAATGTTTACAGCAGAGGATCTGGTCACCCTAAGCTCCCTTTAGAGAAGGGACAACAGTTACCTGCACAGCCAGAGCCAAGAGTACAATTCCTCTCACCTACGAACATTCCAGATCAACCTGCATTTGGTAACAGGAACCACGCCACTGGCAGCAGTGACAACTCCATTCACTGCAGAGCAAGACAACTGACCGGCTCAGATGTGCTACCCTGGGGAGAAGTGCATTCCAGACCTACAGCTGGAACATCCAGACCTACAGCAAACATCTAGTCCAACCCCCTACTCAAAGCAGAGTCAGACCCTGCAGTTTGCTCAAGACACTATCTAGTTGGGTCCTAAACATCTCCAAGGACAGAGACTCCACCACCTCTCTGGGCAACCTGTTCCAGTGTTTGACCACTTTTGCAGCAAGAAAAGTTTTCTCATGTTTAATTAAATTTCCTGTATTTGGATCGCTAGGCACCACTGAGAAGACTCTGACTCTGTCTTCTTTACTCTCTCCCTTCAGGTATCTGAATACTTTGATAAGACTCCTCCCATCCCCACCCCAAGCCTACTCTTTCCTCAGGTTAAACAATCCCAGTTCTCTCATACTCACCTATCTAACATCTTCTACAATCCCTTCATCATCTCAATAGCCTTTCATTGGGCTCACTAGTACGTCCATGACTACCTTGTACCAGTGAGCCCAGAACTGGACACAACACTCCAGGTGTGGCTGCGCCAGTGCTGAACAGAAGCATCAGCTCTCTCAACCTCCTGGCAATGCTCAACATAATGCAGCCCAGGAGGCTGGTAACCTACTTTGCTGTGAGGGCACACTGTTAGATCACGTTCAACTTGGTGTTCACCAGAACACCCAAGAGGTTTTCTACAAAACTGCTTTCCAGGGGTCAGTCTCCAGCAAGTACTGGTGCAGTACTGGGGTTACTCCTCCTCAAGTACAGGACTTTGCATTTTCCTTTGTTGAACTGAGACTCCTGTTGACCCATTTCTGTCCGTTTATCTAGTCCACGCTTCATCACCTTGTCTATGAGGATGTTAAAGGAAACAACTACAGGAACCTGGTTTCCAGGTTTCTTTTTTGTTGTAAATTCGGTCCTATCTCAGAGTTGTGAAAGTTCTCCTAAAATAGGACTTGTACATAAGTGGTAGACACACCACTGAGTATGCAAAACTAGCTGAAGGACAGGTTATTCCAGAAGCACATGGATAGGTCCATTCATTTCAATGCACATAAACCATAAGCATTACATCAGTCTTTACAATAATGCTAGAGATTGGTGTTTCCCTCCCCCTGGAAGAAACCTCCTGTGGCAGTATTATATTGCCATCATCATCTCCTAAACAAACCAGGATTCTCAGCTTTGCTATGTTCAGCCACCAGCTCTGCCACCTTTGCTCCTGATAGCTCGTTTAGAGACGGATTCCTGTCAGCTCCCTAGAGCAACACAGTAATCTTGAGTTGTCCTCCCTATAGTACATCTAACTTCTCACAGCCTCTAAAATCACACAGAGAACAAAAAGGCAGGTAATCCACAATACTTTCATCACCGATATGTTTTCTAAAATCCACAGGCTGTTGTACATCGTAACAACTGTAAGTCACCAACAAGGCAATCCTTTTAGTCCCGAATACCAGATTTTAACTTAATCAAGCGCAGAACTGCCAGATGTTTAACAAAGATCACAGCAAATGAGGCTATTGCTTAACCATAGTCAGACAGCATCACACAAACATTCAGAAAGACACAGACGATGGCTGAACAGTTTTCCCAACCTGAAAATGAAAGGATTCATAATTTGGGGATTCACTTGAAACTAGAACAAGAATAAGACATCTGTATGAAACTAAGCTAATCTGCTCATTCATTCCACTGGGGCAGGAAACAGCTTCCAACAGCCCTGGTCAATGCAGCAGCGAGAGCTCAGAGCTCTTCACCAGTCCACACCAAAGCTCTGCGCTTTGGGCCTGAACCAGAGAATGCGAGGTAATGCAGAAAATACCAGAATGAAAAACCTTCTATCCTGGTGAAGGGCAAATCTCCAGAGGCAGCAGCTAGAACCGGACACCACAGCACTGTAGTGTCTGTAACTGGAACAAGAGGAGAGGTGGTGTCTGCAACAACAAGCAGAAGCTCTGCTAGTCTAACAGACTGGGGCAGGGGGTAAATACACACAAAACAAAACAAAGAAAAAACATCCCATGCGACTGAAAGTTTTTAGGAACCAGGTCACTAGTCCCCGGATATCACAGGCTACATCATGCTCCCAAAACGATCTAAACCCAGCTTCAAAAGCAGACTACCCCTGTGTGAACGGTATGTGGCGGACTCTTGTCACAGGAACTGCCTAAGGGCAACAGTACCATAAATTAGAGTTCGGTGGAGTTTTTTGGGGGGGAAAGCAAATGAAGTTCAGTGTGAGCTTAAGGACTATCTAAAGGATGAGGATGCATTCAGCTCAGCATCACCTAACCAAATGCACTTCTAACTACCTAGGTCCATGCACTGGCTGTGAGCGATGTGGGCACAACACAACAAAAGCGTAATAAAGACAACCAGAGACACAGCAGTCCTGGGAGAATGGACCATGGACTTGCTCCAGCCACCTCATGAATAGTCCACTTCCAAAAAATTATTATTTATGGGCTCTCCATTAAATATAATCTGATATGATCTGTAACAGATGCAACACATGATCCCCAGACGTGAATGCAGCAGCATTTTTTGCGCTAACACAAATTCATGGTGTCAGATTAATGGTCAATGGTGACCACACAGGGCATGATTAAGGGGCACTAGTACCAGGAATCCAGATCCAGATTCACCATCTCATCAAGCCAGAGCTTAGGTCATGTCACTGCAATATTTGTGAGGCCACATCAAGATCAGATCAGTGAAGAGGTCAGAGTTAAAATCCTCATTTTGTCCCCACTGGAGAATTTGGTTTTGTTTTTAACCTCAAGCCATGTAACAACTGCTACGTCTTACAGAGCAATCATAAAATGGCTACACCAGTACAATGAGGCGACAAGAGTATGAATAAAACCAAAATCTATCATGTTGCTCACAGATTTCCAGAACATGAGATTGACTTTCCTATAGCTTTTTTTCCAACTGATATGTCACAGGCAAAGGATGCACTTTGAGAGAGTGTTGAGACAGCAAAGATTCCTTCCTGTGAATTAGGATGTAAGATTTAAAGAGCTAAAATGCTATTGCTTCAAATCAAGCTTTGTATCTGAAAATATTACCCAACTGTGTGAAGAAGGGAGGAAAGTCTGCACCCTTGCTGTAAAACTCATTTCAATTTATTGTTTTATTCCAAACCAATTATTTCTCATTGTAAGAACTGTTGTAGGCAATATGAAAGATTATATGCAATGAGAAAGGTAGCTCTAAACCTCTTCAAAAGGGGAAAATAGAAAGAACTTCCTTCATTTTAAAGCTAACCCTCTGCATTTACAACTTAATCACCACATGCAGAGCACATGGTACAAGTGCTCTGGAAGAGAAGCCTGCTGTTGTCTTTAAACAGACTCAGACTAGAATTCCACAAGTCAGAAACATTCAGAAGTTACAGAAACTGGGAGCTGACAGCATCATGAACTGCAATATACTTTTCTTTGCAGGCACAGGCTGGAACCCAAGGAGCTCCCTCAAGCTGTAAACAAAAATGATTGTATTTTCTGGGTGGTGTTGCCTAGAAACAGCACTAGAGAAGGTGTAGTTATCGTTAATCCCCCCAAATGAAAGACCCCGGCAGTCCTCCAGCAAGGACTTCCAGTGTCCCAAGAGCAACTTGCACAGGCACTGCACCCTGCTTTGCTCCAGGCTCTCTGAGCAGAGAAAGCCAGGAGTGAGGGCTGTACACAGCAGCCGACCACTGAGTGTCGGCTGTGCCTGCGGAAACCGTCTCTGCAGAGGCATTCATCTCCTAATACATGCCTGGGTCTCTTCAACAGCAGTTAAGGTAAGCAGTGAGACCCTGCATACAGCTGTCTGTCCCAAGAGCCTGGGCAGAGCCAGAAAAAGGGCACTTGTCAGCCATCGGCTAGAAGCGTCTGTGTGGAGGCACCCACACTGCTCAAGCCAAGCAACTCAGAGCTGGTAGCCTTGTCACCACCTCCGGGGCCTCCAACAAGGCAAGAGCTACCATCCACAGGCATGCTACAGCACAATACTGAGAAGCACACTACCTTGGGAAAGCTTTCACTTCCTTCCCCAAGGTGGAGAAAGACGCTGAGACCAACAGGCAACTGAAGCAGTATTACAAAGAACAAAAGCAGCGTAAAAAGTGGGCACATTGCCCGCTGCTCTCTTGCAGCACGGGGGGGTTTGCTCCAAGGACAAACCCAGCCAGAGAGAAGATTTTCAACGTGCTTTAGAGTACATTTCTCAGTCGCTCACATGCTAGAATTACACATTATGAAAATCCCTCATTGTATCAAATTTTCCACCCTACAGCTAGTAAATGCCATGTCCAGCAGCCACCTTCAGAAATGACTGCCTCTGTTTTATCATTTCTGTGAACCGACACTCAGCTTTAGCTCCAATCCATATCCCATCGGATACAAAAAACAAGCACAGAAGAAAGCTGAAGTTGCAGAAAAACTTCTCTCCTGGGCACAGAGAAGGATAAAAGCTGGCAGAATCAGCCAATACAACTGCGTGGCACAGTTTTCTTTTGCTCTGACTGTAACAAAGCATCTTTGGCTATTCTGAGCTGGTCTGCTCAGGAAGGAAGGGACAAGCACAGGAGCGGGCTTCAGGGTTTTAGCAAGAGTCTGCAGAGAGCCAGCTTGAAAATGCAGAAATTTGCAGAGCCAGTAAACTGAAGTAAAGTGCTATGCAGAAGCTAAGGGGGGAGGGGGAGAAAAATGAGGGCTTTCAGTGAGCATCAGACTGGTGTCAGCGTTTCTAGAGAGCCACACGTGGCACGGACATTAGCATGCCCTTCACCTCCAAGCATACCTAGTACCTCCAGGGATTTCCAGAAGAGTGAATTTTTAGGAGCAAGCTATCAGGAGATGCCATAATGCAGTGACTTATAAAAAAAATCAGCTTGGAATAGATGATTCCTCACTAGAAAAGTGGATTGGAGAAGTGAAGATGTTTAGATAGCTAGCAAATGACTATCAGCACAAGTCCTCCTCACACAGCAGCCCCGGGAACAACAGGTTGCTGTAGGTGGTCTTCACCTCTGGAAACATGTGCTGGGTTCTGTCTGTTCTTACCAGGAGATGTGTGGCCGCCTCCTGCTGTACTAAACAGCACTAGCAATGCACAGACCCGCCTGTTGCTTTGGGTAGACCTTGATTCGGGTCTGTGCTGATGCTATATATGGCTGTAGCTTTCACAGCAGATGTTTAGAAAGGGCCTGAATAGAAACAGGAAAGATCTCAATGTTCCAGGCGTAAATCAAGGGAAGTAGCTATCCTCACCGGGTCCCGTGCCAGACTCTTGACAAGACTTCATTTTCCAACCGCTCATTCCCGCTAACAGAACTTGGCCATTTGTCTTAGTGACCAGCAAAAAAAATTAGAAAAAGTCAACTTCATTTGAACTGAAAAGCATTGTTTTACAGATCTTTTCTTACTACTGACAGCTGAAAATGCTGGCAACAATTTTACCCAAAATGCAAATTTGCACAGCTCATTGTGCTTTTATGACTGTATTACTTAAAACAGTGCCCCAACAGGGCTTCCACTTCAAGATTTTGGAAGAATCTTCCCTGCTGGGAAGATGTTTCAAGCTAATGTTCAACCAAATGACAACATAAGCTCTGTCCACAAGCCTAGCACTGCTTTAGAGGCATGCAGAGCGGTTCACCCAGGGCATGCACTCCAACAGCAACCTAGTGCTACTGCCATTTGGGCACTCAAACATCTTGATATCCAACTAGTTAATAAAAAGCAGGTGCACAAATCCACCCCCCTCTAACTCAAAGAAAAGAAGTAGTAACAAGTACCCTGACACCTTCACATGCCTAAAAGCATTTTAATCACACACTTAGAAAGCCCACAGAGGTTATACCCACTCACCAAGCTTCTCACTTACCTCAGCATCAAGAAGGGAGAACTTAAGAAATGGGCTGACGCAGGCTTTACTATAAATATGGATCTACCTTTTGCCAACATTGGCAAATACATGAAATACATACTCTCAACCTGAACAGTGGTCCCTTTTCTTACCTAGAAATAAACAGAATTGCAGAATACAAACTCCCATCTGACTACATACTAGTTTTGATATCTAAAGAAATGCATTTTAGAAGAAAACAAAGTGTATAATATCTACAAGTAAACAAATAGAAAACACAGGGAAAAGAAAACAGCAAGGAAGGGGAAGGAGAGAATAAAGATACTGAGGCTTTGAAGTCACATTTCAACACCAAACATCTGCTTTCTGAAACTAGTTCCCAGGTTTAAAATCTATTGTTGGGCTTGTGTACTCTTTTCTACCGTACTCTTGGCTTAACTGTCATGGTCAGAGCTTTATAATCATCAGTTTAACAGACACACACATTTGATACAGAAGCTGTCTAAGCATACTGAAGAGATCAGCACACTTTTGATAGTTACTTCTGCCAACTCCATTTAATCCTATATTCTAACACTCATCTAGACAGCATCAGAGAAATACACTTTCAAGAGAAGTACACAGAACACACACTGTACCTGCATACTGCATGAGAAACATGGCAAGATACTGATAACACTTCAATATTTCAGCCAGTTCTCCTGCGACTCCCAGTTTGTTTGTTTGAAAGGTGGACAGTTCAGCTCCCACGCAAGGCTTCTGGCTTAGTACAGCTCCATACAAGCCACTGAACTCCAGCACTGATCACGAAAGGAAGGTGGGTCCTGATGACAGTGAAACTACCACTGCACTTCCCCACAAGCAGGCAGTGACAACCCAGGCATCAAGAGCACAGGTTAGGATGACAGTTTACAAACTGCAGTTGCATGTGTCACCATCAGTCTTCAGTGACTGACACCGATGGGCTGATTCTTGGATGTGGGGGAAGGAGGTGAAAGAGCAGGTGGAAAACTGATTAGCAGTAAGTAAATCTGAATTTGCGAGGGATTTCACACATCAAAGCTTTAAGCACTGGCATGCAGTTAAACCCTATTTGCATGCCTGGTAATCCTGGAAGATAAGAAGCACGTAGCTCACTTCTTGATTCTGGAAGCTACTAGTGAAAAGAAACATTAACTTCAGGTGAACTAATTATTCTAGCAGGGCACTGTAAAAGAAGAGATGTGAAGAGTCACTTTCTTGTTTGACTCCAAAGACACAACAATCATAATACTAAAAGGCTATCTGCAGTGTTTTCAGGTAAATGGTATGTATTCACAAACCACTGTCAACACAGCAGCAAAATTATAGAAAATATTATTTACTGGTGTGTATGCATGTACATGTGTACATCCGCACATACCCAGACACTCAGTGGTCTTTGTTTCCCTATGGGAAGTCCTGAACAGTCCTCACAAAGCCTACTTGCCCTAACCAACACAACAAATTACCAAATATTCCATAGCACAAAGTACTTTTAGGACACTCACATCACTCTGTCAAACCACCTTTCCCCTTGACACAGCATCTAGAAATTATTTCACACTAACACCTGGATTTACAGGTGGTGTGCAGCTTGTACTCTGGAAGGTGAGGTATACAGCACGTAGCTCCAGTCCTCAGAGAGGAACATGCCTAACCCTAGACAGCTCATCAATCAGCTGGGATACAAAGTACTCTCCAGAAGCCATCCTACAAACCTCACTCACAGTATGCCCGGGAAGTAATACACGCACCTTCATGCAAGTGCTCAGAAACTCACCTTTTCACAAAGCATCTTCTGAAGTATCACTATGAACGGCTCATAGAAAAAAAAAACTATCCCTGTCTACATTGGTTTTCCATTCTATTACCTTGGTAGAATTATACGTGCAAGCAGATCAGATGCGTTTCTACAGATGAAGGGATGCAGGACCAACTGAACCTCAGACACAGACCTACTGGGGTGGGGCAGGAGAGTGAAGTCCCATTGAAAATTCCAGCAGAGCCAGCAGCCAGGATCATCACAAAATCCTGCCGCAAAAATCTGGACAGAAGGATGACTGCTGCTCTCCAAACGAGACACTTGCAGACAGGTGGAAGCAGACCACAGGCTGGGGGACAGTTACAGCACCAGTGTGAGGATCGGAACTGCGAAGTCTTGGCTGAGAGCAGAGCAGCCGGGTGTTGTTGGAAAACACGACTTTGGGATGGAGACGTTGGCACTGGAAGAATGTCAGCAGAAAAGTTGGGGATTAGATGAGAAATCTCACACCATCTTTGGAAGGTATTCAGAATGCCTCTCTAGCAACACCTTATCTTTGAAATTACTTGGAGATTGAACTTCACTCCTTCTACGAGCTGAAGTCACTGACACCAAAAACATGACCTTAAACTAAGAAACCTGACCTTACAGTGGCTCAGACAGAGCTTTCAACAACTTAACACTGAATGCTTTTTAATTAGATGTTACTAAGTCCCCCAAATGTACTATTAAGAAACAGGAAAAACAACTACTCATCTTCCAGAGAGAGAAGGAAACAGAATCACAGAATGGCTTGGGTTGGAAGAGACCTTAAAGACCATCTAGTTCCAACCCCCTGCCATGGGCAGGATGGCACCCACTAGACCAGTTTGCCAAAAGCCCCATCCAGCCTGGCCTTGAGCACTGCCAGGGATGGGACACCCACAGCTTCTCTAGGCGGCCTATTCCCGTGCCTCACCACCCTCATATTAAAGCATTTCTTCCTAATATCTAATCTAAACTTACCCTTTTTTAGTTTAAAGCCATGACCCCTTGTCCTACCACTATACTCCATGATAAATGATGAAAGGCTGGAGTAATAAGAAATGCAAGTTTGCTGGACAAACTACTACCTCAGGTTGCCTTAGCATCTTACCTGTCATCACACTGCTGTGCTCCAATGTTCTGCAGGTCAGAAAATTGTGGTGTCTAATTATTGTAGCTGTGCAAGTGAAGTATGGGAGACCTAGAAAATGACTGAAGTGTGTGGAGTAATGAGTAGTCAATCTGTCCAAGGACTAACACATTTGTGTAAGGAACATGTGGCATTAAAGAACAAAAGCATTTATGCGCAGCATGATGTGAATATATGTTGCTGTTAACAGCTGGACCTTGCATGTATGACCAAAATGAGTAAAATAGTTAAAACAGTAAGAAACACCTAAGTATAAAGCCTGAGTATAATGCATAAGGAACCAAATGAATGTGTGTGCAGACGTGTGTACATGTACAAGTGAATTGCAGAGTATCTTTATGGATTCAGGCAGCTGGAGAGTTACACATCACTGCTAGCTGTGGTTACTGCTGTGAGTGTGCCCAAATCCAGGGGTGCTTCCTACGTATAGCAGTATCAGGACAGATCTGAGATACTCAGCTGCGCACGGTTGAGCCTGCCCAGTGCTCAGGACAGATGAGAACACAACCAGTTACACCCAGCAGGTGAGAAGCTGCTGCCATTTTTACCCTCCTTTGCAAACCAGCCATTCTTGGAGTGCTAGAAGTGGCCCGTGAAAGAGGCGCTTAGTTAATTTTTGTAAATTTGTCTCATTTCACCCTCCCTCTTGCACTACCTTGTGCCATTTTAATTACCATTGAACCAAAAACATAGCCCAGAGATTTCCCACATGAAATAAACCTTTCAAAACAGCTTCCCCACCACCCAAGCAGACATCACTACAGCTGGCAGTCTTCTGACTCTCTGAAGGTTTCTGTAAGGCTGTTAGATGCTCCGTGCAAAGACATCGTGTTGCTTAGGACAAGCGCGTGCCCCACAGAAGTGACTGAGCCGACTGAGACCGATTCCTCAGCGAACCGTTTCTGGATGACGGCTCCCCACGCGCCCCGTGAAGTGGGCCGAGGAAGAAAGCTGGTTTCGAGCAGCTAGCGCAGCAGCCTGCTGCCTTTCAAGCGGTGACAGGAAGTCACTGCCACCTGGAATGCAGCAGCAGGAAGAAAACCAGAACGCTCTGGGAAGAGGACAACAGCCAACACCTGCTGTGTCATCTCTCTGCTTTCGAAACGGGGGAACCTGACGAGAGAGACTTCACAAAAACGGAGCTAATCCCCTCCGCGTTTCCCGCCCCGCAGGCCCGCGGCCAGCGTCCCTGCACAGGAAGCGCGGCTCCCGCCTGCCGGCCCCACTGCAGGCTCCGCTCCCCGCAGCCTCTCCC
>VXAL01004312.1:2080-14501 GCA_013399475.1 Chauna torquata
CCTTTCTGCTCTATGAGAACTATTACAGAAGACAGGGCCTTTTAGGAAGATCTTTTTTGGCAGAGTGAGAAAAGTGCAAAAAACATTAGTTTTCAACAGACTACTCTGTCTGAAAAGAGAAAGACAATATCTGTTAAAAGTTGTAACTAAATATCAGTGGAACTCTTTTGGAATAAGAAGTATTAGCTCCACAGTAATTACTCAGCTTTTTGAATAAGCTGATTATTTTGGAATAATATTATTTCAATGTTGAAATAAAATGGCTTTATTGGAAACAGGAAAGATATTCCAGAACACTTCCAAACAGTCTATTACAGATAACTTCCTTGGATAGGAGAAAATTCTTCCAGATCTATCCATGTGTAGAAATTGTTAAGTAAATACCTTGCGTGATACCTGTTAGATGGTCTTTGAGGAGCTCTTTCACTTTTAAGTTGAAACAATAAAGAGATTGTAGCTAGAACTCAGGTAATTTGCAAACTCAGTTGTTATAATACATTTACATTTGCATATTCAAATTATGGAAATAGTTTCTGTTTCAGCAGATTTCTTCCATTGTGTGCAGTTGACACAATGAGTAAAAACTAATGATTTCTAATACATTTGGGAATACAGTCATATGACAGTGCAACTCTTTTGACAATACGTCCTTCAAACGTAGTGAATGCAATGTTTTTCAATGCAACATGAAGAATTGCAAGGGGTATATAAGACACTGATAATTGAATTATTTCAGCAGCAATATATCCACTGTAACCTTTCAGAAGACCTAAGAAGTAAATCAGAAGCAGAAAGTACTTTCTGTTGTACAGGTGTCTGACAGCCTTTGGCCTACTTTTCTTCAGCATTTGGGGAAAAGAAAAAAAAAAAAAAGTTCTATCTGTGCTTTCCCTAAATAAAAATTTGGAGCTATGGAGCTACTGATTCCTTTTAACTATCTGACTTGGTTGATCCTCTAACAGTTTAAGAATACAATGAATAAAAAACATCCCAGAGAATGGCTGTCCTTCTAAAAATAAATATACCTGCATTTGTTAACAATTATGTATGCTCCCTGCTGTGAATGTGGAGGTGCTTTTTAGTTTGAAATACATTTGGTTTTGCCACTGTTAAAGTTTTAGTATAATACAATCTATCTGCCTCAGACAAAGAAGAGGAGACTCTTTCCAACAACCAATAGTTTCTTCTGCCTCTCCCTGGCAGAGGAAGAGGGAAGAGGTCCACTTGTTGAGGCCTATACCAGTAGAGCTTGTAAACTAAGAGAAAAAAAAGGGAGAGGGGCAGAACCGCAAATCACAAATAAATAAAACTTTTTTTTTTTTTTATGACAATATTGGTGCAAGATGTAGCCAGGATATTTGAGCAAGTTCAACTGGCTATAACACCGCACTCACCTTTAAGAAGATACAGAAGTAGCCAAGCTGACAGTAATTTCTAAAACAAAATTTCCTAGATGTTTTTGTCCTAGCTGCTAAATAAAATACATATTTGTCATATCTAATCATGGGTTTCCAGTTTCAGCTCAAGGAATTGTTCATTATCCATTTGCTCCAGGTAAGACAATAAGCTTTTTATATATCTGGAGATTCAGAAAGAAATTTTTAAAGAAATTAAAATGGCCATTCTACCCTCAGAAAAAAAAAAAAAAGAATTGGATGGAGCACCTATACAAGAAAGCAAATAGGAAAACTTATACAGAGACATGTAACCAGAAAAAGTTTTTCCACTCGTTGCATCAAAGGACAATATTGAAATATATGGAGAGAAGATACTGAACAATAGCTATTTATAGTTTTTCAATAACCATGAAGAGATTTATTTGATTTAATAAATTAACTGGAAGGGAAAATACTTGGAAAGCAAGGCCTGAAGGAATCCAAAGAGGTGTTTTTATTGTAAAACTGTCACTTATTTTTTCTGTCTGAATATTTTTTTAAATATTGAGAAAAAAATTAAATTACCAATTTAACAATAACTTGATATGAAATCCCTGAAATTAACCAATCTAAAAATATGCTGATGCTATTTATGTCAGTTTGATGTTTTGGCAAGTAATACACAGCAAGCACAGGTTGAAGGCATTTTCACAGCTAGATATACATCAGGGAGCAGCAGGAAGAGGACTGTTTCATGAGAAGGCAGTCCAGAATCCAATGTGACATCACAGGCAGGGCGGTGATGGTCCAGATCACAGTGTAGTCCCACAGCACCTGAGCAGGTTGAATGGATCACAGCTGGTGATAGGAAGAGGCACTATCAACAATCCATGAGGTTTGGTAAGGCAAGGTAAGAAGTCAGGTCCAGGTCATCCAAACCATCTAAGAATCAGCAGGCACTACAGCTAGACACCTACAGCACATCTCAGACCAGGACTGCAGGCATGTAACTGAGATGAAATGGGACTCCTGGGCCATGGGGAAGAGGGTGTGGGTGGGCATGCGAAGGTAAGGTGTTCAGGGACATTAGAGTCTGTCAGTGTACTCAGGACACTGATATCATCTCAGTGACTGTTCTCTTTTGCCAAAAGAATGATGTTGTGAAAGAATGTATAAGGTTCCTCTCTCAGCCATTTCTAGTGTACCCTTACTGGTGCAAAAGGAAAGTTTAGTGTTCATAATCACAAATAAGAGTTTCATCTTTTTTCCATTCTATACATTCCTGTCACACTTGCTCCTTGTAAGATATTTCTTCAGAAATAGCCTCCAAGGAGCTGAAATGCATAACACAGAATGAGCTCAGAAGCACCCAGAAATCAAATGAGTACACTCACATCCCCCTGTATTACCTGAGGCTCTAAGAAAGCTAACTCTTACACACCCACTAAACTGAAAATAATTCCATGACTTCAAGAATATCTCAAGATATTCTCTTCAAGATATTCTCTGTATGTCTGAACGTCTCATTCTGACAAAATGAGGACAAGCGTGATAATCTGCACAAACAAGTCAACCACAGAAAATGTAAGCAAATACAATATAGTGGGTTTTGGTTTGGTTTGGTTTGGTTTTTTAAGTCTCTTGAGGTTTGTCCATATGCATATCTGACATTGACAGAATAATATATAAACGTCTCCACAGCACGTATAAACTATTATTAAAAAGTAACAACAAAGTCTTTCTTCTGAGGTGAGAAAATCAGTCTACTTCCCAGCATTTAGTGCAAAGCATTGGAGGTTTTTAAATTTTTATTGTATTTTTTTTTTGTCAACATCTGTATAAATTTAGAATTTATAGAACTTTGCTATGTAGTCAGATCCCTGACACACTGAGATAGATATTCTCAACAATCTACACTGCAACATATTTTTGGATAGAAATATATTGGTCATTTTCTTTCTTTGTTCTCTCAGTTAGGGATTCTTAAATACACTAATACATTGTAATTGAAACTTTGTCCTTTCTCCGGTTCTCAGATGTAACTTAGCAAGTCTTTTTTTTTCATGCATGAATAAAGTTATGAGGTCTAATTCTTACAGAAAGAAGCAGATGCTTCTCAAAAACTGAAAAATCACAGAAAGTAGTCTCCAGGATTATAAGAACCTTATTTTCTTACAAGAAAATTTGTGCATCCATGGAAACTATCAAGTTACTGATGACTTTTTATTCCCCTGCTGAGATAAAAGTGACTTTTTCTTTACACAACACCTCAGCTACTGAGAGATTGAAATCATTTTCTCTAGAATAATTTCTTGGAAAACACACTTTTTTCGATACAGGAATTTCTAAGCTTAGTTAGCTCCAGTATTCTAAGAAATGCAGTGGTGCCTGGTGCCCATTGTAAAAGCAGAAGTTTCTAGTTCCTTGACCACAACCACAGGGCTTGATATATGTAATGGTCATGTTCTGTTTTTCACCATCTAAAACTTCATAGAAGTATTTTTTAAGGCTTGTGCTTGATTACCCAGACATCTGGCATCTTGGTCTTAGCTATTACACAATAGTAACAAATTGCTCAGAATATACTCAGAAATGGTGGCTGTTTTTTGAGGCAAACATGTAGATCATCTTGAATGCTCAGGAAAAGTAGGACTAGTGCTCCCTGGTACCTTCATTTTTTTTTTTTTTTCCCCTGAAGATATTATCAAGTTTATTTTCATACGCACAAATGTTTAATGTGCAATGAAGCTAATGCTTGATGAATATGTGTTTCAATTACATATCCCTCCACTTCTGTCTAGAAAATCCATAGACAAACATAGTAGTAGTTCTCACATATGCATCTGCTGACTTCAGAAACTGAGGTGCTGACCCCAGACACATGGTCTCTTATCCCTTATTCTGGTTCCACAATGCCTTTCCTTCCCACAACAGGACAGTACTCATGCTTCCAAGCTGCCATCAAAGAAGTACAAACCAGAATCCTTGCCTCTTACTTATTTATTTTTTTTCCTCACCAGCAGTCTAAGGCTCACTTCAGTATAGAAAGTGTTTCCTTCTACTTCATCCTGTTCTTACACAGTCAGACAGGAGTGCAGATTCTGGAGTAATTTGATAATGTTCACTATTCTAATGTGAGTAGGAAAGAGGTTCCTGCCTCGTACAGCAATTACTTCATGGCCAGGTAACTTGACTGTTTGTGAAAAAATATTTATGAGCCAGCTATTAAGTGAAATCTTTCTCTAAAATCATTTTATGCTTCACTGCATATGGTTCAGTCTAGACATAACCAAACCGACTTTAAATGAATTCTCCCAGGCATAGGCAACAGTCTAATTTCATGAGCAGAGCAATCAATACAACTTACACGACCCACTAGAGAAATACAAGTACTTCTGTTGAAATACATGCTGTCATCACCGGACTGAAAGTAGTAACTGAACTAAACAGTTAAATATGATTCAGCAAGAAATGGAGAAGAGCTGATATCCTTGCCAGTGTTCCAGACTGGAAAAAGAGAACTGCCCATGTACTGTCATCCCAAAAGTGAATGTTGATTAGGTTCCCTAAACTGCATGAAAATTAGTGTAGTTCAGACTCCTGTTGAGGAAACTTAAAAAGTACCCCATGAGACACACAGTTTATTTGAAAAAAAATCAGAACTTGTGGTTCAGTATCACTCTAGCTGATCAGTGTGATGAAGTGAAAATCATGTGGCTGGGGCTCCAAATCTTAGTGGTTGAAAGTGCGTTTTTATTCCTGAAAGTATAACAATGCAGTCTAATGCTCTTGCTATTAAATAGTTGTCTGCTCTTGTTTAGTGGTGAATGGGGGGAAGAATCCTGATGCCTCTGCTTTCCTGGCAACATTAAGGATTTAGAATAAAGAAACTCTTATATCCATCTCTTGATTAGCAATGGAAAATATAGCTACAAAGACTGTATCATCTGCATAACCTGAATTACAGAAGAAAGGAAGGAAGAAAGGAAGGAAGGAAGGAAAGAAAAAGAAAAAAGAACAAGAACAAGAAAAAAGAAAAGAGAAAGAAAGAAAGAAAGAAAGAAAGAAAGAAAGAAAGAAAGAAAGAAAGAAAGAAAGAAAGAAAGAAAGAAAGAAAAAGAAAGAGAAAGAAAGAAAAAGAAAGAGAGAGAAGGAAGGAAGGAAAGAAAGAAGGAAAGAAAGAAAGAGAAAGAGGAAGGAAGGGAGGGAGGGAGGGAGGGAGGAAGGAAGGAAGAAGGAAGGAAAGAGGGAAGAGAGAGGGAGAGAGAGTGTTGAGGGGGATGGGGAGTCTAGAATTGAGAAAGGCTCTTTAAAGAGAATCCCAGTGGGGAAACTGTTTTGTCTCTTCTGGATTCCATTTAGGAAAAATTAAAGCTATTCACAAAAGTTGATATGCTGACTTTTATTGCATGTGATTTCCTTATACCAAAATTTGTGGCACTATTAAAAAGTGTATTGAGGAAAAAAGTTAATTTCAGATATATCTAAATCAATATAACAGGTGGTTAGAAAAATGTGTGCACTGAAAAACACATAGCAATACTATCACCTTTTCCCTACTGGTAATGGGGAATGACCTTTACACCAGGGAATACTTCCCAAAGGGCCATAATTCATCTGCTAGGTCTTATTCCACAATCCAGTACCAGGAAATAATGCTGTTGCAAGGTGTGGCCTGCCCCGCTGTCTTCTATTTCTTCTCCCAGCAGCAAAAGATTAACTCTGCAAGTGCAAGTGGATGAGTTTGTTAATGTTCAATGATGAGAGGGTGCAGAACAGATCTAACTCAAACCTCTTCTGTAATCAGGACCGTGCTGAGTGAACAGTTTGGTTTGTTAAACCAAGTCATTTATCTTTTCTGACAAGGAGAAGGGGCTGGAAATGAATTGTCTCTGCCTACGTTGTTGCAATTTTTTCATGGCATGAAGTTCGTACTTTCAGTTTCTTCTGTTGGGTAGATTTCAGTAGTAATTTTCCCTATAATATATATTTTTTTTCTATTGAAAGAAGTATTATGGTAGAAAATTGCCAAGCAGTTCCACTTGCAGTACACTACTTAATGTACTATTGATTGAGTTTTACTCTGCTCTGCTTGGGAAATCTGACTAGCTTAAGACTAAAGAATCTTAAGCAAAACAGCTGAGTGATAGCACCAGTGCACCATGTACTCTGTCAGTAATAGCAAAAGTTATTCCCTTTACAAGGAAAGACACTAGCTGGGATAAGAATACACCACAACAGATTTTAGTGCTTGTTATTCAAAACATGCTGCTGTGCAAACAGGCTTGTTTGTCATCTGTATTGACATGCATAGACACATATGGCAGCTGTGAACATTACTAAAATGTAAACAGGATTGTCCTTGTTTTATTATTAAAAATAATAGCCAACGTTGTATTGGGTTTACGTGGTAAAGGTTTGGTGGCAGGGGGGGCCACAGGGGTGGCTTCTGTGAGAAGATTCCAGAAGCTGACCCATGTCAGATAAGAGCCAGCTCCAGCTGGCTCCAAAAGGGACGCACCGCTGGCCAGACCTGAAACAATGAGCGATGTTGTTTGCGCCTCTGTGAGAGCAGATTTAAGAAGGGGAAAAAACTGCTGCGCAACAGCAGCTGGGAGTGAGAGGAGTGAGGAACAGCCCTGCAGGCACCAAGGTCAGTGAAGAAAGAGGGGTTGGAGGTGCTCCAGGCACCAGAGCAGAAGTTCCCCTGTTCGGCCCATGGTGAGGACCATGGTGGAGCAGGCTGTCCCCCTGCAGCCCATGGTGTACCACAGCAGAGCAGATCTCCACGCTGCAGCCCATGGAGGAGCCCACAGTGGAGCAGGTGGATCTGGCCTGAAGGAGGCTGCAGCCCATGGAGAGCCCCCACAGGAGCAGGCTCCGGGCCGGACCTGTAGCCCGTGGAGAGGAGCCCACGCAGGAGCAGGTGATCCGGTGGGAGCTGCCACCCGTGGGGGACCCATGCTGGAGCAGTTTGCTCCTGAAGGATGGACCCCGTGGTACGGACCCATATTGGAGCAGCTCTTGAAGAGCTGCAGCCTGTGGGAAGCCCACGCAGGACCCGTTCGGGAAGGACGGCATCCCGTGGGAGGGACCCCACGTTGGAGCAGGGGAACAGAGAGCGACCATGAAGGAGCGGCAGAGACAAAGCGATATGGGCTGACCGCAACCCCCATTCCCCCGTTCCCCCGTGCTGCTCGGGGGGAGGACGTAGAAGAGGGTGGATGGGGGGAAGGTGTTTTTAGTTTGCTTTTAGTTTCTCACTGCTCTAGTTTGCTAGTTATAGTAATAAATTATATTAATCTCCCTATGCTGAGTCTGTTTTGCCCGTGACGATAATTAGAGA
The DNA here is from genome assembly GCA_013399475.1 of Chauna torquata. Classification (NCBI taxonomy): domain Eukaryota; kingdom Metazoa; phylum Chordata; class Aves; order Anseriformes; family Anhimidae; genus Chauna; species Chauna torquata. The sequence continues at coordinate 9,803 of VXAL01004312.1, forward strand.
GTAACCTCCTTGTCCTTATCTCAACCCTTAAGCCCTTTTCCATCGTATTTTCTCCCCCTGTTCCTTTGAGGAGGGGGAGTGAGCGAGCGGTTGTGGTGGAGGTCGGCTGTTTAGCTGGGTAAAACCACCACAAACGTGTGTCTAATTTTCCTTTGATTCATTTCATATATCTAGTCTTATTTGACCTGAAAAAAATATAAAAGCACACAAACAAACAAATAACAACAACAACAACAACAAAAAGATCTCTCCAGTCAAATCTAATGGTCCAGTTTACTCTTACCTCTGACGTAAAATACCTTTGCCTCAGGTCACATTATCTTAAGAAACACATAAGTAGCTTTTAGCACCATCTAGCTAACTCCCAATGTAACATACTTCACTGAAGATTTGTAAACCCTTTTGGAAATGTTTTGAGTCCATTTCTAGAAACCTCACACATACTGTTCATTTTTAGCCCTCTGAAATCAATCTTGTGTAAAAGAAAACTTTCTCTGATGTAGCTGTAGACTCATTTTACATTTGATAAAATGTATTTTAGTAGCAACCAGAAGGCCGTCAGGAAGGACAAGTGTTAGTAAGAGGACCACACAGGTTTTGTGCTGTGATGCACCCACTCTATGGATGGTGCTGGAATGGTGCACCTGCAGCATTGGCTGTGCAGATTGCCACTGTTGCCACTGCTTTTCTCAGTTAACTCCAATGAGACAGTCATTTTAACGTGAATGGATTTGCAGTTTCTTCTGATAGTTGCGCAATATCCTTCAAGGAAAGTCATAGAACTTAGAAAGAAGTGAGCAAAAAAGACTGAAAACATTTTATTACTTATTTTACCTTTTCTGTTTCTACCTATGGTAAGTAAAATAAATTGTTTATTATGTCCTGTTACAAAAGAGCACAAATAAGAGCAAAGTAGTTCTTCTCTTTTTAAGTAGTGAGTAGGTCAGTCAAGTGTGTTTTTTTTCAAGGATAAATTCATTTCTCTCCCTCCCTCCCTCCTTCCCTCCCTCCCTCTCTCTCTCCTCTGCTCAGCCTGCTCTACAAACACTGTCTTCACAGTGCCTAGAAGTTCCTACTAGATTCTTGTTTAACTGATCCTATATCTCAGAAATCTGAATCGTGGTCTGATCCCAAAGAAATAAACCACTGTATGTGCTGGGACTGCCTCTTCAGTCTCTTAATCATATGTTCATTTTGTTCACCTCTGCCATCAAGCAATATGTAACTGGAGTACTTGAATACCAACTTCATTTTATGTGCATGATATCAAGGACAAAATACAGTTTTCACATGGAAATTAAACAAAAACTGAGCATTAAGGCACCTAAGTTGCTTATAGATAAAATCTGCAAACATAAAAAAAAATAAGATGCAAACTTTTTAATCATAAGCCCTCTGTTAGAGAAAAATGATAATTATGGCAAAATGAATATCACTAGGTAACAATTAGGTTTAATATTTAAAACTGAGTTGATGCAGGATTTATAATTCTTCAGTAATGCAGCTGGCCACATTAGTAAAGGAATATTGTGAACTTGATTTTCTGTGGCATTAAATGCATAAAATACATTAAATATTAGGAGAAATAAATGGGTAATACTATGCCAACGTAGCCAGATATTTTTCTTCTCTTCACCATAGTTAAAAACTTTTACAACTAGTGACTAAGATAACTTGCAAGCCGAATTAAGGTCAACAATCATTTCCAAAAAATCAGGAATTTGTCCCCCTTGTGTAACTTTAGGGGGTAGGGTTCACCTAGAATTCACCAAGCGGGGTTTAACTGCAAGATGTTGAATGCTTGTACAGAGTATTCAATGTATTTGTAATATTCTAGTTGCTAGCATTGGTCACCCTAGTGGGGAAAACAGGCTATCTACTGTTTAATTTTTTTTTATTCCATACCCGCTTTTCCCATTACAGGGATCATTTGCTCACATTGGGAGCAAAGTGCTTCATAATTCAGTTCATCAGGATGAATTGTTTCCTTTTTTTTTTTTTTTTTTTCAGTTAATTAAACCAAATTAGGTCAGTTATACTTTTCTATCTCTGTCTTTTGTTTTGCATGATCTAAACTGGAAAAAGTGACAAAAAGAGAAAGCATTCCCTACAGCAAAAGGTGAAGCCCTAATATCATAGTGTGAAGATAGTTTAAAGTCAAAGTCATATAAATGACTTTTAGCTTCAACTACTTAATTACTTGTTATAAAAATTGATTAGCTGGTGGGAGTTAGTGGTTTTCTGCTTCTTTCTTCTTCTTCTTCTTCTTCTTCTTCTTATTCTTCTTCTTCTTCTTCTTCTTCTTCTTCTTCTTCTTCTTCTTCTTCCTATTCCTCTTCCTCTTCCTCTTCTTCTTCGTGTGTGTGTGCGTGGGGGGGGGTTATCACTGTTTTGCTTTGTGCTATGTTTTTTTTTTTAAATTCCTGTTTAAATGGGCAAAAAATTACCTAAATATATCTCTTTTTGTTCTGAAGAACAATCTATATATAATTTTCAGTTTTGATTAGCTACAGGGAAAGCACAAAACCAACTCTTTAAATTCACGGTGTTGTGTTTGTTTTTTGTTTGTTTGTTTGTTTCATTTTATTTTCTCCTTAATTACTCCTTTCTCAGTAGAATTCTTTTTTTGCTACTACCTTGATGTCAGAAAAATAACTTGGGGAAGATGTTCATAGCAATAAAATGCAACATTTCCAGAAGTACCTCCACACACACCCCAAAAATTAAAAACGCTAAAATGTTTCTGAGCTGTGTAGACAGCTAAGGATCAAAGTACAAAAAATTTGTTCAGTTATTTTTTTTTCTCTGTTAACTACAGTTATGTACACAAACATTAAAAATGAGCAACACTTGGGTTACTTCGGAAGTAGTGTTGGATTAGTCTGATTGGTGACCCCATGTGACCCTCTATTCTCCCCTGATACAAATATGTAGCAGGAAAAGACCAAGGGTACAAAGATAAGAAACACTTTCTATGAATCATTTTCCTGACAAAAGCACTCTCATTTCCAAATAAGCTCAGAGCAATTTGCAGTATCTAGCATTTAATCTGATCCTGACACAATTTGTGGAACTCACAGAGACGAAAAGTTTTCTGCTTCTGTATCACTCTGCCACCTCTTTTTCCCTACAAAATGTAAACTTAACCTTCTCTATCTTGAAATCATACTTTTTGAGTGGGCATTATAGGCACCAAATGAAACATTTCTCATTCCTTTCACCATCTGCACTTGGAATCAGACATGATGACCTACTTACAAAAAAGGTTACTATCTGTGAAGACGTGTTATGGGGAAAGGGATCCAAGACACTGATTTAGAAAGGTGTCTGTTCTTTTTCATGCTTTCGTGTTGCATTTGCTCTCAGTTTTCTCCTATCAAAGAACTCCTTTATTTGTATGGCAGATACTTGACTTCTGTTCTCTAGGTGATCTGGCACAAGAACTATTATTCTAGCTTATAAATCAGGCTCCAAGGATCTATACCTCCTTGTCATCCTTCCTTGACTGTAACTTCTTCTCAATGGATTTCTATACCTAGGTTCCCAAAATTGCTTTTCATTAAGAATAGCAGCCTTAGGAACTTTTCAGTTCATTCACAAATATGCATCTGTTCCCATACAAGCTAAAAGAGTGTTTACTTTATATCAAATCAGTTTTGATCCTTGTCCTGTTTATTTCCTTGAAAACTTCAAAGTATGTGTCAATATCCAGAATGTCAGATAACTGAGAAAGTGTGAACTTATCTTCATATTAGAGCAAAGATTGTATTTTACTTTTTTATCCAATAGATATTACTACAGTAAACTCTCACCAAAGATTTCCACTTCTTATTTGGAGGAACTGAGATTTGTCTGCCACTGTATCCAGTCAGAACAGGTCTACGTACCAGTTTTCAAGTTTCTTTTCTTTTTACAAGGACATGACCCATATAACTCTTGGGGGGAATAATTAAGGACTTTTTTTGGTGCATTCCTACACCTTCCGTCTTCAAACACACCATTACTCTTCTGTATATGAGCTACCTTAAAAAAAAAAAAAAAATCATGTAAGCACCTCAAAGTTTAGCTACTTTGCTAAATCACATCGCTGCCCTGAAATACTTCAGAGTTTATCTTGCCTTGATAAAGCTGGAATTGACACTGACCCGTCTTATTATTATTTGTAACACAGATCTCCCTATGCTGGGGAGAGTGTTCTAAAATCAAAGGACGGTGAGACCAACTTGTGTTTATTGAGAAGTACACAGCATCCTACAGTAGTGCGGTTGCTAACTGGTGTGTCAAAATAAGGATATGCATTTGAAAAGGATAACCACTCTAACCTCACAAGATTGGTTTGAGTAGGAAATGTAGCATTTCTCATTCAATGATATTGTGCATTGAAACCTTCCCAAAGCCAAGAAATATGTGTGGAAAAATGGTAGCTCCAGGCTGTGTTTGCTTGTGCATCTGGGCCTCTTTCTGACTGTAATTTCAATTTCACTTTACAACAGAGGGCTGGAACCTCCCATTCAGGCAAAAGGTTCCTCTGTAGGTGCACTCTGCACTACACTACTCTGAAAATATGCTTGGTTAATAAAATATATTTTCTTCATCTAAACAGAACACAAGGAATTTTTTTTTTTTAAAGTGGCAGCAAACAATTTATAGTCCTGCAAGACATCTGATTCTTTCCAGATCTTTTTTTTTTTTTTCCCTC
>VXAL01004312.1:26465-38341 GCA_013399475.1 Chauna torquata
AAAAAAAAAAAAAAAAAAACCACTACATTTAGGCAAGGTGTGAATACTAGATTACTACACTTTTTTGCTTCCAATTTCTAAATCTTTTGTGTCCTAAATCTATGTTGCTTATTCGTTTATGAATATGTGCTCAGTACAAGTATTTAAAACTATAGATCCTAGTTCCCTTCCAGTTTTATAGTTATGCATCACAAATTACATTAGTGAAGCTGAGGGGCTTATACAGGTTTATATTGATGCAAAGGAGAAGAGGAATTGCCTGTGGTATGATTCATTCATCAAAACATCTGTTTTATATATTTTCTCCAACTTGAAACTTCCTTAAAAATCAGGCATAAAAATAAATAAATATAGTCTTTTAATGTAGTCTTAATTTTATTTCTGTATTGTGTCACATGCATAACCTTTAGCTCCAGAACTTCATGCAGCTTATTAGAAGGGCTTTCAAATTTTAAAATGCCTAAATTATATTGTACTACACACAGGAAAATATCATGTAGATATTAAATAAGGTAAAGAATTTAGAAAAAATTGCAGCTTTTTTTTTTTTTCCATATTGAATATATATTTTCTTAAAGCTTTACTTAAAGCTTTAACTGATTTGTTGTTGTTGTTGTTGTTGTTGTTTTCCTAATGATTCTAAATGATTATCCAACATATGAGGAAATGTATAAAAACACTGACATAGAAACATCTATTTGTGTTACAGTGATGGACTGCAAATTTAAAGCATTAAAAAGGATCTGAATTATAGTCAAATAGGTTTTCAGTGTTAGAAACATAGTGATTGGAAGATATGATCTGGGAATTGGATAATGGAAAAAAAATGAAAATAGCTGTTACAAGAAATTTTAAAAGAAATTTTAAAAGGAGGCATATAAATATCACCAAAGGTTATGGGTTTTTTTTGCCTTCTTGCTAGAGAAGAAGTTGGACGGAATTCCCTTTTTTGATGTTTACCTTGTTAAAATGTAGACATAAGGAACATTAACTGCAGGAAGACTTGAGGGGGGAAGAAGTTATCATTATTATTAATTTTTGTTTAAATTGCAGTGTTAAGGCTTACAGCAGAGCCAGGAAATAGAGAAATAGAGTAAATTTTTTCAAGATGATCTATGTAGGATTTTAAGAAATTAGAGAATTAATTCCTTTGAATAAAAAAAAAAAAAAGGAGCAAATACCTTTGTAAAGCAGTCATGATTATTTTATTTATGATAAGTTTATATTTTGTTCACTAGCCCAGATCATGATTCTATTACTCTGTGTATTTTAAGACTCTACCATGTATAACATAAACACAAGATACAGAAGAAAGGAAGCATAATTGCCCAGATTTCTAGGTCTGAAATTTTGAGACTGGCTAAAAGCGGTCCAGACATTCAAAGCTAATTGGAAAATATTCATTTCAACTAAATATAGCTATATAAAGTATAATATCTAAAAATATCTAAACCTAATGTTTCAGTGTCTGTCTTTAAACTACACATTCATGTGTTTTGATAAAATCTGATATAGCCTTGTGTAAGATGAGGTAAATCTTGATCTATGAATTTCAAACAAGACTCCACAGAATGTTGTGCAAGAACTAGGAACAGTTCCACAGCCCTCATACTATACCTTAGTTGTGAGGCTTACCATGGTTATGTAGTGTGACTAACAATGGACTCTCCAGTGCACATTAATTAGAGAGTGCATTTAAACACAAGCTTGTTCTCCTTCTACTACATGAGAATTTTTGTGCCTTCTTACAACATGAGAAGACTGGTAGAAAATCTGAATGTGTCCACAGAGCCAAAGGGGAAAAAAGATAAAAAGAGCATTTAACTTCCTCTCTCCAAAACACCCTGAAACTTGTCTCTCACAAGAGCTACTTCATGTTTAAGTGAAGAAATGCAAAGGAAGTCACAATTCAGAACTAAATCTACAAAGACTGATTAAAATTTAGTTGTATAAATTTAAATCCCAGCAATGAAAGATATAAACTATATGTAATCCCAAACATTTTGTTGATGTTAACTGGTGTCATATTTCCTTACTGGTCAAATATTTTAATAACATTATATTCACAGTATTTAATGTGCCTCACCACCATCTATGGTTATAATCTATACTGTCAATACACTGGATAAATTGACTAGGGGAAAAGAACAATATCATCCTTCAGATAAATAATCTATCAATTTCTGTGGGGGGAGGAGGACATCCCCTTAGTAGCTGAAGTGTGTGCAAGATGTTTGTAAGTCTTTTTGCTCTGAATGGAATTGCAGATTCAGAGAAAGGCAACGCTATTAGAAAGCTACAAACAATTGTTACGGCTTTAGAACCTGGTAGATGTTGAACAATTTTTAAAATTTAACAATTGTTAAAATTGGACTTTACAGGGAGAGTACAGCAATTTACATATGTTATAATTCTTTTTCTTTCCTTCCTGCAGAGAATCTACAAAAATATTACCTTATGTATTCCAGAAAGATGTTGAGAGAATAAAACAGAGGGACTGTAATTCTCCACAGCCTGATGTTCAGCACAAAATGTAACAAGACATTGTCAAGCACAACTACTGCAGTTACGCAGGAAACGCTATTATAATATTTACAATTACTTTTCTTCATATGCTATGGGAGAACACAGTATGCAAAACTGAATAAGGATAATTAGAATTTCATAAAGAGGAAAAGCTTTTATGATAAAAACTGAAGGGGCTTCTAACCATAAGGCATATGAGATGGTCATTGGTTATCAGGGTTGGCAAATGATACTTTCCAAAAAATGAAAATGAAAATCTCATTAGGAGATAAAGGAACAAAAATTTCGGTAGCACAGGAAGAGACGTAAGATTTCTAAATGGAAACGTATCTTCCAAAACTCTTGTCAAGACACTTGCTCCACAATACCTGGCGGGGCAGTTATTTCCCTGCAGTCTGCGGAGAGGTCCACGGTGGAGCAGACATCCACACTGCAGCCCATGGAGGACCTGATACTGGAGCAGGTGAATATGTCCTGTAGGAGACTTGGGCTGGTGGAGAGCACATGCTGAGACAGGCTTCTGGCAGAGCAGCCTGAGGAGAGGAGCCCAAGCTGGAGCAGGTTTATCCTTCAGGAACGAGGCCCATGGAGGACACACTCTGAAGGAGAGGAAAAGTGTGAGGAGTCGGGAGTGGCAGAAAGGAACTGTTACAGACTGACCACAACCCCAATTCCTCATTGCCCTGTGCTACTTGGGGGTCAGGGCAGTAGGGAGGAAGTAGAGAAGTAGAGGAATCTCTGTCCTTGGAGATATTCAAAATCTCCGTAGATATGGTTCTGGATAACCTGTTCTACTTGATCCTGCTTGAGTATGGGCATTATACTAGATGGTCTCAAGAGGTGTCTTCCAACCTAAACAATTCTGTGATTCTGTGAATATCATAGTCAGTAATTGCTGAAAAATTTTCAGCAATAATTTCTTTGGAGATCATGTTTTATAGACTAGGTTTTGACAGTAACAGAGTAGGACACTAAAATCATATTCTTCAAATGGTTTGGGGAATATAGTTCTCTAAGACAGCTTATTTGTTTGTGACTGAATTTAGAAGTCTCATTAAAGTACTGGTGAGATGACTGTTTATCTTCCTGCTTGCTCTTTGAGAAAATCGTTTGATAAAGATGTTATAAATATTTTTCATAAATTACTTCCAGTGTTGCCAAGTGGAAGACATAAGGGGAAGAGGAAAACCTGTTTCTGCAAAGATATTGTAAACAATTTCGTTCCGTTGTAAAACATGAAATGATAATATAGCTTGCTTGCCTCCACATTTTGGGCAACTTATCACATTATACAGAATCAACAGATGTCATTGTCCAGACACTCCACCGAGACACAAATTAAGAGGAAACAGATTTTATCATTAATATTATTATTTTTTATTAGAGCTTAATAAACATATATACAACATACAACTGCTGTAATAAAAGCAATTGACAGGTAACTGAAAAGTAAAGTTCTAAAAATCATTTATTATATTTATGTTTCCTTTGTTTACTAAATTCCCTGAAAATTATCTGTGACGGTGAAACTGCACTGATTGCAGGTTTAAATTTTTTTGTGGTTTTTCAAATAATTAAAACCAGCCATAAATGTAAATTAAACTTTAGGATAACATTAATATGAGTTTCTTAGTCATACTTCAAGCTAATTGGTATTCAGCTAATTATGAGCTATTGGTGTCAATTATTGTAAGGAATTAGCACATTGGGTTACTCTTACAAAAGAGGTAAGTTTTCACAACTTCTGTTGAGTATTAGCAAAGCAACATGTTAAGGCAAATTTTAACATCTTCACTAATGATCTGGAAATAGCAGAATGTGGCATACTAATTAAACTTACGTACATGCTTAAGCCAATAGCTCATTGTTAATACTTAGAAGGAAGGTAAGGAAATAAAAGTTGACACAAACTTAAAAATGAAAAAAGACTTTATTATATGAAATTATTTCTAATTTTAATAATCTGTTAATAGCCTTTGAAAATAATATGGAGAATTACTCAAAATTCAACAGAGCCCAAGAAGAAAGCAATCAGAATGAGACAAAAAAGACCTGGTTTCATAGGTTCATAGGACCCCCTACTTAAAGTGCAGTCAGCTCTGAGATCAGATTAGGGTGCAGTCCAGTCAAGCATTGCTAACCACCAAGGACAGAGACTGTACAGCCTCTTTGGGAAGACTTTTCATGTGTTTGTCTTTCCTTATGATGAAAAGATTTTTCCTTAATTCCAGTTTGGATTTCTTCTTGTTTCAACATATGCACATAGTCTCTTGTCCTCCCATTCTTCACTTCTTGTTAAAATCTTGTTAAATCAGTTTTCATAGTCTTCATCGATTGAAAAGTGAAGAAAAGTGAAAGGAATGGTTTCTTTCTGTTTGTTTTTGTTTTTATTATTATTATTATTTTCTTTTTTCTTGTATTATATAAAATATATATAGAAAGATTCATGGTAGAAGTCTCTAGTAAGCACGACATCAAGTTAGCTGGGTGAAGCAAGAACAGAAAACTGAGGAGAGGAAGCAAAAACTTCTTAAGGTTTCCAATTAAAAAACTTTTTCAAGTTGGTTTCCAAGATAGGTCACTTATGGGAGGAAGGGGCAAGAGGAAGACTTTGAAAGAGTTAAGGAAGAATGTGGGCTCTGGCAAGAAAAGGTGAGAAAGGACCTTGCCCAGGTATGAGTAGGAGCATCTCTTCCAGCTCTAGGGGCTCTTGCTGTGCAGCCCTGCCCCTCCTGGGGAAATGCCCTCTTACAGTGGGTGTGAGAAGAATGAGAATCCCTCCTACATGTACATAGCCTCTTACCCCATGCACATTCTAATGTGGGGGTCTGCAAAGAGGACTTGGGTTTGCTGTTTTGCTTTTAAGGGATCTGGAAGGGCAGCTTTGAACACATCTATGTCCTTCCTGCACAGATCTACCAAAAGCCTGCCTCATGTAGGCCATGCAAGGACATCTAGGGTTCATTTTCAAATTGAGCAAAAATGTGCTGGTTAAGGAGAAGCCAGTCCAGGCAGGGAGAAAGACTCTCTGCAGAGTTAACATGCAACTCTCTCTGGCTGTTTGAAAGCTAACAACAAATCTTTGTATTATGTAATGTAAATGATGCCCAATATACAATTAAATTTTTTTAAATATAATTATTGTTGAATATTGAATGGAAAGATACTACGTGGTAATGTAGTTAAAGGATGTACTAGCGGCCTCTATTAAAAAATATAGAATAAAGAAAGCCATTTGCACAAGAAATAATTTCTTCTTGTTAGAATTCTGCCTTCACCAAATAAACAGTGATCTTTTTATTCAGTCATTTGTTCTAATATGCAACAACTTTTCTGAAAACATATTTATAGTTAGGAGTGCTTTGCTGGCACATGCTTATTGGAATAACTGATTTTTCAGCTCAGTGAACAAAAGTATGTGTTCAGAGAGAAGATTTTCAGACAGACATCGGGGACATGTTTTGGGGAAAAACAAAATTAGTTTCACTTCAAATAAAACCAAAGGTCTGTCTTTAGAAGAGAATTCAAGTCCATCTGTAATCCAGAACAAGAAAATTAATTATCTTTCCTCCTTCCCTTCCCCTGCTTGAAACCCTACATAACTCAGTCGAAATTCCTTTGCTTTTTGTCTCTGTCAGGCTTCTCTTTTTAGCAGACCTGTTTAAAACTAGTTTAAAAATAGTTTACTAGTCATTCAATGTCATTGATGCACAGGTAGTTTGTAAGGCTGGGATTGAAAGACCATTCACTGAGAATGTTCTGGTTCAAAACATTCACTCGCCTCAAGTCTGTGAGGACCCTGAGAAAGTGCCCTGATGATCCCTGTCTCATCTTCACTAGTCCTTTCCCTCAACATATATTATTTTTTAATAGTTTACATTTAATTATTTTCCATTCACTACACAATTATAAGCTTTAACCACAGGTCCTAATTAGCAACTGTCTACAAACACCACAGTTATAGTAGTTTGCCTGTGCAAACTCTGTGTTGAGATCTTTGCTCTAATGAAAAGCTGTTCTAAGGACAACAGCTTCAGAGACAGGGGCTGAGAAGGACCTATTCCTTACGAATACCTGGGATGTTATTCAATCTCCTGGCACCAAGCAGCCAGAAGAATTACACTGTGCTGAAGGAGAATCTGAGGGATGCAAAGCACACACACTTAAAAAAAAAAAAAANAAAAAAAAAAAAAAAAAAAAGGGACAGGCTTCAGAGAGGAGGAAAAGGCCCTCTAACATGCATGAAGAGGGCTGAGACTATCAGGGTTTTGTCCTTCCCACTTTCCCATTTTGAAATGAGAAGACATGGGAAGAAGATGCTTTACAGGATCCTGGTTGACCATGTTCATGGGCTGCAGAGGAATCTGGAAAAGTAGAACATTCATTTGCCATAATACAGATAACCTAATGATGTACTTATCAATCATTGTCAGTTAATATAAAGCAATGGATTGATAACATCCCCCCCCCCCCCCCAAAAAAAAAATTAAGAAAAACTAACAAAAGATGACAAAAACAGAAAGGGAAATTATGATATTTTTAAAAAGAAAGAGAGAATTTTACGGTCAGATGGAAAGAAAAGGAAAATAATCGATATTAAAAGGCAAAAGAGAAGTCATTAGCCTCCACACATGATTGATTACTATGATATGAGGTGACAAGTGAACTGTGTCATTGCTTACTCATTCAAACAGAAAGATAACAGAGTAAGTAGCTTCATGTACGGTCTTTGTTTCCATCATTACTGCTAGAGTGATTCTAAAACCCTCTTGTAGTCACAGGAACTGGATGATGGCACCAAGGCATCGTTTAATGATAGGAGATAGACCTTGGTCAGTGGTCAAAGGTCCTTAGCCCCTGATCTTGCCAGCAATAGTAGTGGCTAAACTGATACTTCTGCACCTAGCTTTGACTAGGCACATGATTTTTCACTGGGGCTATTCTTTTATGCATGAACCCAAGTCTTTCAACTCTCTCTCTCCAAAACAGGCCAGCAGAGCAACAGTGGCCTTTCAACCAGAATCACCTATGTACAAGTATTACACATTTTATTCACTTATTCAGCTTAAAATAAATAAATTTCAAAATAACTGCAGATTCCTTTTTTTTTTTTTTTTTTTTTCCCCAGGAAGAAACACATTCACATTTCTTTTTCTTAAAATACTTCTACTATATATTAAAAATAAACTAACAACAACAACAGAAACATACAGTCACACTATACTAGTAAGAGTGTCAAATACGAGTGTAGCTCATGCTTTTCCAGTTACTAGAATTCATTCTTAGTTGTAAATGAAACTAACAATATCGGTACAATGATGCTAACAGAAGTATATCTACTTTCAGTGGTTCTGCAGGGGTTATCTATGTTGATCAGAATTAAGCTTCTTTTCCACCTTGTTAGATTGCAATATGTCAGTGGAAGTCTTGTGAACTTCAGTAGAAGTCAGTGTTGTAAATTTTTGTTCTAAAAATTTGAGTAAGCCGTTTGGCACACAAGTCAAATGAACAACAAATAGAGCAAATGACTTACTCTTGTCTGACTTACCATGGCTTCACAAGAGCCCAGGGAATTCAGATTTCACCATTATAAAGTAAGCACTGATAAAATGGAAGGAAGGGATTACAAGCTCAAGGAAAGGTGTTCACTTTAAGGGTTACTGAATTTGTGAATAGTCAGGCATAAAGATTATAGAGGGCAGAGACAAATGTCTAATGTATATTTATATTTAAAAAGGCAGAATCTGTAAAGTATTTCTGACAAGAAGTAATGATATAAAGCTGAGCAAAACAAACTTTAACACAGGATGAATGTTTTTTTCTGCCACTTTAGCCAGTTAAGGATGCTTTGGCAAAGGGATGGATTGGATATAGCTTCTTCAGCTTTCTTTTGCAAATGTCAAATGTTTGTGCTAATCAGTTTTGCCCAAAGAAGAGTGTCACAGCAGTGCCCTTAGTTATCATATACTGACCAAATCATTCAAGCTACTTGAATTTCCAAAATTTCACAGGGAAAATTAAATATCCATTGAAAGACTAGGATCACTTCTATCAATGTCTACCTGCTTCTTGGAGTATTGGAATTAGGTTATTCCAATGTCATTTCAATTCTTCTTCCTTTGTAGGAGAACTATCCCAAACAATTTGCTTGGAAAATGAAATCTTATTGCATTAAATTGTTGTAGCACATTACATTGCTGTCAAAAAATTATGACATCTATAAGCCATCAAATGTGGCAAATTTGTTTTCATTAGGAAGCTTTTTAATTTTGTCTGTGTGTCGTTTCTTAATCTTCTTATATGTAACCTCTAGGAATTAGTAGGGAGATGAGAGGCACACATATTGCCTGCCTGCTTTTTGTGTCTTCTCCTGAGATTTCACTATTGCTTCTAGCAAGTTTAAAGTAATCTTTATACAAACAAATATTCTCTTTTGTCTTACTTAACATTATCTATTAAGCACATTGCAAGAGTGTGGATATGAACAATATAATGATACGTGTTTTGAGATGTTATAATCTATATACAGGACAAGAATACTAATATGTATGGTAGGATCATATAGCACTCCATTGTCATACTGAAATTTCATATCTCAGTTACAAGATCTTTAACTGATTTTCCTAAACTCATGTACAGAATGTATCATACCCAAGACGGGTTCCAAATATGTAGAATTTATTTTTAGTTCATTATTAGAAGTCAATATAAGAAGCAAATAAGTAAGCAGAATGTTAATATGATGTAATGTTAAGAAAATGCACATCAGTGATCTTTTAACATGTTTTCAGTGTTATCGCTTTAGAACTATATTAATGATTATTTGTGGTTTGATAAACTATGTAATTTATACAGCAAACAGAATAATGTTTTTATTTTATGAACAGGTCCAAAACATTTAAGAAAAAATCTAATCTAATAAACATGAAATATAATAGATATTTTTTCTTTTAAATATCTCTTGTGAAAAACTTGGGAGCAAAAATTGTTATCATGTGAATATATGTTTTCTTATTCCATCCAGTTCTGCAATGTTGCTGAGTTTGAACATGTATCAAACCAGATATTATTCTTCTCTCATAAGTACTATTTTTATATTATTTTTATTAGCAGATAATCTTAAAAAAAAAAAAAAAAAGCTCCCCTTGGGGGTGGTAAAGCAAATTTACTAATTACCTTATAGTGGAGGTCCTCAAAGGTACTTCAAAGATTTTCAGAACCAGCATACTGTATTTCAGAAGCCTTAGAAAATGGTTTATGTTTGTATTTAGGACTTTTTTTTTTTTTTTTTTCCAAAAAGGACCTTGCATATTTTCTAGCTTTCATTTACTCAACTCTTGACAGCTCTTTGGTTTAAAAGTAGACTACAAACAAGTACATGTATATTCATAAAGAATAAACTGTATTTGGGCTAGGAAAAACATTTTTTATTACACTTATTTTTCTTTGTACTTTTGGTGGATTTTACTGTTCATGAAAGTGAGATTTATAGTACCGGCTGGTTCAAGGCACAATGCTGACAGTTGCTGTGCATTAACATCTCTATACATCTCTGCAAAAGGCACTTCACTCCTGACTTAAAATAGTTCTGCTGTTCTAATACTGGTTGTCTATGTTTCCTTTGTGCCAAGGCTGTTAGATTTGTGTTGCATTGTGTGATGTGTTTTGAGCTAGCCAGCCTTCCATTGAAGACTGCAATAAGATCAAATTAAATTCGGTTTTTCTCTAACCTGTAAGTAAAAGTAATGTTTTAAATGTGTAAACCAAACATATTCATTCTCTTTTTGACTACTTCAGTGACCCTAGCACCAACATGCATTGTCAAAGTGAAGATGCTACTATAGCACTTTCGTTCTTTCCTGAGCATAGCCTGAACGAAGCATCTAAAGTTGCTGCAAAAGGATGTAGAGCTTGGGAGCTTTTCTACTTTCTGTAATAAAATGGGTCCATACAGCAAAAGAGGGAGCAATTATATAGTTTATAGGGAAAACTATAATTCTATGGACGTTTCATTCTATATCTTGTTATAAAAAAAAAAAAAAGTATTGTTTAACTACCGTAAGAAAGCACAGATTTAGGATAATACAATTGCCATGAAAAAACTTTGAGAGTAAAGCTGTCTGGAAATGAAGGTATGGGGCAAGTGGAATTGAGAGAGCTAGACCATGCCCATGAAAGCCTTTGACACTGAAACTTAGCTATAGTTATAGCTTTATCTAAAGATAAAGAAAGTCCTTGTTAAGCAACATCTGTGTGCTGAGTCTGGCTGGTATGGAGTTAACTTTCCCCACAGCAGCCCATATAGTGCTGTACTTTGCACTTATAGTTAGAACAGCACTGATATCGCACCAATGTTTTAGCTGTTGTGGAGCAGGGCTGGCACAGCATCAAGGCTGTCTCTCCAACTACTCCCATCTCCCCAGAAGGCAAGTAGGCTGGAGGTGGGCAAGAGGTGGGGAGGAGACATAGCCAGGACAGCTGACCTAAACTGATGAAAGGGATATTCCATACCATATGATATCATGCTCAGCAATAAAAGCTGGGGTGGAGGAAGGGGAAGAGAGGACTCTCATTATGAAAGCATTGGTCTTCCCGAGCAACCACTATGCGTATTGAGGCCCTGCTTCCCAAGAAGTGCTGAACATTGCTTGTTAATGGGAAGTAGAGAATCATTTTTCTCCTTTTGCTTCCATGTGACCTTTGATTTTTTTTTCCTTTCATTAAACTCTCTTTATCTTAAACCATGAATAATATAATAATATAAATAATTCCTAATTTTCTTTTCTTCATCATATGTTGTCCTCCTGTCCTTCTGAGGATGGGGAGTGGGAGAGTGGTGAGGTGGTGCTAAGCTGCCCATTGGCTGTTAAACCACCATAATATAACAAAGTCCAGTTTCACCCCAGGTTAGTAGATAATCAATTTCTATGTCCTGTAAGCTCTAGCCTATGGAACATACTTGTGGAAAATTTAACTCTGCTCTTTTTTTTTTATAGTTATCTCTTGAGAATCTGATTTCTGATCCTGCTCAATACCTGAACAATATAACCTGAAATGACAACTGATATTTGAATACTCCAGATGCTAAGCTTCAGGTAATCAGAGCAGAACAGTTCTTTCAGAATTCATAAACCATTCCATCCACAGATTAGAAAATTTCCTCTATTCAAAAGTTCCTAAAACTTAGCTACTTAATGTCCTTTCTGCATACCCTAGTTTCAGTGGTGCACACTGAGAAGATACTTGTACAGACGGGATAAATAAATAAATACATGTCAATATTAATTCCAGATCTGCAACCTTCTGATTTCTAGAGGAAAAAGCTGAAAAGGGTTATGAACCATGTAATA
>VXAL01004312.1:44514-67070 GCA_013399475.1 Chauna torquata
TGCTTATTGGAATTAGTTCCTTATGAATGAAAAGTCTTCAATGTCCAATAAGCAGCAAGTTCATGTTAGAAATATCTATCTATCTATCTATCTATCTATCTGTATCTGGAATAAGGAGAAAAGGAATTTGAAATACTGACCAACTCTTCCAATGCAGGCAGAGTTGTAATGGTGACAAATATATTTAATTTCCAATGTATTGAAAAGATTCTTCCTATACCATTAATAAATAAAGATGGATAGGGATTTGTTTCAGCTTCTTGTGAGGTGATTCTGGAAAGTTTATTGCATAAGCTTAAAAAATGACACCAAAAGGAAACCTCAACAGTGAATAAGATGAATAGTAACTCAGCTGTGCCGGAGACTACAAAATAGGGATATTTCCTTTAACTTATGTATTTTTAAGACTTCTGTCAGTTTCACTAACTGTTGTTGCTTCGCCTTTAAAATACTTATTTTCTATTTCCCATGGCTATGGTATAAATTACCTTATTTTGTAGTCTGCTGGTTTAGCTCCACAGCTTTCTGAGTCTCTTTTGGAGACTAAGTGATTTTATTTTATTAATTTCTCTCTTTCAGAGAAGATAAAATTAATGTTTAGGTTTTTTTGTTTGTTTGTTTGTTTGTTGTTTTGTTTTGTTTTCTAGGAGATTTCAGCAATATGTTAACTATAATCTAGAATGAAAAGTACTAATATGTGGCAGAATTTCACTGTGGTTTTAATTAAAATATTCTAAATGATGGATAAAGCTCCCACACTCCCAGAGCTTCTTATTTGTGTTAATTAGCTCCTAACACATAGCTGTGTTTCATTCCAGCCGAAGATTAGATGTGTAAACATTTCTTTAAGTTTTATTTAAAACTGTGCAAGGTCATTTTGGATATATTTCAGGCTGTCTTTAACTGAGCCGCAATTCAATGTGTCAGCTTTTTGTGACACAAGAAAATGCAGTTACAAGTTGTGAAGCCTTAAAAATAGGATGGCTAATTGGACTGTTACTCCAACTGATTTCTCTGTTTAGTATTTCCAATTAGTGTATCTTTTTGCTTTTCTTTTCAGTACAAATGAAGTAGAGAGAGCAGGATGATCTAATTTGAGTTTATCTGAAATATTAGGCCAGATAGTCAGTAACTTCTACTGAATCAGAGAGCTCTGCTGCCCTTCCAGCTGATGACAACAGAGAATTTCACTCTTATGAGCCTCTGTAAACTAAAATTCATGTTTCCAGTGCAATGTAGAGACATGAAGAGTTTGCCATGCAGACCATAAGAGGTACAATAGAGCTCCCTAGAGTCATACTTCCTTCTCAGAATTTGGAAGCACTTGGTGTTTAAACCT
Organism: Chauna torquata; assembly: GCA_013399475.1. Lineage (NCBI taxonomy): Eukaryota > Metazoa > Chordata > Aves > Anseriformes > Anhimidae > Chauna > Chauna torquata. The sequence goes on from VXAL01004312.1 coordinate 45,854, forward strand.
ATTTTACTTGTGAAAATACAGTATATTTGGGGGGGGGAAAAAAAAAAAAAAAAAAAAGAACCTTGATATCACATCAAAAGTCCTTGGTCCCTTCCAAGCATAAGCACAGCTAGTAAATGCAGACGGTAACCAAACAGACATGTAGGATGGTCCATTCCTTGCTCAGAGTGGAGGCCATATAGCAAAGAGAGGCTTATGACCTGCAGTTAAGAAAATTATGTCACTTTGTTCTCTGTTCCCCTGCCACTCTCTGGCTTCATATCCATTTCCGGTACTCCACCACATACGAGGTTATTGTGCAGAGGTTTACATATACACACATACATGTACATATACATGTAAATTCTCTGTTTTTTTCACTTGCTTGCATGGTATTACTCAGATAAACCTGTAGATATATCTTTACAAGAAAATAGCAGAACTTCAAAGACAAATTTTTGAGTTCTGTGCAATTTTTAGTATTATTAAAGCTATAATTAAAGAAAAGCACACATAAATAAATACAAGTCCCCATATATTAAATCATATTTCTTTCTACTTTCTTCTTTTAGTCTCCATTTTCTCCCTGAATACATTAAAATATCACCTACTCTTTTGGTTTACTTTCTCATTTTTATGATTTTCTGTTTAGTTAGTATTTAATTTCAGTCTTTACTGTTTTTCAGAAGATATGCTTCATTTATTTTAATTTTATTTTAAGTTACAATAGAAAACAGTAAAAATTAAAGACAGATACAGAAAAAGTGAGAAGCAAAGAATCTCGCATATTGCACTTTTTGTCTCTTAGGGTGGCAGGTGCAGTGTTGAAGATAAGGAAAACAAAAGAACTCAAAAGACAGGTAATAAAAAGGTAGAAGGTAAAGAAGAAAGTGAAATAAACATAAACTTTTTTCATCATGCATCAAATGCATCATGAGCTGCAAATGAATCTAATATGCATTTGATCTCACCAGAATTTAATCTGCTCATTTTCACAACCTCTTTTCACAATTAAAATATAAAATGAAAAGTGTTTATGATCTCTGAACATTGTATCTTATATATCTGGGTAAGTTGATAGCTAAACATGCATTTGTATAAAAGTAACCTGTTTTTAAGTACAACTTGTCTAATCAGAGATTAATTGTGATAACTTATTGATCTTGAACCTGGTTCTAGATTAATAACATAATAATTAATATTTACAGCTGTGTAACATAAAGAATATTTTACATCCTGTATACAAGAATGTTCTTAGGAACTGCAATTATAATTGAAGTAACAAAAAAGGTAAATAAACTTCGATCCAGTTCCTAAATGTAGATAATTATCAAGGAGATTTGAAGGAAATCAAGAAAAATGCAAGGCTGGGAGAAGTAAAAAGTAGATTCATTCAAAAGTATATTAGGAACAAAATAAATCTTAGAAATAGCATAGTCTTACAACAAGAGAGAGATGCAGGTAACATTTTTAATAATAATTATGATAGGCCTTATGGAACAAACAGAATTTTTCAATAAATAATTTAGGTATTTGGAAAGAACAAGGACTATATCACTTAAAGATGATAAGGCAGTTTATTTTCCATTAATAAAGGAATGCAATATTCCAAGGGGGATTTATAGTGGATAAACAATTTTAAATCATCAGATCTTGATAACTTGCATGTGGGACTCATAAAAAAAAAAAAAAAAGCTGAATGAGAAGATATGTGGTTTGCTGAAATCTATTTTTAATGAATATTGATATACTACAGAAATATCATTAGACAGACAATGAGCTAATGTACAAAATATTCAGGAAGGGTAAACAGGATTATTCAGGTAGTGCTAGCTATTATGTTTCCATTAACTGGAGAGAAAACGGTGGAAATATTAACATCTGAATAGTACTATAATAATTAAAGAGTTAGATTGATGTCATCATAGATTGATGTCAATGAAATTTTTAAAGAATAGTGTATAACAAATTATTATCAATGTAATTTATGCAAAACAGGAAAGCTGATATGTCTTCTGTAAGTGTACAGAAGAAATATCCAAGTATTTCTTGAAACAAAAAATTTGGCAGTATGAAATCTTCATTGAATTACAGGGTCTTTAAAAGCATTGTATGATCGAGAGAGACTTGTGCTTATGGTATCATAACTGATGAGAAATTTAATATAACTTCACTGTTCAGAGTAAGAAATTAAAGGAAGGACTCAGTAGCCTTATGGAAGAAATGGAGTCAACCTAGAAAGAAAACAACATTTTAATAAAGGTTAAAAAAAAAAAAAAAATTACTTATCTAGGAAAAAGAAGTAAGGGTCGTATAGATGAAGTGGAGACAGAGTCTTTTAGAGAGGGAAAAAGAGAAGTGGATGACTAATAGCTGTCATCAGTGCAATATTATAGTAAAAAAGAGCCAACACTGTTGTTGATATTAAAGTATGAAAATCAAAGTAGTAGGTGGACTGGAGACAGTAATGTTACTCATGTTAAAAAATTGTTGTGGAAAGTGTTCTCGGTTCCTGAAATGTCAGTAATATACCTTACAATCCAGAGGGAAAATAATGTTTTAAATGATAGCAGAACTTCATAACTTTGTGTTTTTGAGGAATTAAATTTTCAGGTACAACCTGTTTTACAAAGAGCGTAAAGAATATTTTCAGTAGAACAGCAGTAGCTAATTAAACTTGCAGGAGAAATATTCCCTGAAAATATTATACATGTAATATTTGTTCCCTAATATCCTAATATCCCTAATTAAGTTCCCCAATATCATTTAATGAGTACATCAAAAATACTAGTGTTATTGACAGTTTTGTATCTGAGATATACAATTGGGTAAAACTATAAATACATATAATATAGACATTGCTGGAAACTAAAGAGAATTCTTAAAGGATTACTAATTGAGTGTTCTTTAGTTGTCATTGTACTGACAGTATGAGTTGACTTACATAAAGATAAAAATATCAACATGAAAAAGAGACTAATTTCAAAGTACTTGTACTGGTCTGTATCATCTTTTGTTCAATGATATCTGAAGGCAGCTTCAGGATGACATTAAATGACATCGCATGGCAAGAAAAGCAGCTAGAAATTCTCACGCTTCTGGTTCCCTGCTAGTCCTGAGCCATTGAAGATATTGATTACAAAGAAAAATGATGCATATTGCTAGCAAATCTGACAGAAGCATTCTCACGCATCATTCGGTATTGAAAAGCATAGAGCTACTTGTCAAAGCAGAAAATGTCTTGTCTAGGCTTCTATCCACAAGGTCTTGCCAATTATTATGTTTCATGAATTTTAATACTACGAAGAATAGTGAATATCTTAAAGATCTGTCAGAAGTATTATTGTGGAAAACAAATCATATTTAAGGATAGGTTGAGCTGCAAGAAAAAGGTTTTGTATGTGCTATGTGAAATGGTCTGAGTATTTTATTTATTCAATTTTTTTTTTCATGTGTTGTATGCAAAAGGACATACTTTTTTTTTTGTCCTGAAATATGGTAAATGTTTTTGACCACACCAGCTTTCAGAAACTGTTAAGGATTGATTAAAGAAAATTTTTGATCTTGTTCACTGTAATTTATTAATTAGTCTTTTACAGGTCATCATAAACAAGGTGTATTAGAAATTTAAGACTTTATTTAATGTTAAAGGGGTGTTTAATCCAATCAGTGTGAGTCCCTGCCCTTTTCATAATGAAATGGGTTTTACTTTCAATACAACTAATAGTTTATTTATTTGGAAGACTTTTTAATATCAGTTTCTTAATTGCCCTGTACTCTTGATATCCTTATATTATCAGGAAATTTAAATAAAACAAACTGCTCTTAAAATTGTTTTTCTGTCAGACAAAAAAAAAAAAGTTCAAGACAGAATGCTGCACTCAGAATCCTGTAGAACTATTTGACCCTGCTTATTATCTTAGCATTTTTTCATGTACCATTAAGTCAGGTAAGGCTAGCAGGTTAACAATGCATTACCGTTACCTGAATTTTCAGTGAACATAAAAATACTTTCCAATGTCTAATAGAGCTCTTTCTTGTCTATTTCCAAAACGTGTGAAATCTGTGATCACTTTGACCATTGAACTATTCACTGAAAAATAAAAGTGAAACTAACCTCTTAGCAACCTGATGCTTTCCAGAAACCTTCTCTTAAGGGAGAAAAAAAAAGTCTTGATTTCTACTGAATAGATAGAATAGAATGTATTTCTATTGACTATTTATACACTTTTCCAAGAAACAAGCTGTTGTGGTTTAGCTCTGGCAGGCAGCTAAGTGCCACACAGCTGCTCACTCACTCTCCCCGGGTGGGATGGGGAGAGAATCAGAAAGTGTGAGAACTCATGGGTTGAGATAAAGACAGTTCACTAGGTAAAGCAAAAGCTGCGCATTGCAAGCAAAGCAAAACAACGAATTCTTTCGCTACTTCCCATGGGCAGGCAGGTGTTCAGCCACTTCCAGGAAAGCAGGGCTCATCACACGTAATGGTTTCCTGGGAAAATGAACACCATCACTCTGAATGTACCCCCTTCCTCTTTCTTTACCCCAGCTTTTGTTACTGAGCATGGCATCATGTGGTACGGAATATCCCTTTGGTCAGTCTGGGTCAGCTGTCCTGGCTGTGTCCCCTCCCAACTTCTTGTGCATCCCCAGCCTCCTCACTCACAGGGCAGCACAAGAAGCAAAAAAAAAAGTCCTTGGCTCTGTGCAAACACTGCTCTGCAACAACCAAAAACATAACTACTATTTTCATCAAAAATCTAAAATGCAGCATTGCGTGAACCTCTACCAAAAAAAAAGCAAAACAAACAAACAAACAAAACCCTCTGTCCCAACCAAAATCATGACAAGCAAACAAGCAAGCAAAACAAAACAAAACAAAACAAACCCACAACTCTTGTGTTAAACACATGTTCTTATGAAGCCCCTTAAGCAGGTAAGCTTTCAATGTCAACTGTTTTACAGAACAGAAGTGAGGGAGAGAGAAAAAGAAGAGATATTATGTTGAACCTTCTTTTTCTTTTTGTGATGAAAACAAGAAGTAAAAAATAAATCATTGCATAAGAAATATGCTATGTGTGTGCCTTACTAGAATACAGCATCCTGAAATGAATTAAGGGAAGAAAAAGACGAAAAAGAGAAAGAGAAGAAAAAGAGAGAGTGAGAGAGATAAAAGAGTTTTATGGATCCAGTAAGATTTTAAGTAGTGAAAATATATAATACAGTAACGGAGTAATTATGCGTTTTGCCTACCTCAAGTCAATAGCTTGTTTCATTAGAATAGAATAGCCAATGACACCTTCATAAAATAATATGTAGTCAGGAATCCCTTAGTTACTAATTAATCACATCAAAACCATGAAAATTATTCCTTTTTCTCCCCCTTCACTTAATATGCCACCGCAGTCTTGGAGCAAAACATAAGAAAAGAATCTAGTAGGTAGGTGTTTTATTTTCAGTAGTATAGACATTTAATTTTATGGTACAATGAAGGACTGACTACCTAGCTGAATAAGATTGAAAAAAAAAAAAAAAAGTGACACAATAAAGTGACACAATATAGGTACCTTGGAGAAATGTGTTAGGAAAAAAAAAAAAAATCAGAACTTTGCTTTGTGATATCGTTACAGTAAACTTTTGTTTGATTTCTTGCTTGGAGACAATCATGTGAAAGATCTCTTCAGTTCCCAAATACTTTTAAGGGGTTGACTCTAACTTCCAAAAAGGATAAGCAGGAAAAATTTAATGGAAGCCATGAAAATGATATACCTTGAATTAATTATAAATTATGTTCTTTTAATAGTGAAACTGGCAAAATTTCTTTACTAGAGAAAGTAAAGTTTCTTTACCCTTCAAGTTTGATCTGAATGGAGCAAGTTCAGAGGAGGACTACTAAGATGATTAGAGGACTGGAGCACCTGTCTTACGAGGACAGGCTGAAAGAGCTGGGCCTGTTTAGCCTGGAAAAGAGAAGACTGAGGGGAGACCTCATTAATGTATATAAGCATCTGAGGGGAGGGTGTCAAGAGGATGGAGCCGGTCTCTTCTCAGTTGTGCCCAGCGACAGGACGAGAGGCACTGGGCACAAACTGAAACACAGGAGGTTCCGGCTCAACATGAGGGGGCGATTCTTTACTGTGAGGGTGACAGAGCACTGGAACAGGTTGCCCGGAGAGGTTGTGGAGTCTCCTTCTCTGGAGATATTCAAAGCCTGCCTGGATGCCATCCAGCACAACGTGCTCTAGGTGATCCTGCTTGGCAGGGGGTTGGTCTAGACGATCTTCAGAGGTCCCTTCCAACCCTGCCCATTCTGTGATCCTGTGATTCTGTGAATATTTGGCACAAAGAGAATAAACACTCTTGGTGTAGTTTGTTTGGCCTCATGAACTGTTTAATAATGTTGTGTGCCGTTTTCCCAAAGCTAACATGGTTATTAGGATTATTTAAAGTTCAAAAAGGGTCTTTACTACCTACAAAAGGGACAATGTGCTCCTGAAACATTAAGAATAAAGAATATGTGATTTACATCATAAGTGCTTTACTTATTATTAACTTATTATAAGCAGTAAGGGAGGTAATAAGAGCAGAGCAGGCATGGATAGATTCCACATATGCTGTGTTTTGCTTTTGTGATGTAGCATTTTCATAACAATAATAATACAATTAATTATCTGCCAGGATGAATTAATATGTAGAGAGCCAATTTAATAAAAGCTCCCAGTGGTTCAAGAATTAAATGGTAGAAAGGAAATTGTTCTGCTTAAACATAAATGTATGAATAACACCTATTAACTGTGATAGTGTGATTGGACGCATTATTAACTTTAATAGTGTGGGTGGAAAAAATCCTACCCATTTAAAAAAAAAAAAAAAGTCAACTTGAAGCAGCATGACTTGTTATGTATTTATAATTTTGGTGGAAAAGTAGTTAGACATGTTCTTGCTGTAGCCACACACACGGTTCAAGGCAGTGTCCTAGTTTTTTTTAAGAAAGGTTATTTATTTATTATATGTCTGGCTGATTTTCTCAATATGGAAGACTGCACATGGTAGGTCAATAAAAGCAATGTCTGTATAATGTGTCTGTCAAAAAAGACTTACTGATGAACCTAGAAATGTTCATTTTAGCTCGGAATGACTGGATACTTTGTTTACAGCTCTGTTGTCTATGTATTCATCATAATATTATTAGTAGTGTTTTTATTTATGTTTATGCTAATATTTTTATTATTAATTCATAATAAAATAGGTATAATCAGAAGATGCAAATACAAAGCAAAACAAGGTTAAATCATTTAAATTAAATAAACTCAATTACTGAAAAGCTCTGAGCACATCTGTGTGAGTTGCCTTCTTTTGGGCTGTACAGATCTCCGTGGTCTAACATGCAGGGCTGCAGTTAAATGTCAGAATATAACAAAGATCTTAAGATTTGCCCAATAAATCAATAAAATCATGCAGTATATGAGTAAAAATTTTCTTAAATGTCTACTTTTCTGGGAGCCAGAATATCAACGGATAGAATATCCTTTTAAGGACATATTCATCAAAAACTTTTTTTGAGACTGGCTTAGGTTTTCATCAGCTAGACCTGACAGCCCTTTACCTGGGCTTTCATTTATCTAGGTAAGGAAGCAGACAGAAAAACAGCATAGAGAATATCCAGGGCAGTTCTCTGTGCCCTGGATACACTTCTTCTCAAGGAAGTGTAAGCCTATTCAGAGCTTGCACCTATGAAGACATTACCATGCTTGCCTATCTATGAATAATCATCGAAGCCCTCCAGTGATACAGTAGGAAGAACACATTGCAATATGTAAGTAGGTCTAAAACACTGTAAACAATTCTATCTATTAATAATTTACAGAAGACATTTTTGCCCTGTTTCCATCATCCTTCAAATGGTGTAATGAAATTTTTTTTTTTTTTTGTAGTTTACATTTCTTTGTAAACTCTTCTAGTGTTTGAGCTAATTAAGTTCTCTGTGTTTTCCTCTATCTTTAGTCCTCTAAGGAATAAAAGAGCATTGTATTATTTGTTTCTATAGCTACATTTTTATTACATATTGGACATTATGTGTTTTTCCATCACATTTAATTATTACTCATGTAATAGCTTTACAGGTTTGTATAATTTTATGTATTTCTTTTATCAAGAGTGCAAACTGACACCCAAATAAAGCTGTAGAATTTATCTGCAATAAACTTAAAGACATTTGAAATGTGCCAATTTTCAAGTTCATTGAACTGGTATGATCAGGCTATGTTTCACGGAGAATACTTTCATACTATTGAAAAAACAAAACTCAGTATTGATTTTAAAAATTTTTGTGCTGCCTTCTTGATCATGAAAGTATAAAATTACTGTCTTAATGAACAAATAAATGTAAATGTAGCTGTCTCTGGCACTGTTCAAGAACATAACAGCACTGGTTTACTAGATGATCAGATACAAGCTTCCAGATGATAGATCTAAGTTAAAATCTTGTGAAACGTGAATCTCAAGATGATTGATTTTCAGAGAAGCCTTTGGTACAAAGAGAGATAAAAGTGAGCTCTTCTTTTATCATATACTAACAATGGCAAACACCAGCCATTTTTATTATAATTAGTTAAATCACAGGAAGCTACTCATATTTTCTTGGGACTGTTACTATCTGGAAATTATTCTGTACAGGAAAGGTGTGACACTTTCAAGATCACTGGATTTCATAGAATCATCAAATCATAGAATGGCTTTGGGTTGGAAGGGACTTTAAAGTTCATCTGGTTTCAAACATCCGCCATGGGCAGGGATACTTTCCACTAGATCAAGTTGCCCAAAGCCCCATCCAACCTGGCCTTGAGCTCTCCCAGAAATGGGGGATCCACCACTTTCCCTGGGCAACCTGTTCCAGTGCCTCAACGCTCTCATAGTAAAGAATTTCCTCCTAACATCTAAATCTCCCCTCTTTTGGTTAAAACCATTCCCCCTTGTCCTATCACTATCTGCCTGTGTATAGAGTCCCTCTCCATCTTTTTTATAAGTCCCCTTTAAACCCTGAAAGGATGCTATGAGGTATCCCCAGGGCCTTCTCTTCTCCAGGCTGAATGTCCCCAGCTCTCTCAGCCTGTCTTCATATGTGAGGTGCTCCAGTCCTCTGATCATCCTCATGGCCCTCCTCTGGACCCACTCCAACAGGTCCACATCTTGCTTGTGCTGGGGGCCCCAGACCTGGATGCAATACTCCAAGTGGGGCCTCACGAGGGCAGAGCAGAGGGGGACAATCACCTCCCTCCTCCTTCTGACCATGCCTCTTTTGATGCAGCCCAGGATACAGTTGGCCTTCTGGGCTGCAAGCACACTGCTGGCTCGTGTCGAGCTTCTCGTCCACCAGAAACCCACAAGTCCTTCTCTGCAAAGCTGCTCTCAATGAGTTCTTTTACCAGTCTGTACTCATGTCTGGGATTGCCCCAACCCAGGTGCAGCACCTTGCACTTGGACTTGTTGAACCTCATTAAGTTCACTTGGGCCCACCTCTGAAGCCTGTCCATGTCCCTTTGGATGGCATCCCTCCTTTCTGTTTTATCACCTGCACCACTCAGCTTGGTATCACCTGCAAACTTGTTGAGGGTGCACTTGATCCCACTGTCTATGTCATTGATAAAGATATTAAACATCACCAGTCCCGAGATGTACCCCTCAGGGACACCACTCATCACTGGCCTCAACCTGGACACAGAGCCGTTGACCATAACTCTCTGGGTGCAGCCATCCGTCCAATTCCTTATCCACTGAACAATTCAACCTTCAAATCCATGTCTCTCCAATTTGGAGATCAGGATGTGACATGGGACTGGGTCAAAGGCCTTACAGAAATCCAGGTAGATGACATAGAGTCAGTCTTCCCTTGTTGACTGATGCAGTCACTCCATCATAGAAGGCCACCAAATTGGTCAGGCATGACTTGCCCTTGGTGAAGCCATTCTGGCTGTCTCAGATTAACTCCTTGTCTTGCAAGTGCCTTAACATTGCTTCCATTAGGATCTCCTCAGTCACCAGTGTCTTAGCACGACTGCCGCAACTTTTCAAATATGATGAAGAGTTAATATTTCTTATATTAACTTGGCTTAATACTTGGCTTGGCAACTGCATCAGCCAGCTACCTCAGCACCCTGGGATGCATGTCATCGGGCCCCATAGACTTGTACCTGTTCAGTTTCAGCAAGTGGTCTTGAACCTGCTCTTCATTTACAGTGGGAGGGACTTTGCTCCTCCAACCCCTGCCTAGAGGTTCTGAGACTTAAGGGATGTAGGAAGCCTGACTGCCAGTTAACACTGAGGCGAAGAAGTCGTCGAATACCTCAGCCTTCCCCATGTATGTTGTCACCAGTTCTCCCTTCTCTTTTATCAGAGGGGGCACACTCTCCTTGGCCTTTCTTTTCTGACCTATGTACTATAGAATCCTTTCTTATTCTTTGCATCCCTTGCCAAGTTCAGTTCCATCCAAGCCTTGGCTTTCCTGATCCCTTTCCCTGATCCCTTTTCACTGATCCAGCTCCGGACAGCATCCCTGTACTTTTCCCAGGCCACATATCTCTGCTTCCACCACCTGTGCAATTCCCTCTTATGCTTCAATTTGACCAGCAGGTCCTTGCTCAGCCATGCCAGTTACCTATCTTCCTTGCTTGATTTCTCACACATGGGGATGGAGAGCTCTTTTGCTCTAAGAAAAGTGTCCTTAAAGAGTTACCAGCTCTGATCAGTTCCTCTGTCCCTAAGGACAGTGTTCAAGGGATTTCATCCACTAGGTCTTTAAACAGCTGGAAGTTCATTCTTCAAAAGTTCAGGGTCCTGACTTTGCTCTTTGCCAGGCCCATATTCCTCAAGATCACAAACTCAAACAGGGTGTGGTTGCTGCAGCCCAGACTGCCTGCAGTCTTAACCTCTTTAATGAGTTCATCTGCTTTGGTGAGCACCAGGTCCAGCAACGCTTCTCCTCTGCTTGGTTTGTCTAGTACCTGGACCAGGAAGCTATCCTTGATGCATTTCAGGAGTCTCCTGGATTGCTTGCAGCCTGCTGTGTAGCTTTCCCAGCAGACATCCAGGTGGTTGAAATTCCCCATCAGGATGGGAGTGTGTGAGCGTAATGCTTCTTGTAGCTGAAGCAGGAAGGCCTCGTCAACAGGCTCCCCTTGATCAGATGGCCTGTAGTAGACCCTAGCCACAAGGTGTCTTTTATTGGTCCAGTCCTTAATCTTTACCCACAAGCTCTCAGCCTGTCTGTGGCTGTTTCTCAGAGGCAGCTCTTCACAGCCAATCCATTCCTTAACATAGAGGGCAACACCCCTGCCCTTCCTTCCTTGCCTATCTCATCTGAAAAGCTTGTAGCCCTCTATTCCAGCGCTCCAGTTGTGGGATTGGTTCCACCACATTTCCATGATAGCAATTAGGTCATGGTTTTCTAATTGCACCGTGGTTTCCATCTCCTCCTGTTTGTTTCCCATGCTGCGTGCATTGGTGTAGAGGCACTTCAGCTGGGCTATCAGCCGCATCTCCTTTTCAGACGAGCCCTCCCTAATTCTTTTGGGACAACTCACAGGTATTTCCCTGTTGCTTACCAAAATGTGGGTGTTCCCTTGTTCTTTTCTGTCACTCAGAGGTACATCCCCTTCCCTCACTGAATCTAGTTTGAAACTCTAAGTCCAGCCAGCTTGCTGCCCAGAACAGTCTTGCCCCACCTGGTCAGTTACGCCCCACTTGGTGTCAACAAGTCTGGTTTCTCAAAAGTGTGTCCGAGATCATAGAACCTAGTGTTTGATCTGATTTACCAGTACTTGATCTGACTACTGGTTCTTGAGTGTGTTATGGATGTAGGATCAGGTGTGTATTGCAAAGTCTTGCACTTTGGTACATAAGTATGTGCATGTTTAAGCATGCATGTTTTTCAGAATATAGGATGTGGAATGCATTACACCAAACAATAGCTCCATTATACTACCATCACTTCCAACAGTTGAAACAATGGCAGAGAATGCACTGGCATTTATCCACCTTTACAAATTCTCTTACTTTTATGGATTCATCTTTCAGGAGATTCTTGCTAATGAGAAAAGGATAGAATTGTAAAGTTATTAATTTCTCAGATACGTGCTCTTTTCTTCTTCCTTAAAGATTTTTTTTTCCATTTTTTTCCATTTTTTTCCATTTTTTTCCATTTTTTTCCATTTTTTTCCATTTTTTTCCATTTTTTTCCATTTTTTTCCATTTTTTTCCATTTTTTTCCATTTTTTTCCATTTTTCCCATTTTACCACTCTTTTTTAATGCACACATTAAGCACTCTACTAGCCTGTCCTTTATTGTCTATGATTTTCCCCACAGAAAAAATCAAATAATTTTTAACTGCTATGGGATCTGTGAAAGCTCTAATGCCAGAGATCTCAAAAGGCAGGTGCAGTATTACTCTTCTTCCAGTGGGTTGCAGTGCTGGCCCTGGTGTTAGCATGTGCTTAGCACCTCAGAGAAATAAGCTAACACTTTATTGAGGATTTTAAGGTTCTGATGGAGATGGACTACACTGTCCCAAAGGTGAGAGTTTTCTCTGCATAGGATATATGTAGCATTCTTCCTCAAGGTGTTGTGAGGACTGTACCAAAACATAGTGTGATATTATGGGAAAAAGAGTAGGTGACGGACTGTGATAATCAAGAATTGCCTGCTTCATTTGCTTTGATTTGGAGAAAAAGCCAATTACACACAATCACACATAGGTTTTATTTTTGTGCTTTGAATGTGGAAACATCATTGGACTTCTGTAGCATTACTGTGACAGGCAAGATCTGGTGTAATGAAGGCTATCTCCAACCCCAACGGGCATTTTAAAAGTTCAATTAATTGTGTGTTGCAATAAAGAAAATGTGTTGTACATTGCGTAGATCTACTAACAGAATGTCAATCAGCAAAGCATTGAAAGCTGTGATTTAAAAAATTAAAAAAAAAAAAGGAAATATTTTATTGTTTTTTAATTTTTAAGCTTAGTTTTCTCTAACCCTGCTCTCATTCTCCAAATAGAAACTAAAGCCATCTGATTAGAGGCAATAGTTTTTAGTGAAAACACCTAACATCTCAGGAAAAGATTATATTTTGACAGAATGGGACAAGTGGGGAAAAAAACAGTGTCAGAAATTCCAAGAATATAACACTGGAACTGTATTATATTTATGGTGCTCGAAGCTAGTATGCTTTAAGCTTGTGACTATCCCACTGGAAAGCTGTGTTATAATTCTACATTCCAGTTAATGCAGTATAGTCCACTTTAACTGAGTTGGTGGAGGAAGAATTATAGCCACAATGTCATTGAATGTAATATCTTTGGAAAAAAAGATCAAAATCATGGAGTCTAGGTAGACTTCTGAGGGATGAAATATGACCCTCTGAAAAAAAATTAAATTTTTAGACAAACAATAATGCTTTAAATGTGATTTTTCAAAAACTGAATTTAGAGAGGAAATAAAACTCAGCAAAACTAAAATATGTTTATTTATTTTATGTAGTTCTTAGGGTAAATATTTAACATTTTGTAATCAGGCCTATATACAGTTCAGGTATTGGAGGAAGTGTACCTTTTGAGACTTAAAAGAGAAAATGAGGCCCAGTTAGAACAACTTTAATCTTATCAAGATTTCCAGTTGGTAGAGGTAAAAAAAACCCTGCAGTTTAGAAAGAGACAGATCCATCTCTTCAGAAGCAACATAACTGAACAATCACACCTTGAATGAAACTCCTTAGGTAGAAAGATGAAGCTATGGAAGAAGTACTAATGCTTCTGAATTACACTTCTGCAATGGCTATCCAGCAGAAACAGACTGCAGAATAGTACAGAGTGCACCTGCTACCCTAGAAATATTTCAGTTTTCTTTGTATGCCAGTGTTTAGAACTAAGGATAACTTGCCACAGATAAAGTTTCTTATTCTTGTACAGTAAAATTGTTCCTTTGGAAGCTGATTCCTTGTAGTGAAGAGGAATAAGGGACTTAATTTGCATATACATTCATATTCAATAATTTAAATCCTTTTAATAGCTCAGAACCAACTGATTTTCTAGATTTAGAAAATAAGTAGTTTTAACACTTTAACTGAGACAGAGGATAGAGGCACCTTCCTCCCAAAGGTGATTTTTTTCAAATTACAAACGCATGAAACAAGAACATGGACTTGACAGGGAGTGCTTGTCTGATTATGTTTGCCAGTGCAAATTCAGTGATTAATAATAGATTGAAATGCTTAAACTTTATTTCTTTTGCTTTCTCAAATGAAATTAGATCCACACAGACAGTTTTCACAATATAACAAGACACAACATAAAACCAGATTTAGATGAAGAGTAGATGTATAAATAGAAGCTTTGGAATTGTGTGAAATTTTGCTGAGACATCTGCACTAGACTAAGAAAAACACATCCCTCCTGTTCCTGTGAAGGCTTCTTGGCATAGCACAAAGCCCTCTGGGCTCCACAGCCTTGCTTTTCAGTCCCTAATGAGCAGCAGCGTGATCCCCCTGCAAAAGCCAGAGCAGTATGAATTTTGAACTAGCTGATCCAGTGTCTGAGTTTATTTAAGCTCTGAGATTGCTGTGAGAACAACCAGAAAAGCCTGCAGATACCATGGCTACTAGCAGACAGTCAGCAGGTATAATTGGCTACTCTGAACTGTAGGGGCTTATACGTTAGCTCATGTCAGTACATCATAGAATGAGTTCGGGGAGTCTAGCTCTATTAATTACAGAGGAAAGAGAAATGCTGGTTATTTCTACACACGTATAGCAGACCCCTCTCCCGCTTAAAAGTGGGACTAAAGACTAAACTATTCAACCTTTTTTCATATAAACAATATTCAAAAGAAAAAGGGTATTTAATACAAGCTGACAAAGTAGAGCCTGAAACACAACCACCATCAAACTTTGACAACTATTATCCCTGTCCCCTCAGTCCTATTTTAAAATAGCATACTGTGTCTGGCTGGGGTGGAGTTATCTTTCCTCACAGCAGCCCATATAGTCCTGTGCTCTGCACTTGTAGATAGAACAGCACTGATATTGCACCAAGTTTTGTCTATAGCTGAGCAGTTCTGGCACAGCATCAGCTCTCTCCAAACCCCCCAAACCCAGAGGGCTAGGGGTGTGCAAAAGGTGGGGAGGAGACATCTCCAGGGCAGCTGACCCGAACCAACCAAAGGGATATTCCATACCATATGATGTCACATTCAACAATCAAAGCTGGGAAAGGGAAAGGAGAAGGGGAGGCTCTCGTTATGAAGATGTCTGTCCTCCTGAAAAACAACTACATGTATTGAAGCCCTGCTTCCCAGGATGTGGCCAAGCATCACTCATTGATGGGAAGTAGAGAATAATTTTTTTTTCCTTTCTTTGCTTCCATGCGGCCTTTCCTTTTTTTGTTTTTGTTTGTTTGTTTTGTTTTGTTTTCTCTTTCTTTTTCCTTTAATTTTATTGTCCTTATCTCAACCCATGAGCCTTTTTCTTTCCATCATACTTTCTTCCCCCCTCTCCCTTTGAGTAGGGGGAATGAGAGAGGTTGTGGTAGAGTTTAGCTACCCAACAGGATGAAACCACCAGAAATAGGAAATGCTGAAACTGATCCTTTTAATATTATCTTTTTCGTTCTTTCATACACATTTTATTCAATTTTAACCCACTGGCCAAACCATCTTTCCAAAACCTCTTACCTGCACTTCTTTTTGCTCAAGGGGAGCCATTTCCAAACTATCTAGGTATGTTCCTAGCAGAGTTATTCTGGGATTTCAGCTGGTTAGTGACAAAGATCTCGATAGTAGGAAAGTCCACGAATACAGTGTACTTTAAAGGGAAATGCTCTGCATATAACAAGATCTGGGGAAAAAAAAAAAAAAAAAAAAAAAAGAAAAAAGGGGAAAAAAAAGCCAACTCATTTCATTGCTATAGCTGTGTTTGATGTATTTGTTACTGGTTTAAAAACCGGTGTACATCAAGATAAAATACAACTCCCACAGAAATTTGCCTCTGTTTTAACAAGGGGCAGAGAATAGCGGATCACATTTTCCTTTCACTGACCAGCTCAAAACTCCCAGGTGGTGAAAAGAGATTCTATGTAGTTGGTTGTTAAAACGTGCAGCAGGACAAGGTTAGCAGCAACTCACCAATCACATGGGCAATATGGTCCCACTATTCGCTCACTTTTCAAAGTCAGGGATAAAATGTGTAAACCTGAAACTGTAGTTTTCTGTTTGTTGTTGTTGTTTTGTTTTGTTGGTTGGTTTGTTTTGCTTTTTTTTTTAATATCTAGAAATACGTTAGATTAAAACACACACACACACATGAAACACCCCACTAAAGGTGGTGTCCATGTGTGATATTTTCTGGAAGTAATACATTCTTTTTAGATGTTAGTGCCTTCCTACATTCAATGACTGTATTAGAATTGAAATTAACAGCTTTTCTTCCAGCTTGGGGTTATTAATACACACACACAAAAAAAAAAGTTTGTAAAGGATTATCAGAAAGCTTATCGAACCATCAACATATAAAGGTGTTATGGGCCAGCTGGATAACATAGAATCATAGAATGGCTTGGATTGGAAGGGACCTTAAACATCATCTAGTTTCAATCCATGCCACCATGGCAGAGATACTTTCCACTAGATCAGGTTGCCCAAAGCCCCATCCAACCTGGTCTTGAAGACTTCCAGGGATGGGGCATCCAAAGCTTCTTGGGCAACCTGTTCCAGTGCCTCACTACCCTCATGATAAAGAATTTCTTCCTAATGTCTAATCTAAATCTCCCATCTTTCAGTTTAAGCCCGTTACCCCTTGTCCTATCACTACACTTCCTGATAAAAAAGTCCCTCTCCAGCTTTCTTGTAGGCATCCTTTGATTACTGGAAGTCTGCTATGACGTATCCCTGGAGCCTTCTCTTCTCTAGGCTGAACACCCCCAACCCTCTCAGCCTCTCTTTACAGGAGAGGTGCTCCAGCCCTCTGATCATCCTTGTGGCCCTCCTCTGGACTTGCTCCAACAGGTTCACATCATCATCATGCTGGGGGCCCCAAAAGCTGAACACAATACTCCAGGTGGGGTCTCCTAAGAGCAGAATAGAAGGGGAGAATCACCTTCTTCGACCTGCTAGCTACACTTCTTTTGATGCAGCCCCAGGATACAATTGGCTTTCTGGGATGCAAGTGCACATTGCTAATTCTAATTCTTTCTCATCCACCAATATCCCAAAGTCCTTCTCCACAGGGCTGCTCTTAATCCACTCATCACCCAGCATATATAAATCTTTGGGATTGCCACCAGTCCTGGTGCAGGATCTTGCACTTGGCCCTGTTGAACTTCATGAGGTTTGCTTGGGTCCACCTCTTAAGCCTGTCAAGATCCCTCTGGATGGCATCTCTTCCCTCCAGCATGTCAACTACACCACACAGTGTCATTGGCAAACTTGCTAAGAGTGTACTCAATCCCACTGTCCTTGTTGCTAACAAAGATGTTAAATAATATCAGTCCCAATATAGACCCCTGAAGGACACCACTGGTCACTGTTCTCCACCTGGACATTGAGATGTTGACCACAGCTCTTTGAATGTGACCAAATCCAGAAAATTTAGCGATACTTTCTGCATCCATTAGTTTTCTTAAATTATATACATCTTTTGCATTAAAGATATATATATATGTATATACATAATTTTTTTTTTCTTGTAGCTAGTGCTATTCAAACACCTCTGTTAGACTCTTGTACTCCAGCTTGCCAGCTTCCTTCACTCACTATAAAAGTCACTTTTCCCAAGGGTTTTAGAAAAAATATCATCTCCTGAAGTTGTCAATAACTTTTGAATAAAAATGATTATTTTAAGCTATAAATGCATGCCATTTTCAAACTTTGTCAGATTTTTTGTTTGCCTGAAGAAAACAGAAAACATTTCCGTCAAAAGGTATCTCACTTTTCCTTGGGCTTTTTTTGTCTTTTCATTTTATCTTTGTAATTAGATTTCCTTATTTTGAAAGTGTTCCTCTTTTTTTTTTTTAATTTATTTTTATTTTTATTTTTCAGTGCACTAAGTTAAAAAGCAGATATAAAAATGAACATATTGTCTTAGTTTTTGATATGCTTTAGCTACAATGAAATATAAAGTGGCATCTGTTTCCAGAAACCTCTACTGTATTTGTAAGTTCTATAAATGGGAAACAAAATAAGAAAATACACTTCTGGGTTTCTCTCTACTTCCTGACTTCTACAAAGTAAAGTATCCAAACTGTAAGTTGCCTTAAATTAACTGTTTCAAATAATACAAATTTTCCTCAGAGTTAGATGCTCTCTAAAAATCTCCATTATTTCAACATTATTTCAAATTGTGTCCTCTCAAACTTTAAAGAGATTTCTTTATAAAAATCCAGACATTAAATTCCAGCTTAAGGGAGGTAGTTGTCTGAGTATTTTTGAATTGGAACTTAATAAAATAAAATNCATCAACAACAACAGAAAAAAAAAACCACATAATTAATGTGTTTGCTATTAATTTTTTAGATTTTTTTACTTCAAAAATTGTGACAAGGAGCAAGAAGATGAATGCATTTCTATTTGCTCTCATACATCAAACTGATGGAACTACTCTTGCTTGAGTAGTCTAAAATTATTGAGTTTTCAGGTTATTAATAAAAATATTTGCTTTTTAAAAAGCCAGCTGTAGTTATTATTCTAGCATTCACTCAATACATACCAATCCTGTCTTCCAAGACAACTCTGTCTCTATGAGAAAATAACTTGGGCATTAACTCCACCAAAACAAAACAAAACAAAACAAAACAAAACAAAACAAAAATACAAATAAATAATTTTTAAAAAACATTTTAGGTGACCATAAATTAAAATTAAAAAGTCATAAAAATTGATCTCAGTATTTCTCCTATGTCTTAGCTGAAGCTGTGATCAACTGGAATAAAGAAGTATATTAAAAGTCTGTAATTTCCCCAATATGGCACATTTTTTAATACTAACCATTCTGATGGGAAATCAAAATGTCCTTTCTGTAAGAAATTTTGCTCATTTGATATTACCTTTAATTTTATTTGGATAAATTGTAACTATGAATCCTTTTGAAGTAAGAGAAGTTGATAAATGATTTAAAACCTAAATTTTCAGTCTGAATAATTTTTTAGGATAAAAATCAACATAGTTACAGAGATATATAGAGATATAAAAAGGAAAAAAAATATAGTGGAGTGTGGAACTTGAGAAACACACCCTGAAAACAGACCTTTATTTTACTTTTGTGTATGTAGGTGTATTTTTACAGCATCTTTTCAGATTATTTTGTAATTGCTGAAGTTCATCTATAAAGTACTACTTTGTTTAGTAATCTTGTGGTTTATTGCTCCCTCTGAAAGAAAATTCATGGCAAATGTTAGAAAAACATGCTGATGTTCAAAGATAGAGACTTAATATTTTCTACATTTGTCTCATAACAAAAGGTTTGGCTTTATTCCTTGTCACAGCTCTGGAGAACATTGGTCTGCTTCCACCAGCAGACACCTGGTTTTGACAACATCCTCCCTTGGTTTTGTCAGTGGCTCCCATATTCAGTGTTTGTGAAAGAAGAGGGGTTCTTTTATTATGAAGCCTTAGAGAGTACTAGATATCTCCACAATAAAAAATGTTGTGAATTCAAATATTCTTCAGAATAGAGTGTTCCCCAAAGTGCCAGTACATGTATTCTGTGAAGATTTAATATAGCTATGTAGCATTATAGTGTAACCATGAAAGCAGTTATTTACGATCAGGGTGAGATCCCTACCTCATTTTCTCTAAGAGGCTTTATTTTGATTAGTCACCACTGCCCTATGAAAATCATTCAAAGAGCAAGCAATGTGAATACCTAAACATATACATATATACTTTGTTACCAAAACTAGATATAACTAGATCTTGAGACTTATAATAGAAAGATAAATGTACATGTCAAAGACATACTCTTTTCCCACCCCCACCAAAGGAAAATGGTCATGGAGAGAAGACTGAATCAACTCTCCAGGACTGCTTGCCTCCTTAAATTTTTATTGATTACAAAACTATAAACCAAGCCACATACTTCACTTATGCCTTTCTCATTATTTACAAGGCTGAAAATTAGATTTTGACCAAATAGCTCTACAAACGGGTATATTTCAGTCTTCAGGGTGGGGATAATTTCAGAGTTAAATTGAGTTACCTGGCCACAACTCCACAAAGCAGCTATAATTTGTGGATTACATAACTTGTATCATGATTTGAGGCAAGAAACAGATCTTACTGCAAAAGACAAGGATTCATCTAAATAACATTGCTTTGAAAGGTTTAAACATTTGGACTGTATGCATTTGGACTGATCGTTTGGTCATTAACACATTGCTGCAATGCCTTCAGGCATATTGTCCACAGGTTATCTGTAAAATACTGTTTGACCCAATATTACTGGTGGTTATACTGCATTTACTACTGGTGGTATGAGGAAATAATTACCAGAGAAATTTACCTGAGACCTTCATTTTACTGCTTCTTCTATTCTCTGTTAGTGATTCTACACATTTTCTTCTTCTACTCCACTGTACTTAAGCTTCAGTCTTGCCTTTTTTTTTTTTTCCCCAGGTTATTTGATGATAAATTTTACCTGGAACTACAGGTGGTCTAAGGTAAGTCAGCTAGATGTGGCTGAATACTGTGTTTTATGCATGCAGATGGGGTAGAGAAGGGTTTAACGCTTCAGATGCTTTTCCTTCTGCAGCTTCTCAAGTACATCAGCATGCAAATTACAGTTGACCTGCAGACAACTGATTTGGCACTGTTTTATGGCACATGTTTATCTATAAACATGTGCAATGTACACCAAATGGTACAACAAGGTGGCCTGCCAAGTCCAATAACTTTGCACTGAATAATGCTGTCCTGTTTCCATTGCCGTCCCCCCACAGGCTTCATGCCAAGGGATGTCAGCATAGCAGAGGAAACATGATGGAGGGAGTGGCTCTAGTGGAGGACTGTTGTTCTGCATTGCAACTCTACGGTCTTGTAAATATAAATACTCATCTGTAGGGACTAGACTATAAAAATTATTGCCAGGGAACATTTCTCTTTGGTCTTGAAACTACCTTTTATTCCTGTTTCTTCTCAAAATTAATTTAATTAATTTCCTTTTATTTTCTGTAGTATTTTGTCTCTTCTAATTTTTTTTTTT